>JANHFL010001864.1:317586-340917 GCA_032468155.1 Oxyrhabdium leporinum
AGTGTGTGAGGATTGATAAAATGAATAACATATGATGGATTAGAAAACAATAATATAAGAACAGAATTGTATTTTTACCTGTTTCTGCAAATATTTGTACCCAGACAACACACCGTGTAACAGAAGATTTGAACGGAAATAAAATAAAAAAACTCATTATAAAAAAAAAGATTTAAGTTCTAATTCATTCTGAGGAGTTTTTTAAACATTGTAATTTCTTGCTATTCGACATATTTCCAGGGACTGCTCTGCATTCAAGTATGGAATATCTGGAGAACATTGGTTTGCTTCAGTGGTTTAGACTGTTGGATTAAGACTGTAGAGAACATGGACTAAATTCCAATTCCTCCATGAATTTCACTGGTGACATTTTATTTTAGCCTAATTTATTTCTTAATATTATTGTGCAAATAAATTGGAAAAAGAGTAGTAGTTTGAAAGAAAAGTAGAATGTAAATATTATAGATAAGAAAACAGTGTAATTTATTCCAGTACATTTATGTATATATAGTAGTTTCATCAACATGCTCTGAACCTTAAAGAGTATAATACAAAAAGACCTGAAAAATGTATAGTCTAACATATGATGAAGAAATTAAAATACATGTAGAAAAAATAAACGGAAACATAATGAGCAGAGATAGTATTGCACTCAATACTTGTTGCACAAGAAAGGCTATGTTACAGTAATGAATAGTATCTAGGCTGAAATCAAAAGCTTAGCAGGGGAAGAGGTAGTTTTTGGACAAGTGTTTGAATTAGGCATTATAAGTGTTGCTATAGTATAAAGAAAGAATATGGCTACTAGATGTGAACCTCAAAACTATGAATAATCACTACCTATCTAGTGTTCAACTGGAAGTTTGCAGTCAAGATCTGGTAGCCCAAGAAAATAAGACTGTGTCTTGTCAATTGGCTGGAGATCTATGAATAATCACAGTTGGTAGAATTATGCAGAAATATCTCATTTTCCAGAGTTCAAATCCGACTAAGTAATTTTGGGATTTAACATGCTTAGGAATATATTTTATTAAACAGTTTTTGCAATAGTAAGGCTTTCAAGAAATAACAGTTCAATAAAAATAGCACAGATGGTTAATTCAAATTCTAATCGGTATTAACACCCAATTTTCTCAAGCTTCTTTCCCAATATTGATAATGTGTTATCTTTGCCTCTCTTCTTGATAATATACTATCTTGGTCAAGCTAAGCCCCTGATAAAATATTATTTTTTTCACTCAGTACTGATAATTTTTTTTCTCTTTTTTGCTGCACTTTTCACACTGCCTTCATTTCAAAAAAGAAGAGATAGAGAATGACCAAACCATGTTGTTAGTGGAGATGTACTTTTGCCTACTTCATGAAAAGTAGGTTGCAAAACAAAAAATATATAGGAACAAAAGGAAAAAAGATCCAACATGGAAAGGAGTTTGGGGGTTTGGTCATTCAAGTTTAGAACAATCTCACTTTAACACAACACATGTAGTGGTTTGCAGAAAATGGCACATCTTAAAAAAATTATAATGATACTTGAGGATTAAATAATATTTTAGGCGCTTATTTCTCTCTAGCCATGCCAATAACTTGATGACACCAATTTAATGTTCAATAGACAATCATTCCAAAAAGTTATTCATTATGATTATTTACATTCTATATGTATTTCACAGGAATTGTATATCTTATTGGAACTTTATATCCTGTGTATACATACTGCAAAATTATTATGTCAATATAGTTCAGTTTTTCCTTAATCATTTTTTTTATTCTGTGTAGTAACTAGATTAACCTATGACATTATGTTGTAAGATTGTTAACCATGTTTTTTGAATCAATAATAAAAAGGGTTGAATTTATGCTAATCCACCAACAAACCACAAGAGCTGAGTTTACACAATATGATAAGCCAAAAACAAATAACTTTGTAGCTTAGTGCTATATCAGTTCTGACCAGTAGCGTTTCATATAGTATTATATGGCTGTCCTTTTATAATAACAATGAAATGTATTTGGTGCTTTCCCTCTGATTGTATGTCATAGTGCAAAGCAAGTTGTTAGTGCAAAGCAAGTTATCCACATGCTTTCAGTCCTCTATTCCTGCCCAGCCCTTACCATGAAAATTTGGGTGGGAAATACTCTCAGGAGAAAATCTGAGAATATAGGATTTCCAGAGAAAAAAGAGGCAATGATATTTACTCTGATGACCCCAGATTAAATTTTCCAGAATAGATAGCAGACATTAGCATTCATGAAATCAATGACAGAATATACAGGGTATATCAAAAGTTGGAGTTGAAGATTAAGAATATTACAAATAATTTAAGTTTGGATATTCAGAAATCAAGGCAGTGATATTTATTTAAAAAGATTTATATAGATTTATGCTACATAGCCCTATGTGGCTCACAAATGTATGTATACCGTAAATATGTACACCTTAAAAACTATCAAAGGACTGTATTGTGATTGAAGTTATGCACTGATAACTATAATGATGTTTATATTATATAAAAGGTAACACTAACAACAGTGTGATTATTTGGGTCTTGCACAACAGGCTGGGTTGGAAGGAGATTGATAACTGGAGGCTTATCATATTTTTGTTTTTCATTGGTCATAACGTGGTTGTAATATTTTTAGATATTTTTATGTATTTCTAGATTTATTATTTTAATACTTTGCATAACCTGGATAGCTTTCTGTAGAAAGACAGTTTAGATGTATGGAAATAATGGCACGGTATTATAATTGTGTGAATAGCTTAGGCTCTTTTTCTATTTAGTGTGCTCATGACTTGTAAGAGAGATAATCATGATCAATATTCTGTCCCCTTTAATCATCAAATCTATCCTGTCTGCCATTTTGTCAAGGCAGTCTTTATAATGCAGTAATTGTGTGTGTGTGTAAATGATTTAATCACACACTGATCCACACATACGGTAGTGTTATTTAATCATAGGTGTGTGGCAATACTGTGTGTAAAGCAGCTTTTGGAGAATGGCCAGAACTAAAATAGTTCACATCCAGGGTGCTGTTTCGTTAACATGCCTTTCTTAAAATGTCTTTGGCTTCAGTACATTCCATGTTTCTTCATTTCTGTTTTTCAAATTATAACATTTCTTAATTACTTTGCTGAAGTGGGGCTGGATTTTGTAGCAACCAAAAATAGACTTTGGGTGGTTAATATGATATGTGCTGAATGAACACACTGTTCTTAATCCCAATTATAGAGACAGTAAAGTGCTGTCATACCATCTGACATTTCTCTGTTACAGTTATGCTTTAGATAGAGACAAGGAGACTAGGACCTCTACATATGGGAGTTGCATAGTCTACATAACCCTTTCAAGGTCACATTGTCTCCATTGCTTCCTTTCTCCTTGCAAGGGTCTTTTTCTTTCTTTTAGTAGTTTACTTATATTAGAATTAAAGGATGCCTTGTTTCAGTGGAGACATCTGGCGAAAATAGCTTGGCTTCATTTAGCAGCTCTATAGGCAGCTATCAACATTCCTCATCAGGCAACATTCTGTAGTTCCAGCTGATGCTATGTCAGAGTGATTTATAAATTTAGTGTAGGACACTGAGTGTGAACATTTTTGTTAAATATGGAAAGAACAGTCTTAGTGTGTCTCAAGATTGCTGAGGGAAGATATAGACTTTAGTAAATACTTAGCAGAAATTCTTCCATCTTAGCAATTGGTTCTGCAATAGGTTCATTTTCTGCATTCCAGAAAATGAAATTTTGACCTACTGCTTTAAATTATGTTTTGTTGAACTTTCACTAGTCAATAATGATATTTGTATTGTCGATGAATAAAAATAGAAGAATCTCTTAAACCATTCAGATATTAAGCCCTCATTTCAACATATTCAGTAAAGGAAAGACACCACTTCTCTTCATGCATATAAATTCTGAGGAAGGGGTGACACAGCCCTTATTATACATGGCGATCATGTTCCTGCTTCACAACCATGGAACATGAAACCATGCAGAAGATCTTTTAAAGAACAAAAAAAAACTTCATTCATTTATATGCCTCTAGGTGGCATACAATAAAATCCTAAAAATAATTACAAAAACATTCAATAAGTACAATATTTTAATATTATCATTATAAAGTGCTAGGGAGAGCATTAGATGCTACATGCAATGTAGCCACCTCATTAAATCTCAATTTCTGTGAAACCCTCAAGCCTGTTAAACTAAAACTAAATTTTAACAGACTTCCAGAAGAAAATCAAGGATTGAAAATCTGTCTGCCATTTAGTACTCATAAAGAAACAAAAATCCAAGTCCCAAATTACAAATAGGTAAAAACTTTTACTGAATTTCTTAGGACCCGGTCTCTGTTTAACAATCATTGAAAGCCACCTCTGTCTTCTGCCCTCTCTTGCACAGTATAGATATCAGGCATATGCCTGTACTTAATCAGTGTATTTTTCTTCAGACTTTGAAGAAAGTTTAGAAGACAAGCCGCCTCATTTTAGCTTCCTTATTTTTCAGATTCTTTTGTGGCTTGTTCCCTTCCATCTGATTACATGAAATATATGTGCTGACCACAGATAATTAGGATTTACTTTATATATGCTTTGTTACTTGGATTGCCATGTTGTAATTATTTTGTATCTATTTTTGTAGTTATTGCAATTCATTTGTTGCATTTTGTTGTTTTTATGTTAGTCTTACTAATATCAGCAACCTGAAGTTGGTTGAAGTCACCAAAACTGAATGAATGTAGGAATAAATGAATTAAATCCAAAATATCAACCATTTACTTGTATAAAGTCTTTGTGACTATAGCCTGATATCCTTCCAAGGAAATGCTTGTGATTGGATGCCCCATAGTTAGAAAGTTTCCCCACATTCTAGCTGTGACAGCTTGCCCCATAGCATTTTTTAGCTGCTCTTTTTCTGCTAATGAAGAATTTTACCCAGAAAGGTTTTATCCTTTCTGCACTGCTCAGCCACATTAAGGATTGAGGTTTATATATATTGTTACAAAGCAGCAAATACTTTGACCCAGTATAATAAGCTATATGGAATTTGCATACACTAAGAGACTGAGATTAATTTTGTTTGCACAGAAAGACGATCAGTTTCACTGCAGGATACAGTGGTGGGTTTTTTTTTATTTAATTATTTACTCCAGGGTAAAGATGTTATTCAGACATCATGAAGCAACTTTAGAAATCATAAAAGAGAGAGAAAAAAGTGTACAGACAGATGATAAAAATAAAAGCAAGGGAAACAAAAAACTAACGTACGAGAGTATAGGTTTTCAAAGAAAAGGGTTTTGCCTGTGACCTGCAGGTTGCATATTTCTATTCCTGCCATAAATCAAGCCAAAGATAATATGGAATGCCTGCTGTTTTTCTGTACTGCATAACTTTGGAACAAAGCAGAAAGTTTAAAAGAAAAATCATACACTGATAGCACTGCTCTTTTCCCCTTCACTGAATGTGTATGTATATAACATTTCTATATAAAATAATATATGAAGTTTACCACTTGCAATAATAAAAATCATATTATTATGGTTGCTCATACAACTAGATGCTTAGACTGGATTTGTCATTTTCATCCATATATTGAATCATTCCCAAGGACCTGGGATAAGCTTATGTTGTTTGACGGTGTTAAAGGTATCCTCACAGGATGTAAACTGTTTCAAGTAACGCTGCCATTTGCAATGGTGATTTTGTCAGTGCTGAAAATGTTCAAATGGTGCTCCAAATGTTTTAAGATTGCATCCAAAACACCTATAACTATTGGTACTATCTTTGCTGTCTTTTGCTTTATACTTTATTTGCAACTCTTTGTATTGGATATATTGGATAAAAAAGGATGGTACAAGGTAAAAGAGGCTGTAAATGAGGAGGAATGCACATGATTCCTGCAAAAAAAATAATGCAGTAATATTTGTATAAGTGGAAAAGAATATAGTCAAAGAGATCAAAAAGTTTGGAATAAAAGAAACAGGAAAAAGACACGTAATGGTTTGAAAATGAGTGCAATGACTAAACAAGAATCCTCCAGTCCAGTGAATGGAATAAAAAGTAAAAGTAATAAAACATTCAGGATGTGACTTTTGGAAGAAGTATTTTGGAGATGTGTTTGTGAAGGATATGAATATATTAAGAGTGGAGCTGAAATGGTGTAGGAATGTCATAAAATGTTAAGGCTGCAACTGTAATTGAAGTAACTGGAAAAATATGCATATATCAGTATGGTTTGTTTATGAAGTATATCTGTACAACTTGCTTAATGTGTGTGAATATTACTGCCTAATTGGAAGAATGCAATTATTGATCTATTCAAATGGAAAGTAGAAAAATATACAGCAGAATTAGTTTGTTCACTATGCTAGGAAAAGTTGTTCATAGAGTTCTGATAACTACACCCCCCTCCCACAAAAAAATAGGTGCAAAAACTAAATTCCTCACCTCTGCTGTCCAATCTCCATCCATTTTAAAAATCTTACTGACTCCAGGCTGAAGACTAGAGGATCAGAAGTAAGCAAGGAAATATTCTTCCCCTGCAATTTTTTCCCTCGAACTGGAGGGGAAAAAATAATTTCAAAAAGTTTAGCCATCTAGGACTTTTGCCACCAAATGAAGGATGCAAACTTTATCTGTCCATCTGACTGCTTGTAGAGCCCAGCTAAGTCTCAAAGGCTTGACTGTAGACTATCTCTACATTATAAGGATCCTTTGTATGTTAACTATATGCACAGTTTATTGAGGTCTCAGGGATTGATTGGAATAAAAATTAATCTTGATACTTTTGCAGAGTTTTGACATCTTAATTCCATTTGGGACTATTTCTGTGTTTGTTTTTCTCACTATAGATGGAAAGCCAGTGTCATTGTCTCCAATTGAATCCCAGCCCCACAGTCCTCATTACACAGCCACAAGTCAACGTGAAAGAGAAAGCTTGGAAGTTCGCATGCGAGAAATGGAAGAGGAAAATCGTGCACTACGCAAGCAACTCAGTCTGGTCCAGAGCCGGGGCATGTCTCACCGACGAGGCAATCACTCAAAAACTTACTCCATGGAGGAAGGGACTGGGGACAGTGAGAGCCTCCGGGCTGGCATTGTGGCAGGGAACAGCTCTGAATGTGGACAACAGCCAGCAGTGGAGAAGTGCGAGGTAGGCAGATGATTTCCTAGCTAAGCCATGTTTCTAAAAGCAAATCAGCTTGATGCATTTGGAATAGTCTCCTCTAAGTCTGTGATAGGGATGGAATCATCTGCTCACTTTGTTTGTCACCTGCTACAAATAGGGAAGGAGAAGACATATTTAACAAAAACCACATGGGTCTAGTTTAAGACAGGCACATTTAATAGAGTCAATATGGGAATAGAATAGAATAGAGTAGAATAGATTAGAGTAGAATAGAATAGAATAGAATGAGTTGGAAGGGACCTTGGAGGTCTTCTAGTCCAACCCCCTGCTTAGGCAGAAAACCCTATACCATGTCAGACAAATGGTTGTCCAATCTCTTCTTAAAATCTTCCAGGAGAATTCACAACTTCTGGAGGCAAGTAATTCTACTGGTTAATTACAATCACTTCCATATTATTAATATCAGCAAATTTCTTCTTAATTTCAAGTTGCTTCTCTCCTTGATTAGTTTCCACCCATTGCTTCTTGTCCTGCCCTCAGGTGCTTTGGAGAATATCTTGACTCCCTCTTCTTTGTGGCAACCCCTGAGACATCGGAACACCCATAGTCCTTCTTTTCATTAAATTAGACATACCCAATTCCAGCAACCGTTCTTTATATGTTTTAGCCTCCAGTCTCCCAATCATCTTTGTTGCTCTTCTCTGCACTCTTTCTAGAGTCTCAACATCTTTTTTACATCATGGCGACCAAAACTGGATGCAGTATTGAAGCATATACAGTTAATGCAAAATATTTAATGCAAAATATTTCTAATATATTCTCAGGTCGGACTCAGTATCTGTTACGTTTGTAATCCAGTTATATGCTGCAAGATCGCGTAATAGTAACATTAGTATAGTAAGCCAGTGGTCCACCTTAGCAGATTCCTAGGCCTTCAGTATTTTCCACTGCTGAATCGAAGTTTTCACCACCTTTTATGAAGTCCACACATCTTAAAATTGCCAAGGTTGAGAAATAATGGTTCAAGGTGTTCCCAACGGTCTCTGACTTCCACTCTAGACCCAGTGTTCTGAATCATACTTTGCCCTTTGAGAACATGGTTCTCTGCCCAGCCTTCAACATTATGCTGGCATTTGGTGGCCCCATTACCAATCTCTATCCTGCCTTGGTCCCCCCATCACTGTAGTTCCCTGATTTCCCTCCAAGGCAATGAGAGAAAGGCGTACAGATTTTATGCACCTCAAGAGCACCGTTGTATGCTGTCAGAAATAAGTTAGAAATACTACTTTAACACTAGAACAACTGAGGACTTACTGAGATGAAGGCAATGTCATGGAGAAGGGCAAAGCAAGGAAAACGCTGTTTTCAGGGCACAGGGAAAGACTCTCACATAGCCATTGAAGGGAGTGTGTGGTTAAAAAAAAAGTTGGAAATTTTAGATCACACATAAAATAAGCTCCTCGAAACCATCAGCTACATGCCAGCATTGGGCCATACTCTTTCAGTATGTATTAAAAAGCACTCTCTTCTGTGCTCAGTGGGTTCAAAATTCCCCACTCCCAATGGTAAAAATGCTTTCTTTTTTGAGAGACAGGCTAGGACCGTGGTGGCGAACCTATGGCATGCGTGCCACGGGTGGCACGCAGAGCCATCTCTGTGGGCATGTGCACTGTCATCCCAGCTCAGTTCAGCTGCATTGCACATGTGCGTGTGCCTCCTGCCGGCCAACCGGCCTTCAGGTCTTTGCCGCGCATGCGTGGGGGCAGGGTGCATGTGTGTGGGAGTGAGGCATATGCGTGTGGGGGGGTGCGTGCAGGGGCACACAACCATGCCGGGGGCACGCACGCATGTATAGGGGCATGCGTGCATGCACAGGGGACATGCACGTGCACAGTGGGCCGTGCACACGCATGGGGGGGCACGTCTTGCATTTTAGGTATGCGTGCGTGCACTTTGGGCACTCGGGGCCCAAAAGGTTCGCCGTCACTGGGCTAGGGGGAATTGAAGCTGGGAAGAAAGGCAGACACCTGGGAGAGCCTCAGGTAATGGATTGAATCTTAAGTAATTCCTCCCATTTAGAAGAGTGGGAGAGCTGGCCTCCCAGGAGGGGTGGGCTGGATTTCCCAGAGCCCCAGAGCTGACCAGACTAGAATTACTTACAGATCTCTAAATGCCTTTAGCTCTGGTAAAATGGGAGTCAGGCCAAGAAAACTTAGCATCCTCTTATTTGTTTGACGTCTGTCAGCTGGATAGTATTGGGGGATGTATATGAGATTCTGGGGAAGTCAGTGCTTGGGAAAGTGGGAGGGACGGGGTGTCCCATTTGTAGGCTGCCCCTAAGGGTTTGAGCCTGGGCTTGGAGAAACAAAGCCCCTGGGTAGAGTCATAGAGCATCAGGAGATGCCTCGTAGTTACTTCTCTTGGGGTCCCCGAAGCATTGCCAGGAGCGCAGGGAGAGAATGTCAACTCCACTGCGAGCGAGTCTAGGACACTCCCATCATGCACTGTTCCTCTCCTGCCATTGTCCTCCCTCGATTGTAAATGACTCATTTTGTCTCCATGGCAATAGATGCTGCAGAAAGCACGATTGCAATAAGCGCATGGGAAAACGAGTGGGGGAAGGACAAAGAAAGCACCAGGCTCAAGGGCGTATGCTTGAGATGATGATGATGATGACAAAGCAAGATCCCGTCTCGGGGGTTTCAAGAATCCAACTTCAGCCCCCTCCCTCCTCCGGCATCATCTGTCGCCAACCTTCAATATTAGAGTGCGGCTTTTTTCACTTTATAAAAGTGCTTTATAAAAGCAATTAATGAGGTTGGAGAGTAATATTTTTTTAAAGCAGATTCTAAAATATAGGTTTACTAAAATATCTATGGGCTTTTTCACACTGGTTTTAGTATGGAGTTGGCAAAAACCGACCTTGGCATGGAATTTACTGTTCCCACTCATCCAGGCTGGCTGGCCATCCCTCTCCTGCCCGTCCCCAGAGTTTCACTACTTTCCTTCAAGGTGACCAAACCTAACATACGTGACACATCTGGAGGCTGCCCTTGGACCGTATCAGCAGCCACCTGAGGGAGACAATGCAACTTTAACATTAATGCAGCTGAGGAAAACTGAAGGCTGTTCCAGCATGAGACTGACAAAGGCAACATTATGGGGACCTGGCAAGAAAAAGATGTTGTTAGGGCATATTTGTGACCTGATGAGGTGCAAGTGGGCAATGTGGCCTGCATGTATGTATTGATTCACCTTTCCAGCTTCTTCTTAATCAAAGGAGACATATAGACATATTCATGTTATAGAGATAGAATAGTAGGGTAGAGGTTAAGATGATGGACAGCAAAGGGGATTCAAACATAGGAATCCACCCAAATGCTCTTTGGGTGGCTTCGGGATAGTTCTTTGTCAGCCCAGCCTACTGCACTTCACAAGGTTATTGCTAGGGAAAATAGGAGGCAGGATGGAACTGGAGCCCTTAAATGAAAGGGGGATATAAATCTGATAAACCACTCAACTGATTGATTTGCAAGGTTCCAGTTCAAACATGACCACAGGCAAGCTGGTCTAGAAATAACATTCTTTATAACATGCAACTTTATCATGGATGATCTTTACTTCAGCTGTATCTTTACTAGAAAATATCTTTACCAGAATTTTAGCATATGGTCTTTATTATAGAGTATTCAGTATATATAAATACACTCTGGCTCTCACTGTAATCTACCTTTAATCCTCTCCTCTCTGCAAGCTTTCTGTGATTTTGTTTCAGGGCTTTCTTAAATCCAGGAATTTATCTGCATTAAGGTACAAATTGCTATCTGGAAAATTGTACCTCTACTTTTTCATCACAGCAAGCACACAAACTAAGCAGTTTCTGGAGATTTAAACAATATTTGCAAACAGAAATAATCATTCTGTTTGTAGGAACAGCACCCCACTCCCAGCTGCCACCCCCACACCTTTAGAATCTCTTTAAAAAGTGGGGTTTTCCCTGGAGCTGGAGCTAGATGTTTTCGGTGTCCCCTTCTTGGTGCAAAGGACCTTGAAATATGTTGTTTCCCCCAATGTCAAATGGGTATTATGTTTTCTATTGTTTTATGCATAAAGTTGTTAATCTTATGAAGTCATTCATTCTGAAGCTGGACTGACTAGAAATTTGCCAGATAAATAAATATAAAGCAACCAAAGCAAAACCTTACAAG
This sequence comes from Oxyrhabdium leporinum, assembly GCA_032468155.1. NCBI lineage: Eukaryota > Metazoa > Chordata > Lepidosauria > Squamata > Cyclocoridae > Oxyrhabdium > Oxyrhabdium leporinum. The sequence goes on from JANHFL010001864.1 coordinate 328,922, forward strand.
AACAAGACCATTTTAATTTCTTTACAGAAACACCACGGTATTTTTATCTAGTCAAGGGTTCAATCCCAATGAAAAGTTCTCCGGTTCTACATGCCAATAAGAGCCAAATCCTAAATCACAATGGGGCTGCCCCAGGATATTTGCCAGCCAAATTATGGACCCAAATGCTGCAACCTTGAATTTCACATTTGTGATCTGAACAGACTTGGCACACAAACTTCTCTCCAAGACAGCATCCTGCATATACCTGTGGCCAACAGATTAATTAAGACAGAGAATGGCAGCAAAGTATAATGTCAAGTATTCAGCACGCACTATTCTGCCCTTTCCATCTCATCTAATCTTCTGATTTATCAACATTTGTATGTGCAGATAGCCCTCAACGTATGACCACAACTGAACCCCAAATTTATGTTGTTAAGACAGACGTTTGTTAAGTGAGCATTTGCCCCATAAGACCTGTCTTACCACAGTTGTTAAGTGAATCACTGCAGTTGCTAAGTTACTAACCCGGTTGCTAAGTGAATCTGGCTTCCCCACTAACTTTGCTTGGCAGAAAGTTTCAAAAGGTGATCACGTGACCTTGGGACACAGCAACGGTCATAAGTATGAACAGTTGCCAAGCATCTGAATTTTGATCACATGCCCATAGGGATGCTGCCATGGTTGTAAGTGTGAAAAATGATCATCATATTAGTCACTTTTTCCAGTGCTGTCATAACTTTGAATGGTTGCTAAATGAATTGTTGTAAGTCGAGGACTACCTACATTCATTTGTAAATCATTAATATATAAATGTTACCAAAATAATTACATCTTATCTGCTTCAGTCTGAGACTTTTCTGCTTGGTGCTTAGTTGCTGGGTTGGTCTCACATGAAAGCTTTGTATACCCTGGTAAAGTAAGGAGCAAAGCATTATATTTCTTTTTCCAAAGCAGGAGTTGATCCTGCTTTCATTTTGTATTGAAATTGGGTGATTCAGGCAGAATGAATAGGTTGTCAATTACTGTCTCCTATTTCTTGTTTTCTCTGTGACCCATATAGCAACATCCATTTACAGCAGTCAGAAAACTAACCACAAAGGGAAATGAAATCATAAGATACAAAGATCACTTTTTATGGCAAACCGAGCAGTGGTTTAAACATGAATGCTCTCATATTTCAATCCAGTTTTCTCAAGCTGATGCCCTTCAGATGTGCTAGAGCAGGGGTGTCAAACGCGATTTCATTGAGGGCCGCATCAGGATTGTGTTTGACCTTGGGGGGCCGGGGTGGGCGTGGCCAGCTCGACATCACTCATGTCGGGATCGCCTATGGTGCCCGAGTGCTCTGCCCACGAGAACGGGCTCCCGAGCTGTTTTTGGCTGCAACAGCCTCCTGCAACCCTCTGCCAGCCAAAATGGGCAGCCCTCCCGAGCTCCGTTTTCACTGGCAGGGGCACCGCAGCCCAGTCCTCCGCTGTTTCCAAGGCAGCCCTGCAGGCCAGATCTAAGCACCCTGCGGGCCAGATCCAGTTCCTGGGCCTTGAGTCTGACACCCCTGTGCTAGAGTATAGAGTATGCATCATTTCTGGCCAACGTTACCAGTATTACTGGGAGATTATGGTTACCAATGCTTATCACATCTGAAGGGCAGCACAATTGTATTGGCTACAATTCTTAATGAAATAAAGGCAGAATTAGGGGAGTATATTTGGAAGGCACGGATCTACATTAAGACTACGCACTTTTGATGTAAAGTGATCTTAATTTGGAAACAGAAAATCTACCTACAAGCTGCTCACTTTTCAGTTATTACCGTAGGAGTTCATTCATATTGTTTATTTAGCAACATGTTGAGAGGAGAGATTATTGTCAGGCTTGCCTATGGAACAGCATAAAAAGTAACTTAGTGTGAACTGAATTCCCCCCCCCCTCAATATGGGGAATTGCAAGAGCCTCTGAACCAACATATAAAATGGGGAACCAATTAATACCAACATTAATGGAATAATTACAACATTCTGTGTTTAGAAATACTGTAGGATACAGGATGGGAGAGTCAGTTTTCTTTCATGCTCTGTTTCTCTTTTTTTATGTAGGTGGAAAAAGATTTTCCAAATTACAAACAAAAAAACAAGCCCTACCTATCATCAAGAGATGGAGAGAACTTGATCCATCCTATGTGGGTAAAATAGGTGTGCCCTAGCACAATGTGAAATAAAAGTCATTTCCTGGATCTTTGATGACATAGGGCCTGCTTTAGGAGGGACCTCCGTCTCCCATAGTATCTGCCCACCCAATATGATCTGGCAGGTTTGGCGTGCTCTGGGTTCCTTTGATTAAACGCCATCAGATGAGACAACAGAAGTGTGACTTTTTTGTTACAGTGCCTGTCTTCTGGAATGACGTTCTCCCCCAAGATCAGGAAGGACCACACACTTCTGGAGAGCTTTTGAAGACCTTTGATGAAAATAATTAAAGTCCCTTTGAGTTGAGTGTGTGTTACTTTTTCATTCTGGCCAGCGTTGTCATCTTTAGCATCCTTTACTCCATCATTTTATTATATTTTTTTCCTCTAGTTTTTCATTCTTTTTACTTGCGAACTGTCCAATTTTTGGTACCCAAGGGGTACAATGAATGAATGAATCGAGCTCAGTAGGAGAAAGATACCATTGGCTGAACAATTTCAGGTGGAAAGTGGAAGCAGGACTTATATATATGTAAAAGACTAACATTTTAGTACCATGGCTTAATTCCAAATAGGGATTGGATGGTCTTCAACCTAATGCTAAACAATTCAAATTCCTATTTCTTAAGACAGCTGAGCCTGCTGGGAATGTTGATTCAGCTACGTCTGGAGTTCACAAGTTCCCCATTTGAGATGCATTGCAATCATTTCAATTAACTTCTTGAGAAGGAAGAAGGCAAGGAAATGTGCTTTTATCAGTTAAATTTCAACCTTATGATTACAACCACTGGCTTTTAATAGTGTCATGGTTAGAGTGCAAGGATGGAGAATTAGGAACACAGATTTAAGCTCCTTCTCATCTATAAAGTTCATTGGGTAGTCTTGGTCTGTCTTAATTTCTTAGCTTAGGATGAGTGTGAATAGGAAGATAACTCTTGGCATTGCCTCAATTTTTTTGCAGGAAATATTAGTTATAAGTGCAATAAATAATAGAAACCAAAGGGTTACTCAGTAAAATTTCTTTAGAAATTTCCAAAAATTAAAATAAAAAATGCAAAAAATTAAGTATCCCTTTCCTTTGTGAAGAAACTGAAAGAAATACTACTCTGCAGAAACCGCCTTTACCACTTCAAAGAATATCATTTTAATTTTTCTCATCCATCCCATCCAAACAGGCAAGGGTCAGGTTCAAAACAGAAATACAGAAAGTGTATATTACACATTTCAGAGTTTTTCCCACTTCTGAATGAAAGTGTGATCCAACCATCTCTTACCAGGAAACTTTCATTTCTCTTTCCCAATTCCCTGATTTTTCTCTAAGGCAATGAGTGATGAGACTAATGGATTTTTTTAAAAATGCACCTTGATGTACCCTTAAACGTTGCCAGAAGAAGGGAGAAAATGCTATTTTAACTCCAGCACAGCTAAGGACGACTTCAGCCTTTCTCATCTCATCCATGAGCTGGGGATCAGATGAAGTGGTGAACTGCATGGGAACAAAACTCACATTACCAGGACATGCCTGCAGTAGCGAGCAGGGAAAAGGCCTCAGACAGCCACACACGCCCAGTAGAAAAGGGGTGCGCTCTGCACGTGAACAGGAACAGTGCTTTCTAGATGTCCCAGAGGGAAGCAGGGAAAAGGCCTCGAGGCCGATTGTTTAGTGGGAAAGGAGTGCACTCTGCATGTGCTCAGAAGTGCTCTTCGCGGGTTCCAAGGGAAAGATAGGGACCACCACCCGACTCCTTACCTTCCCGCCCCCATCTGCCTGCCCGCCGCTTGGGGAAAGTGAGTAATGGGTGTGGGCGGAGCCAAAGTCGGCGGGGCGGGGCTATTGGGTGGAGCTGCTGGCGCTGTGCAGCGAGGTCCGCTGGGCTGGTTGCAGACCGCGCTCGGCTCCGTCGTTCGCTTGCTGTCGCCGCCGCCGCCATCCGGGCAGCCTCTACCTCCCGAAGGGACTCGGGAGCGATGGGCCCGGCGCTGCTGCTCGCGCTGCTTTCGAGCCTCGGAGCCGCCAAGGTAGGAGATGCGAACTCAAACGCGTTCAAGTCCGACACGCAGGCTGGCCGTGCGAACGCGATTGCCCCGGGCAATGCATATCTGCGAAGAAGGGAGCCAAAGATAGAGAGGGGAATTGGTTACCCGTCAAGTAGCCCATGCTTTAGTTTAGTGGTATTGATTTCCCTTTTGTTTCCCTCCATCATTTGCGGGGTTAGTAGTCGTCCCTAGTTTGTGGCTTGGCTTCCTTACTTCAGTCGTCTGTCAACCTCTTTGTGGCGCATCTGTATTCCTGCTTCTCTTAACACGCTACTGTCCAGATTGCCAGTATTTGATCTGAGGGATTCTGGGGGATAAATCGGTAGCAAAATAAAATGGAGCAATACTTGATGGTCTGTAAACCACCGAGTCCCCAATTCAGAGCTGGGCTTATCAGAAGTCTCAACCAAGGGACACTTTTGCGCTGTGGTGGGTGACTGAACTCCTGATTTTTCAGAGGAAGCAGGAATTATGGAAGACCAAGTGCCAGTCTGCATACAAGATTTGACTAATACTTCTCTTCTAGCAATTTCAAACTGCAAAGGACATCTGGCTGCAGCTCCGTGTGTATGCATATGTGTGTGCGCGCATGGACATTTGTCGTAGGAAAGTATAAAACACCATGAATCATGCATGCCTATTTTTCACCCACCTACCCAGCCAAGTCACTGTTGTGCAAGTGATTCACACATGTGCCAATGGGAAGCAGCTGTGTTATGTTTCACAGGACTGCTGAGTGTGGGGTACTTGTGGGTGGGAGAGTAAGCAAGGTTTGCAAATTGTGTGGCTGTGCCAGGATTGAACTATGGGAGGGGGGGCAGTTTGCAAAAGAATTGCACTCTATGTGTGCAAGTGTGTGCAAAAAGAGTATGTATGTATGTATTTGATTTCTATAGTTGCCCATCTCAACAAGTGACTCTTATTGGGCAAAATGTGAATACATCCGACTTTTATAGAAGGGGCGTGACAGGTGACTATGTAAAAAGCATTGTGTCCTAAGACCAATGGGTGTGTATGTTTCCCTGATACGGGTAGGGTGTCCAGGTGTGCTCACAGAAAGTGAGCTCACAGTTTTAACTGAAAGGTGCAGCATGGAGTACATATGTGTGGTGGAGGAGCAAGAAGACCTGTTCCGCGATGCCGTCATGGATGCTTTATGTAAGCACCGAATCCCTTGCCACCATCCCTGTTCCCAGCATCATGACTGATTCATCAACGCCTGGGGCGAACCAGGTCGGCTGAAAGCAAAGGGAAAACTAAGTAGGATGCTGAACAGTAGCAAAACATCAGCTTGATGCATGGAGGGCTGACTATTACCCTGAAAGGTCAGGACCACATTTGATTCAACCATGCAATTCGTTGATACGTTGATTTTCCCCAGATTTACTAATTTCCCTCCTGCCGGTGTATGTGTGACTAACCCTGCAGGAGGACTGCAGAGTCTCTTTGGCATCCTCACAGATTTCTATATAGTTCTCTGCAGAGATGCCTGCCTGTCTTTTTTGGGAAAAGAACTTCCTTCCCCATTCTCTCAGATGCTCTCCACCCTGATTTTCCTTCTCTTCATCCCTGCTGTGCTGAGGCTCGGGTTCATTTTTCTGATTTTAAAAATTGGTAGCTGTTTAGCTAAATGGAGCGGGACATTTCTTTTATTTGGAGCAGGAACATTTCTTTTATTTTCAAAAGTCTGGAGAGTTTGTCATAACTTTGGAAGAATCTAATCAGACTTACCCTACAGAAAACTGGGCCACTGAATATAGAGAGGAAGATGATAGGAATAATGAATGGTAATTACAATAATCAGATGCTGAGAGTCTGTTTTTCATAGATCATATTGATATACGTTTGAGTGAAATCAGGCTATCTACATAGTTTTCATGTGTTTGTGGGCATGTGTTGTATTTGTGTGTGTGTAGAGAGAGAGAATGAATGGTTAATATGATTAAGCTCTTTCTTTCTTTTACTGTATTTGTATTTTTTAAGTCTTGATAACATCAACAGAACTTCAGTTATAGGATTGTTTATAAATTGTATAATAAATGATTTAACAAAAATTAACTTTTGCCATAGAAACACCGTTATTTTCAGTGGCACAAATAGAAACTCCTTTCTCCCCAATGCTTTGCCATTTGAGAGAGAAACTAAAGCATTGAAAAATAGCTTTTGTTTTGTGTTTCTGTGACTGTATGCTACTACGTGCAGTCATTTCTGTGATTGTATGTCACTACAAAATGTTAGAATAAGCCAACTATTATCTATTATGCATCGGGGGGGAAATGAGATTGATCTTGAAGTGTCTGCATATTTATCAATGTTTCCATCCAACCATGCATCCATCCTTCTATTTATTTCTTTATTTCTTTAAAATCAAATAAACGTGGTTCCATTTTCCAGTGATTACTTGCAAGTCCTGCTGCTGGGTCCACCTGCTAGCTCTTGGTCTAACCTATTTCAAGAGACTAAAATAACAATGAAATCTCGTGCCATTCTAAGCTCCCTCGAGAAAGACAGAATTAAAATACATGTGTATATATAACAAAGATAAAAATAGTGATTTATTTCAACAAGCAAGTTAAATGCTCTTCTCTGGTGAAATCAATTAGATTTGAAAGTGCTTTCCTATGATCAGGTTGAAACTTACCTTTATTTTTAATTAAACTACTTGTGTGTTGAACGACTTATAGTTTGATGGGGGTGTTTTCTGTTGTTTCATATTGGTGTGTTGTGAATCCATTGCCAAGGACCCAGCTCCGAGTCCACAGCAGGAATGATCTAATTATCTCCCTCCCTGCCTGGCCCCAGCCTGATTGCGGTCTGTCCATATTTATCCACTTCCTGTCAATCATCTTCCCTGTTTCTTGCAGCCTCTGCCCACCACAGGCAGCTCCCATGGAGGGATGAATCACAACCTGTCGGGGGGGCTCCGGCGGGTGCGCCGTGAGCTTCAGGGGGCACCATATGAGGCTGTTGAGACCGCCTTGGCCAATGAAGTGTATTATCCGGAACTGGTTCAGCTGGCTGCCCTTGAAAGGGCCCTGTCGACTCCAGGTAGCCAGCTACAAGAAGAACACTTTGCCCAAGCCTTGGAACGAGCGTTGGCTTCTTCCGGGAACCAGCTGGCTGATGAGCGAATGGCCCAGGCCCTTGAAAGAGCAGTGTCCCCACCTAGCAGCCAGTTCCAGCCAGACAAGCACCTGGCACGTGCTTTGCAGCGCCTCCTTCAGGATGGGCATCGCCGGGACCAGGAATCTGTCTACCTGGCAAATCTGCTGAGGCTGTGGGATGAAGCCAAGGGGGCAACCTTGTACCCCGAGTATGATGAGACTGGCTTGGCAGGTGGCTCCTCTCCACCCAGAGCACTGCCGAATCGTTATTGGGCCCCTGAAGGAGGATTCGAACCCCAAGAAGAGCTGGGCGCAGAGGAGGAAGCTGCTGGAGAGGTGGACCCCGAGATGCTGAGGTAGCCAGAGATGAAAAAAATCAGGGTTTGCTTTGAATAAGGATGTAACTCTCAAAGGTTCAGAATGTGGCCTTTGAGTTATAGAACTCAGAGTGGGATGTGCCTCTGAGCTTGTGTGAATTCATTTTTTCACTGTTGAGTAAAATCAGGCTACTCTCATAGCTTAATTGAATCATTTTTTTAAAAAGAAAACAAAATGGTTGTTTGATAGTCTTTCAGAGAGTAGTTCACAAAGGAAGCATAAATAACACGAAAGATAAATTTTTCAGATTTGTAACTCCTCCTTCTGCACTCAGAACCATCCACTCTCTGGATTAAGTGTTTAAGAGAGGGAGTTGCTGCAGAGGGAAAAAAGGAGCACTGTTGTAATTCTTCTCCCACCCTGCATTCTTAGAAAATTCTCCTGATAATAATAATTATGATCATCATTATTTCATCAGTGGAAAGGTACTTTGGACGAACAGGATTTATTTATTTATTAAACATTTATTCAGCTGCCCAACTCATACACAGTGACTCCGGGCAGTGTACAACATTAAAAAAATTATATTCATTCAATTATGATTGCATTCAGGTTTATTATTTTTTGCTTAGACCTGTGACTTTTTGCTTTTGACGTGTAAATTTCCGGTGTGGGTTAGTTTAGGAAGTCTTTGTCCCATGATTTTCTATGCAGCAAAAGATTCTGTGAGACCTTCTGGGGCAAAGGGATGGCAAGAGCTGCAGTTAAGGCACAAGCCATGTTTTGTGAGAGCTGGTCCACTACAGCTGGTCGTCTTGTGCTTTTGGAGCCCCCAAATTGGAAAAGACTTCCTTCTTCATACAGCCATGAGAAGTGTAACAATCTCTCCAGGCTTGGGCAGTGGGTTCATGGTCAAAGTGAATGTGGGAACTGCAGGGATCAGCCCCTCTCAATTTCAGCTCATAATAAAGGTATCACTGAAGAGTTGGCCAGTTTGCCCCTTTGCAGACATTCAGACATTTTCACCTATGCTGGTCCTCCCCATTATTAAGCTCCAGCTACATTGCAGACAATCACACCATACTAATGGAGAGATGTCTCTTCACTGATGTCACCAGTGTGATTTGGAGAAAGGAAGGCTTGGTGCCCAGCGATCCTATGTTCAGTTCTCTGTCTGAATGCATCAGCTTAACGAGGAAAAGATCTATGCCCACATACAGATTTTCCTGGATTCTGTTCTTGGGAAGGGAAGAATCGGTGTCTTCTTTCGCCTTGGGAATTATAACAGCTTTTGAAAGGGAGGTGGGAAGAAGGCGGGATACCTTCTAATGCGTTAAGAGTTTTGCTTGGCTCAGAATGAAGTGTGAATGGGGCTGTTATATGCAGGAGCCCAGCCATCATAGCCCTTTTAATAAAAGCCATGTTTAATAAATCATAGCTTAGTATGAACTGAGTCTGCAAATCAATACCGGTTTCCTGCAAAACGTGCTTGCAGATTAAAATGGTGGCATGAGTGGAGTGGTAAGCCCCCAATTCTACCTTTCTCTGTCCTTTTCAGGTATCTGATTGGCAGGATCCTGTCAGGAGCAAGCAACCTGCCTTCACAGCGCCTCCCACTGGCTCCCCGACGCCTGCGTCGTGCCATTTTTGATGGAGGAGACCTACCCGAACCCCCCAATCTTCTGCGGGTCAAGCGTCTTGGTGGGGAGAGTGGGGACGAGCTGCAGAGAGTCAAGAGGACAGAAGGAGAAGGGGTGGGTGGGAGACGGAGTATGAGTGGGGGCACCCAGAGGCTTCGGTATCTCTCTGAATAATGAGAATTGGTTTCTGTGCAAAGAAACACTGGGGAGCCACCTCACTGATGAGCCCCCCCTTGAATGTTAATGGACTGTGAGTGACACCTCGTGTTCTTTCCTGCCTCTGTCCTACCTGTGACCCCAAAATACTGGGAAAGAAGGGGGATAACCTTGGACTGGGATCCCCAAATCCCAATTATGTCCTATAAAGTGTGTGCAGGGGAAGGCCGCTTTTCTCTTCACTGACCTTCTCAGTGCCCCGATGGAAAGGTCTTTTCAGCTAAGGAGATGGTTTTTCATTGATGGCTAGTTCCTACTTCCCTCCAAAGCCAGAGCTAGGTATCACCAGCCTCATCCTTCTCACATCTTGGCTTTTTTTTTTTAAAAAGTGTGGCTTAAAAAATTTTCCAACTCCCCCACCCCCCAACTTCCAACTGCCTTAATATTCCTCCTTCATTGATGCTGCCTCTCACCCCACCCTCCCTGTTTCCACCTCCTTGTTTCTGTCTGGTTTGTAAGACCCCTTGTGTTCAAACCTCGTTGGCCTACATAAACATCAATGCTGCCCTTGCTGATTTGTTGCCATGTTCAGTCATGCTTGTGGCCAAAGTTTTAGTGTTGATAAATTACTGAATAAAAAGTCCCACCAGGTATTTTATTGTAGCAGTGGTCTTGTTTGTTTTGTCCTGTGGAAATTTTTGGGAAACCTTGGATGTGGCCCTCAGAACTCCTCCAGAATTTGCCATGAAATTCTAATTTATAGAATGATGATGACATGAATGGGGAGGCATCACATTTCTTATATTTAATTAATTAACCTTCAAATATTTTCGTTTCAGCTGTGCTTATATTTTGGAGTGTGGCTCCCACTTTTCTACTCAAAAGGTCAAGGGTAACTAAGCTGGAAAGAGGTTCGGCATCCAGGACTTGGTGAAGATAGACTATTACCCTTAGCTCCGTTCTGGGGCCCTGACTCCATCACTATTAGAAATCAGCTGATAGATCCAGACAGTAAATCTAAATAAATTATCAACTTAAAAGTTACTTCCGTATTTTAAGTTTCCCATGCACTCCTGTTTATTGTGCTCTTCAATAAAGAAAAGCCACAGAAGAAAATGAAAATCCTTTCATTGGGATTTGACACTAAATCTAGGAAGGCCTTGATGGTACTATTAGAAGAAAGAGGTTGGTGCTGAATGATCAGTGTACCTCTGGGCTTTCAAAAGTCAAAAATCTTCAAAAAAGTTATTTCCATGTCAAACTATATTGGTATTGTACTAGTAGATACTTGCCTTAAACAAGCAAGAAATTCTGACGAGAGGTGATGATCAATCCACAGGGCGCCATGAGTTTTATCTTTGTAAGCCTCTGGAAGTCACTGAGAGTGAGTTGGGCAGCCCTATACATAAAGAGAACTTTGTTCTCTTCCACTTGTCATATTGAATGAGGAGTTCAATACAATTTGAACATCACAGAGTCTTCTCCTGGAAGGACACACCTTCTTCCCAATTCTTTTCATGTCATAGAGGACTCCGACAACAAACAATTTCAGGAATTGGAAACTTTTGGGGAACTAGGTCCTTTTTCATTTTCAGCTGTATTTCTTCACCCAGCAAAGGCCTCAGGGAGTATGGCAGTCTGGATAAATCTGAAACACACTGTCCTTTGTTTCATTTTGGGGAGGGGAGGGGATCTTGAGGATTATTTTAAATACTAAAGTTTAAACCTGCTAATGACTTTACCTCCTGTCATTTCCTACTGAACATCACTTGGAAATCATCTTACTCTAATTTATTACTTTCTGCCAAATTTTGCCTGTGTGACATTTTTGACATGCAAAAATCTAGAATTAGAAGGCCATATATTGTCTGTGAGCCTTTTGCTGTCCAGCCCTGAATGAGAGAAAAGGGTTATGCAAACAATTTCAAAAAGTCATGAAAGATACTAATAAGACACCATAACATTATCGTTTTCTAAAATTTATTGCAACGGATACAGCAAAACCATGACATATCCAACTCTGAAGAATGTCTGCTGGTTAGGATCAATCTGGAGTCAGTGCTGAAGTCACACCTAGGTACATACCACAAGCAGAAAAGGAGGAAATGATAAGATACTTTCCGAAATCTTTGATGCCCAAGGTATTTTGGGGTTTTGAAGCAAAATCCAGATTCTCTACCCACTCCCTCTAAAATAGCACTAAAAACCCACTTTAAAACACTTACAACTCCTAAAAAAGTTGCATTATGAGGAAGGAAGGAAGGAAGGAAGGAAGGAAGGAAGGAAGGAAGGAAGGAAGGAAGGAAGGAAGGAAGGAAGGGGTGTGAATGGTGGAAGGGAAGGAAAGGGAAGAGAAAGGGAAGGAAGGAAGGAAGGAAGGAAGGAAGGGAGGGAGGGAGGGAGGGAGGGGTGTGAGTTGTGGAAGGGAAGGGAAGGGAAGGGAAGAAGGAAGGAAAGGAAAGAAGGAGGGAAGGAAGGAAGGTAGGAAGGAAGGAAGAAAGAAAGAAAGAAAGAAAGGAAGGAAGGAAGGAAGGAAGGAAGGAAGGAAGGAAGGAAGGAAGGAAGGAAGGA
>JANHFL010001864.1:341541-363195 GCA_032468155.1 Oxyrhabdium leporinum
GGAAGGAAGGAAGGAAGGAAGGAAGGAAGGAAGGAAGGAAGGAAGGAAGGAAGGAAGGAAGGAAGGAAGGAAGACACTTGTGGGGTACAAAATGATGGGCAATCACCCAGTCAGATAAAAGTGCTTCACTCATTTCCTGAAGTATGTTTTCTGAAGGTAATTGTACTTTTTCTTTAAACAAAATGTGTTAGGCCTGATGTTTTGTCCTCTCCCTTGGTTGTCATGTGCGCACATGCATGCAAATCTTTCACAATGCATGTTACATTGAAGAAGAAGAAATATTGAAAAGCTGGGAAAAGCTTTTGTCGTTTCTGACATTGTTTCTCAATTTACAGGCAAATGTTAAGCCAGCCGTCTCCAGCTGAGAGCCCTCCAGATGCACTGACTTTAGCTGCCATCATGCTTGAGCAATAATTAACCTTGCAATCCAATGAGTCTTGCTGGCTCTTTGAAGCTTTACACACCAATCGGGCATGTGAGCTTCCCACAGCAAGGCTTGTGAGCAGAGCAGTCTGCAAACTTGAGGGATGCCAACACCATGTTCTCTAACCTTAATAAGTCTTTTTTTTTGGCAGACATAGCAACATTTTAGATTGGAACAAAATCGTGCCATTTTAATTTCCTATAATTGTCCTGACATGTCAGTCTGTAGTAAAATGGAAGATTAAAGGCCAGCAACTGGTTGTCTCTAAGTGAATTTCTCAACTGCTTATCATTCAAATGAGCCCTAAATAGTACAAATATATGTATATATGTTTGAGTAAGCCTCACTAACCTGCTGATATCAGGTTTTGAGATATACTTAGGACTATCATATCTGGGCTGCAGAAAATCAAAGAGAGTGGCAGAAAACTCCAATTCTTCATTTCTATCAAATAATCATCTGGATTTGTTTTTTCCAGCCCAGCTTTATTAGTCCTCACAAATCAAGGCTAATACAAGCCCACCCTGAACAAATTAGTCTGGGCTTCCCATTGTAGCCAAAAGGGAGGCAGGTGAGACAAATACCTTGGCATTTGCCCAAACCATTTAGTCACAAGAACAGAATGTTTTCATATCTCTTCCAAAGACTAGCATAAATTAAAAAAGACACAGATTTGCAGCTCCCAGTTTTTTAGGGAGTCTCTGCACAGAATTTGTATTCCTTGAGAACAAATGTTTAGTTTTTTTGTTTTTTTTATCATTTTACACGTGTAAGACAAAGGGAGGAATATTTGTAAGATGCAAGAAAGAAATGCACCTTATTAACGTCATGGTCAAAACACAATTAGCAGGATAGTTTCGATCCCAATTGCATTTGGGTGTCTCATTGCCTGTAACTAAGCAACAGGTCACGTGGCTGCCAGTCCTGCCTCTCATGCAGCTGGCTTTGTCGAAGCATCTGTTGGCTCCGTTTGTTACCAAGACAGAAGAGGCACAAGATGTGCCCATGCTTACCTCTCCCCTCTCGGGGTGGTGTGTAGCCCGCAGGCAAGAGAGCGTCCTGCCTGTTTCCCAGCACAAAAGCGAGGGTGGCCAGAACCAACGCGTCAGCGATGCCCAGCAAGGCGAGAGTAAAGGCCCAGTGGATCGAGCAGGTACCCAGGGTGTAGCTCCTGGCCTGGGGCCCACACAGAGCCCTCACCTCTGGCGCTCCCCAGCCGTCTGGGAAGACCAGGCAGCCAAGAGCCTGACAAGTCGCTGCGAGACAGAGAGATGGGCAGACAAAGAGGAAAAACAGGAGTGAGACAGAATTAACGGAGTTCATACAGACACTTGCTGTGGAATACAAACCCACTGACTTTTTCCAGTCTTCATATCCTCCTCCCTGTGATTCAGTTCACGCGACATGCTTAACTAGGTCAAGAAAAGGGTTAGGGTTAGGGTTTGCTTTATGCAAACGTGAAAACGCAGTCAACTCTAGAGTGGGAGAAGGTTGGTTTCCACTCAAGGGAGATTCCCCAAATTTGTTTTGGGTTGAACGGCCTTCCACAATCAGCCATGGAGACAAAACGTGACAAATAAGCTTCCATTGGGATTACCAGCCTCTTCCTGCTTCTGCACTGAACCCAGAAGTGAGAGTTTCTTCCGCAAAAATGAGTCTCAAATTCTCCTTTTTTTGGAAGCACATTTCCCACCAATAGGCATAAGGAGGGAGAAGGTGTCCGAATAAATCTCTCTCCCCTCAGCTTGCATCCAGGATGGCTCTAACCTCATTAGCACACTGCAGATTTCTATTTTAGTTTCTACATTATCCGTCCCTCCCCCAGCCCAGACTAGCCAAAAGCAGGTGAAATTTCACAATGTCTGCTGTCAAGGTAACTGGTGCAGCTTCATATTTGATTGTTCTCTTCTGCTGTTTCGACAAATATATCAGCAGGCAACGTGGGTCTAAATGACCCTAAGATATATACAGGTAGTCCTCATTTAAAGACAATTGGAACTGGCAACTCAGTCCTAAGTGAAGCTGTCACTGATTGCGACTGCGACTATCCTAAATATCTTACTTCAACTGTCCTTTTCTTTACAGATCTGGGAAGGTCATAAATGTGTGGATTGGCCACAAAGTTTCTGTAGTAATAATAACTACAAATGGTCACTAAATGAGGCAGAACTGGATGTCTGCTCTTTTTCAGCAGAATCCCAGAGGGAAAAAAACGGTTTAGTTGAAGGCAGGGATACTCCAACTTTGCAGCGCTGTGACTCCTAAAAGTGATAAATGAATGACAGTGCCACAAATACAATAACCTATTTCATTGGATTTGGGGTTGGGCAAGAAAGAAACATACCATTTACTGCACTTTAATTATCAGATTTTAAACTCTGTATGAAAACTGTGATAGAACCTTGCAACTTAATAATATAGAATCTTTTTATTGAAAGTCAATAATACTCCCCTATCACATTTACAACCATATTTTGAATGAAGTTTGGCGTAATTCCTGAAATCTGGATTTTATTTCTGAAAAAGACCTTCCTGCTGTACATTCCACATTTATCTTGGATTTATGTTTGAAATGAGATAGCAAAGCCCAATTTTGCTTATCCAAGCAGTGAGGGAATATGTTTTAACACTCTTCCTTCTTGGTGTGCACAAGCCCCTGAAAAGTGCTCTTGACCCCATAGGGAGTTGTTATCAAGAGTTTAAAAAAACCAGGTTTGCAGAGTTGCCAAAGGTGCTACTTGCATGCCATGTGAGCTTTTCCAGTCTGAATCTGAATTAATGCATGACCTTATCCACATAGAACTCATCTCTTCTCTCCCAAGGTTGCATTTGAAAGGTAACAAAAACGATCCTTTACAAGTGCTCTTAGATCACCAGAAATTTTTGTTTCACACAGAAAATTCAAGACAATTGGCTTCAACCTGTGGAAGTTTCTATCCCAGCATTTCCAGGTTAAAAGGGTCCATTGAAGATGCTTTCTAAAGGGCCCACAATTCTGAAGCCAGTGGGGAGAGATAAGAACTGCTTGCTTTTCAATTTGATCGGTCCCAACATGTTTTTGAATTTCAGAATAACAGAGTTGGAATGGACCTTGGAGGTCCTCCAGTCGAAGCAAGAAACCATATACCATTTCAAACAAATGGTTGTTCAATCTCTTCTTAAAAATCTCCAGTGTTGGAGCACCCACAACGAAGCTGTGGGTAGTCCAACACTGGAGGTTTTTACGAAGAGATGGAACAACCATTTGTCTGAAATGATATCATTTCACTATCTTCCTGCTAATTAATAAATGACACTGTCCGTCAAGAACTTATCCTACCCTACCCCAGTTGAAAGGAATGAGACCTGTAGAAGAGCACTCCATTCACTCAGGGCTCCTGAGCTCATAATTCAACTTCCAAGTTAGCATTCATTTCTAAACCAAGCCAGCAGCCTTTATTGCCACAAAGAATGATTGAAAAGAGGTGGGCAGTGACTGCCAAAACACAACAGCCCCCCCCTCCCCGCCCTGCATGTTTTCTACATCCTTTTATACTATTACACAAATAAATCAGGGCACACCACACCCAAAAAGTGAATACCACCCCAAAAATAAAATAAAATGTACATTTGCACAACTCAGACCAGTTTCAGAGTTCAGCTTGTTTAGAATGGCGTCTGGGTTACTTGGATGCAAAACTAACTTTTGCTTCACACAGTGCCTTACTCATGGATTGTATTCCACTTTCTCTGACTTTTGGTAACTCCAAAGCCTGGTCATTGGAAGCACCTTCATTCTTAAAGCTGCTATTGCTGATCAAACCAGAAGAAGACCTTTGTCACTTAAGATCCTCTACAGTGAAAGGGCAGGTGTGCAGTCTAGCTTGATGGAGATAGGATCCCTGATAGCAAAGGACCTGCAGGCTCACTCAGATGTAAAGAACACATTTCTCTCATTGCAGCTAGTGAAGATCAGCATACTCAGGTACACGGGTAGAAGGGAAACATAACCTTTGCGTCTGAGCATTCCTATTTATTCTGAATGAAGCCTGCATGGTCTTGTCTGAATTTGACTGTTTCTATCCTCAACAAGAAGTGACCAAACTTTGTGATTTACACATTCAATTGCTAAGTTGACAGCGTGTGTGAGACTTGAGTTTTGGCAGCATTTCTTTTTGCGGGCTCTTTCCCTATCTCAGTTCCATACCTCCTCCCTTCCACGTTTCTTCCTTGTCTTTTCAAAAAAATAACAGCCCAACCTGGATTCTCTTACCTGCTGAAAGCTGCTGCCAGGCGCACACCTTGTAGACGGTCCCTGCACTGCAGACCCAAAAAAGACCCAGGGAGGCCACACTGCCCATCACCAACACCAGGGCCATCAGGACAAAGACAGCAGCTGCTTTGAAAGATGGGATGGGGGTTAGGGTGACCAGCGATCCCTCACACTGGAGGACCCCGTCCTGCTCCGTGCAGACTTGGTAGAGGCCGAAGGAGCCCACAGCACTCACGCTGGGGTCGGAGAGGGCCCCGGAGATTGGCAGCTGATAGGTAAGGGGTGCTGTCTGCACCCATGCTGGCTGGATAAGCACCACCACCTCCAAGATGCCAAAGCAGAGGCTACAGCCAGCCCAGAGAGCACCCACTGCCCTGGCATTGCGCACAAAATCGGTCTGATAGAGGGCTGCTGCTTCTCGGGCTGCCAACATGGTCCACGTCTCCTTTGAGAGGCCTGCTGCAAGTGTTCTTCTTCAAGAAGTGTTTTGCGTTTCCTTTCTCCAGGGAGCCAAATCCTACGAGAGCATTCGTGCCTGAAGCCAGTTGATGCACCCCTTCTCTGGCCACTCTCCTTTCCTTTGCTCAGCTCCTCCTCCTTTGGGAAAAAAAACTCTGCATACCTCTGCTCCAGCAGCTCCACTTCTCCAGTGAGTTGCTCAGGTTCTCCAGCAGAGTCGTGCGCCCCCCCCACCACCACCCCGGTTCCTTGTAGGGATCTCCTGGGGTGATGATTGCTAAGCTCTTTTCCTCTGCAGTCTCGGCACTCCTCCGCTGATGGTGATGGAGGAAGGGGGGAGCAGTGCTACATTGCCTCCTTCTCCAAGATTGGCTTCCTTCTTTTTCTGGGTGCTGTGAGGGGGGTGGGAGGGAATTGGTTTCTTGCCCTTGCCAAGCTCATCACTCTCTACACTGTTTTTTATTTCTCCTGCCCGGCAGACAGAAGCAGCCACTTGGCCAAATGCCCACTGGCCTTGCCCCCTTCCTCTCCCTCTGTCTGTCTGAGTAACAGCCATTAGGAAGGAGTAGGACTGGCTTCAGAGCATTTGCTGCCCAATTCATCTGTCACACAAGAGGATGGATGCCGAGGTTCACCAGTTCTCCACTGCTAAATTGTAC
The DNA here is from genome assembly GCA_032468155.1 of Oxyrhabdium leporinum. NCBI lineage: Eukaryota > Metazoa > Chordata > Lepidosauria > Squamata > Cyclocoridae > Oxyrhabdium > Oxyrhabdium leporinum. Next base: position 347,336 of record JANHFL010001864.1, read on the forward strand.
CCTGTCACTGGAAAAGGAGACGAAGGAAAGACGAAGGAGATTTGGGTGGGGGGGTAGAAACAAGGCTCCCTTTCTCCTATTCGCCCCAGGCATGAGTCATAGGGATGCAAATGCCAGGGAAGGATTAGAGCTTCCAGCAGGAAGCAAGCACCTTTAAATAAAATAGGCAACTGATTGGTGCGGGCCATTGCTATCCAGAACTGCTATATGTCAGTTTGCTGAAGCAGTGATTATCCTTGCCTGGACTATGCCACTTCATACCCACTGTTTGTGCGATACGTCACATAGAGGGGAATAAGGGAGATGGGTTGCAGCTCAGCTATTTGCTGTTCTGCTCTGAAAGAGCATTCAGCCAAGCTTTCTGCCACCTGCACTGATATACAGGCATATATGCCAATATAGACTTACCCACAGCAGTGAGAACTATACCTAAAAGACTAGCTGCTAATCTACCTTGCAATTTTCTTCTGCCAGAAATTCAGGGGTAATGAGATAGGCGGCAGCATCTTTCTGTTTCTTTTACTTGCAACGTAGAGATGATAATTCTTAAATACTTTAGAGGATTTTGGAATGCATTACTGAGAAGTGTTTGGAATGCTTAAATCTCCCTATACAGTGAATTTGAAATCTACTCCCTCTAGTGTTAAGTGTCAACGGAATAGGAGCGTAAACAAGGTGCCTGAGAAACATACACACTCAAGGAAAACTCAAGGTTTGCTGAATTAAAGAAAATTATCATTATTATGGGAGCAACGCTTTCCCTCCAAACAAAACAGTAAGGACTAGGGCTGCTCGTGGCCACAGTCTGCCAAGTGCCATATTGCTCAGCCCACCAGCATCCGAGATACCCTTACTAACTGTTTTCTCAAGAAAACAGGAACTCTACGAGCTATGGCAACCGAGAAGAGCAAAGAGAAGAACACCGTGATCAGGAGGCAAGAAAATATTGAGAAGGATAAAAGGAAAGTAAATGCTTTTGGTAACAATAGTTGGATGGGATCAGACCAAAAGGGGAGATTCAGGAATGGAAATGTATGCAGACACCTGGGAAGAAAATGTATAGAGATTGTGGCGGGATGAGGAAATTAAAAACAAGCAACAGAAAAAGCTATCCATGAAGAGAAAATGTTCAGAGACGTGGTTGCACGGTATATAAAAGTGAGCAGCCTGTGGCCTTCAGACAAAAATGCCACCCCGAAATTACATGGAATCCACCTACTTTTTCCACTGGCCAGTTATCTTTATCTCTGTCCCCACCCCAATTATCCTAGCAATCTATTGGTTGTCTGCCACCATTAGCAACAGTCCATTTATCAGCTGACAGGGTAATACTTATCAGTGTTTGCATATCAGAAAAAGGTGGGGCAGGTTGCCAAACAAACCATATGGGACAGATGACTATCAATGTAATTTGTTGTCTTGTATCATAAGCGAATAGGTTAAACAGATCCGGTGAATAGCCTAGCAGTACAGGCCGCAAAGAAAGGGAACAAGGGGAAGGGACTGATGCTTCCCAAATGCTTGATGGATCCTTCATGTGGCTGCTGTTGTGTTTTTTAGCATTTGTCTCACAAAGTTGCAGGGCCTCCCAGATTTTGCACCCTGCTCTCCTAGTTCTTGCAGCAAAGCTATCAATGCCTGATGTGACAAAGGAGTTTTGTTTATCAGCCAGGTGACTTACCTGCCTAAGGTGAGATTAGAACCTGGGTTTCCTCCCCCTTAATTCAGTACTGTGGCCAATATACCAACCAGGTCTCTCCTTATTGGGCCTACAGTATCATACTGTACTTTTTGAAGTGTGTACCTGCTATAGGGAATTGTGAGGAAGTATTGTAGGTACTGGCAGAAAGTGAAGGACAGTATAAACTCAGCTGCAAGCTGAGCCGAATCCTGGGATGAGGACAGATGAGTCCCACCCTCAAAAGTTCAACACTGCACCTCTCTCCCCTCCAAGATCCCTCTAAATACAGACCCATCCCTAAATACACGCACATATACAATTGCATACAGAGATGTACTTTATTTGAATTAGAAAGTGTACAAATCAAGCAGAGGAACAAACATTTTTTTTAGTGAAAGCTACAATCCAACTAAATGTTCTCCAAGTTTCAATATCAACCCCATAATACCCATATCCCCTCCCCCAAACCACCAGGGCCGGCCCTGGAAAATGATGCACCTTCATGTGGAAGCTGGTGGTCTTCTTTCAAACACAGCGACAGCCCCTCCCGCTCATCTTTTTCTTGCCACCCTCCCACATTAACTCTTTTCAACAAATACCCTTTTCCTCCATCAGCTTTTGGAACAGGAAGCAAATTGATCCTCTCAAGATGCTTTGGACATGCTGTTCAACCCAACTAACATAATCAATTAAGGACAATGGAAGCTATAAACCAAAACACCTGAACAGTACCACACTGGCTGCTCTTATTTAAAGGCTAGGTGTGTTTACCAGTTCCCAAATATATTTTTTTTCTTCCTGATCACTATTGAGCTTGACAGAAGAGAAGCTCGAAGGCTTTCCTCTTGTACACCTAAGCCACCCCCACCCTCACTCCCCCACCACCTGAGAAGCAGCCAGGGAATCCAACCCAATCTTTCCCCAATCATTTGCCAAGGACCCCTAAGGAGGACCACCCTGCTCCTTGCTTAATAAGCCAACTACACCAAGTTATTTCCATTAAAGCTATCAAAGCCCAATTCTCACGTTCTCTTTTGTAACAGACCATTCGTATTTTTATCTGCAGAAAACAATCTGCACATACATTCAAGGGTTGCCCTAGTGGTTTCAAATAATGCCATTCTAGAAGTGTCATGACTCAGCATAACCAATGGTTTGGCCAGCGTGCCTCAGGTTAACCTGCTTCGTGTGGAAAATGACATTTCCCTTTCTCTCTTTTACCCACACATTTATTTTAAAATCAACACAGGCTTTTCCCAACTGAGCAAGAAATCACTGTAACGGGGAGGAAAGAGACGATTTAGAGGAATATACAGTAATATAGAGAGGAAATGCAGTCTTGAACAAAAAAGAATTGGCACGGTATCTCTTCAGCATTGAAGAAAGCAAAGTACTTCTGATTGGAAGCAAAGATATCCTTAGTATGCTAACAGCTGATTATTCCTCTTCATGGATTGGACCAGAAGAGGACGTTTTTTTGTCCTAGTGGAAGCGGTGAGGGTGCTGGTGGTTGATTTATGGCTGCTGGTGGTATTGCAGTTGATGGTTGCTGGCTGTTTTTTGGCACAAAAAGCCCTTTTAAGAAGCCTCCTATTCACTCCAGCGAGGTCAAATGATGGTTGCTTGTGCTGCATTCAATCTTAGGACTTCCCTCTGAACAAAGTCACCTTAGGAAGGCAGGTGCATGTCCATTCCAAACTTCAGCTTATGAGCCTGGCGCTTGGCTTCAAGAAGGATCTGAAGAAAAAGAAACTCACACTGAACATCAGTACTTGGATTTGGCCACCCACCCTGTGTTTTTTTCCTCTTTAGTGAGACTAATGTAACAGCCTTATGGTTGGTAAAGCTGAGAGACAGAGCTGTGTATTGGTGAGAGTTCTGAATTTAGACAGGAAGGGCTATTACATTTCAATTCTTTCTTATTAATCCTTTTTCATATATATGTCCCAAGAAAGTTAGTAAACCTGAATCCAAAATCGATTCTAGCCTCACCTCCCTACTCAACCTTGCTCCCCATACATTAACCAGGGGGACAACGGCAAGCAGCTTCCTTTATTCTCTTCCCCCAGAAGGAACGCCCATCAATATTTCTGCAACTGAGAAATATTGCTTTCCATTTTTCCTTTCTCCCCAACACACTATACAGAAGGAACTTTCCCCTTGAATTACAGAACCCAGAGATCAGAGGTTTATTCTTTCCTTCCACAGCAGCCATTTTTTTTCAAATTCTGACCCTTGCACTGTGATAAATAAAATCCTATGCTATGCCCCATACTGTGTGTGGTCCTCAGTATTTTGAATTTGTTGGCATGAAGAAGTTTTACTCAGCTGTTCAGTTTGTTCCCATTCTTCCATTAACATCATTCTATATTTTACCCCAAATAACAAATGACACCATTGCCAATAAAAGGAAATCCATTCCACACCAGCCATTTGCTTAATGCTCTTTCTTACAAGAAGATAAGCTGCTTTGCCATTTGTATAAAAGGGGTTATGGGGCAATGCCTCTCTCCTAATAGAGTAAGGTCTCCTATGGACATTAGTGGATATTTATTTGTTTATTCATTAACTCTAAATCCAGCCTTTCATTCAAGGCAATACACATAATTATTTTCCTCCTCTTATATGACCATGAGATAGGCTAGCCTAAAAGAGAAGGTGGCTCCTCGCTACACACACACTGGGTGAACTTCAGTGACTGAGAGTGAACTAGTTTCCCTACTTGTGGTCTAAGTCCAATGTCTTTAAAATGATTATCTATCTAAAAAGCAATCTGAAGGCTTCCCTAGTCAAGTATTTTGCTGATATGCTGGCCTGGGATGATGGGTAGTCCAACATGTCCCAAAAGCACAAAACTGGAAGGAAACTGAAAAATCTATGTGATATGTGGTTGGGCTATTTTGCAAACTTAGTTCAGCCTGATGAACACTGTCTGACAAGTTGGGGGCTGAAGGGTTGCCTGCCAAGCATCCATGATATACTGACTAAAACACTGTCTCTCAAAACACTTTCCTAAGGGTATTCCTCCCTCCTTCCCCAACATGATGCTTCAGATGTCCTGGATAACAACTAATCAGATGTCCTGGTGTTATAACCCAAACTCTACTGGAGCACACCATAGTTGAAAAGGTTCCCCTAAATCACGCTCTGTAATTATTTCCTGTGCTTCCCGCCCACATGCAATAAAATACAATAAACTCTTGTATAACTGACAAGTCTTGATGGCCAACGGAAGAAGAAAATGTTGCATTTCTCTCATCTAATCCTCAGATGTGCAGTTCAATATTCATTTTGGGGATGAGGAGAAAGAGGGGGAGTAGAAGGGGCAGGGAGGAGGAAGAGGAGGAGGAGATGAAGGAGTTATAACTCACTGGGTGATGGATATAGGCTTGGCAGTCATAGCACCAGGCAGAGAGATCTGCAAAGCTAAGCACCAGCGGATGCCCAGATTCCTTATTGTGATCCAGCATATGTTGATTAATGTAGCGTCCACAACAGACCTGAAACGAATAGAATATTTCAGGAGGGCGGGGCTGAAACATTAAAGGCACAGATCTAGGATGTCATGATCTCCACCCAGAAACGTTTTATTGGGGAGATGGGCAGCACATAAATTTGATAAATAAATAAATCAAATGATCTCAGCTCATCAATTTCCTTAAAGGCATACCCTCCCACAAAGCAAATGTGAGCATATTACACAGAAGAAAGTAACGGTGGAGAACAAACTCTGTTGTTGAGTTATTTTATTCAAGCCAGTCAAACTGGAAGAAGATAGAAGCAGGTCAATGAAACGCCTAAAATAGGTCCTGGCCAAGAGCTCGTGGAGGAACGTCTCCTTGCCTGCCATAAGACAATGAGCCCCTGAGCCAGAACTCAAAACTAGCAACTCCAGAAGGAAATATTATTGGAGAACAGAGAGCCACCTTATAGCATGAGCAATCTGTGCATGATCAGCTCTTTTTTTAACTCCACAGAGCTCTCAAAGTTGGTGTGAGTTTCTGCCAATTTGGATGGGAAAGTAAAGAAAACAGGTATCATGTGCCCTCAGGGACTTAACAATATGTAGGGAAAACTAAACATTGCCAGCAAAATAGAGAATGAACTGCAAATGCAGCTTCCTTTGGTGACATTGTTGCATTACTGCTCCATCAGCAGCAATCTTTTGTGTAGTAGAGACCCTAATTGGTGGAGGATGGCCTCTGTCCACCAAAAAATTACCCACCCTAAGCTATTAAGTACACTTCCTTCAAGAACAGGGAGGGTCATTACTGGCTCCAGGTCTATCAAAACCTAACTACTTCTAGCCTCTAACCCCAAAGTTGCAACTTCAGGACTGGTATCCTTACCTTATAGCACACCAGACAAACCCAGTTCTCCATCTCGCTGCCACATTCTGCACAAGGCTCCCACACATCCATGCCCACAGGAGGCACAGGCAGCACTGAGCTGAGGTGGGGGCACCAGGGTAAGGGAGTCACGGCGTAAAAGAATCCCTGGAAAGAGATAACAAAAGAATCCCTCTGTCCTGACATCTAGCCTAGAGGTTGTCCCTTCTAGGTCTTGAGTTTTTCTCTTCAAGTTAAGACTCTCCCCTCCCCTGTTCTGAAACTTTTGCTAAACTCAGAAATTCCCCATTGTGCATCTTTAGCTTCCTGGGCTGTTAAATAATCCCCAGGCACTTCTACCACCCCCCTCTCTTGTCTCAGTGCTTTTAATTCAGAAACTGATTGGATTTGGTAAGAGTTTGCAAGTACTGTTCAAGGACCACTTCTTCTATTGCCTCTGTCCTGGTTCTGAAGTCAGGCTTTAACTAGATTTAATTCTAGAACTAGCCACATAGATTCTCTGTTGTCTAACTCCTTGCACATCACAGGAGCATTCCTGAAGTCTTTGCTGATATATACATGGAGTTATATCACATCCATGTAAAATCACTTTCACTCTATGTAGATTCCTCAGTCTCGAGTTGAAAGCCTCATGTGAATACTCAAGGTTTTCCAGTGAGAGTACAAGCCAAATATGCCGTTCACTCTTCCTTAGGCCACTGACATGCTATTGCAGCTCTATCAGACACAACTCTCTCTAGACTCAAGAAATCTAATCCTGATCTCTTCCCAATAATCTCTTCCCCTCCCAATACTCACACTGCCAGCCACATCATCCCCAAACTGCTCATCAAACGAAGAACAACCCCCTGCTGCTTCATCCAACAGGACAACCTCAACATTCACTGGGCAGTGATGCTGAAAGTAAGAGGGAAAAAAGAGAGGGGTGATTGAGATGGTGTAAGGTGATATTTTTCATAAGTCCTTGAAATGTAGTTATTTTATAGCAGAGTTGCAGCTTCCATATCTATTGTTCTCACGAACAGGGCCTGTTTTGTGGAAGGCAACCCTGAAGCTGGCCTGGCTGAAGCCATCTTAGAGCGTCAGTGCTGCCACACTGGAGCTGAGGGATAGGGAAGGGGGATTAGAGATAACAGGGGCTGTGTAGTCAAAATAAGCTATTGTCAGATCCCCCAAAAGTGAATCTGCCATTTAACCAATGGAGGGAGGGGGGATCTTGGATAACTTTTGCTTTCCTACACTTTCGTTTCCCACTTTCTTTCGATTTCCTGAGAGAGGCCAGTTTCAGGCCTGTTATCTATTCTTCAGGACGACTGTTTCCAAAACATTTTTACACCTGTGGATTGGCTAATACCCATCACACCACAGGGAGGGTTTTCAAGTGCCTTAAAACTAACTGTATGGTCTAAGGGACTTCAGAAGCTGCTTTCACTTTGTCCTGCTATCACTTCTGCTCAATAAAAGTATCCTGCTTGAAATCGTTTCAAGAGTTCTGCTTTCTTGAGTTAGAAGGAGGGGGAGGACCTGACAGCTATTCTTTAAGGAATCTACCTGCCTTAGAGTTTTGCTTGATGTGGAACTATTACTTGGAACCCTGACAGAGAAGCAGGGAAAAGGGGCTTAGTTATCTCTTCCCCAATCTCTTCCCAACCTCGATAGTTTAAATATTTCAATTGGGTTAAGCAGTGTTTAACCATCTGAATTCTGAAATGCGCTGCCTTTGTTTAAAGACTTATCATCTAAATCAGCTTTACTTCCCTTAAATGTGGCCTATTGTCCAAAACAGCATCACCCAGAAATGTTGGCTGTTAGGTGGTAAAGGGAATTGTAGTCTAACACACAGTGATCCTCAACTTTCCTGGCTCCATGGACCGGCAGCAGAGGTGGTGGCCGGGGATGCGGAGAAGATGGTTAAAATAAGAGAATCACTGATATGGAAGTTAGACAAATCAGGGAAAATGGAGCTTCCTGTGCAGGGAGTGGGGGGGAAAGGAAGAAATCACTGATGCAGAGTAGTTTTGTGCGTTCTTCTGAGCCCATTAGATTAATTCTGAGCTCTTCAGACAAGGAGGAGGGTGAGCATTTCCAGCGCTAACTCTCTTTTTCTTCAATATGAAGCAATACAAGAAGATTCTTCTTTTCTTCCTGTGCCATATTCGTCATTGGACTTTGGCGATCCTGTTTTTATCAACAGCTGCACGAAGATTGGCTCGTTCCTAAACCAATTCTCAGCACAATCAGTGGAGAGGCCAAGAAACCTGGGCTGGAATACACCTGGACTCGATGCAGTCTTTCACACAAAAGCAATAGCACTCAGACTTATAAACTGCTTCACAGTGCTTTACAGCCTTCTCTGAGAGGTTTAGAGTCAGCATATTGCCCTAAAGAATCTGGGTCCTCATTTTACCGGCCTCGGAAGGGTGGAACGATGAGTCAACCATGAGCTGGTGGGAATTGAACTCCTGGCAGTTGGCAGAATTAGCCTGCAAGACTGTATTCTAACCATTGCACCACCATGACACAAGCCCCCAGTTGCTTTGCAACAGCCATAGCTTCATGTGAAATACAAGCTGATGTGAAACGTATTCCCTAAAAGAGAAAAACAGCTCGGAAAATCCACGACGTGTGAAGAAAAAAGCTGTGGTACTCACTTTTTTGTCAGGAGCCATCACTTCCCCAGAGAAGCTCTCTGACGATACACCTTCTCTTGGTGCATCCTCTGCTGGATCCACTTCCTTAGGAGATCCACCGACTTTTGGCTGAGCTTCCTCACCCACTGGACTAGAATCAGGAGAGAGAGAGCTCGAAGCCGTTTCGCCTTCTTCCATGAGATTGTCTTCTAGCTGGAGGGAGCCCAAGCCCATCACAGCATCATCTACAGCTTCCACAGGCTGAGCTAAAGGGCTTTGGAGCAACTCCTGAGGGGCTTGTTTAGGAATCTCATTTGGAACGGGAGTTTCCTTCCCAACCCGAGTCCTGGGCTTCTCCCACAGAGTGGCAGGCACTGGGGAGGAAAATAAAAGTTGCCTTTCAGATGCTTAGTTAAAATGATGGGAATGGAAAAGGTGGGAATGTGAATCCAGTGTTACTAAATCGGTAGGCACTCGATACATCTCTGACCTCTCTTTATTTGCGCACTTATTCCCCTGCGCACGTCTTCCCCGATTTCATCTTATTCCCTTTGTCTAAATTCTTATATTGGGCCTCTCCAGCTCCCTCCCCAGCTGTCTTTGCCCTGTTCTCCTGCAGTCCATCCCTGTGACAGTGCTTTGTAGGAAAGAGTCTTTTGCGACATCAGCAGGAATTCAGCCAATCTCTGTCACTCTTTTCCTACACTGTGTAGTTGCTAGGCGCCCTCAAACATCAAGAAGAAAGGCCTTGATGCTATGTCTGTGAAGATCAAATGTATTTTAATGCAGGGGTCCCCAACTCTGAGCCATGGACCAGTACTGGTCTGTTAGTACTGGTTTTTTAATCGGTTTTTTAATTCTTTTACATGGTTTTTTAAATTGGTTTAAATTGCTTTTAAAGTTCTTAATATTCGCTTTTAATATTTTTGTAAACGGGGTTTTAAAGGGGTTTTAAATGATTTCTATGTTTGTAGTTACAGTTGTGAACCGCCCCGAGTCCTCGGAATGGGGCGGTATATAAATTCAAATAATAATAATAATAATGATAAAGAGCATCTCTAGGTATTCTCTCTAGGAACCCAGTCATGCAAAATTTTGAACTGATTAGAACAAAAGAAGAATGACTGTTTTTTAGGGATGGGGATAGAAAACAATGGAATATTGTAGCTTCAGCCTTTAGCATTTCAGACTCCCTGTTTAACTCACAAAGGGCATACAGACAAGTGCAGGACTAAAAGAAATATTTGACAGGATATAGCTGGGACAGCAGTACTCTGTCTTCAAGACTGACCCATGAAAAGTTGCTGCCTGCGGGAAAGGATGGAGACTTCTTTCCATCTGCCTTTTTCCTCCACTGAGTTGAAGTTCTTCTCTCCACTTATCCTTGAGTTGGCGGAAAAGTATGCCAGCATGAAAAGTTGCTGCCCCCACTGCCAATCTCTTTCCTGCCTCTACTGCCTTTCTTCCCAGTCACTGCCAATCATCTAACTTCAATCTGAAATAAAGCGTAACAGACTTTATCCACTTTAAGCCTATGTTAACAGTGGTATAGCTGAGGGTGACTGAAATCTGTCACACTTATGGATTGGGGCAAGATGGGTCATGGGGGCAGAGCAAATATGCAAATGCTGGCACATTTATGCTTCAATTAGATCTATGTGAAGCAAAGACGGATATTTATGAGTTGTGGTGATGCAGTGGTTAGAGTGCAGTACTGCAGGCTACTTCTGCTTACTGCCAGCTGCCTGCAATTTGGCAGTTCAAATCTCACCAGGCTCAAGGTTGACTCAGCCTTCCATCGTTCCAAGGTGGGTAAAATGAGGACTCAGATTGTTTGGGGCAATAGGCTGACTCTGTAAACCGCTTAGAGAGAGCTGTAAAGCACTGTAAAGCAGTATATAAGTCTAAGTGCTATTGCTACTGCTATTGAGCACTTACATTTCATCATACCGCAGGTCAGTGTCAGAAGAAGGGAAAAGCTAGAGGAAAAGATTGTGAAGTTGGCTGTGCTGCTGCTATTCAAGACTGCCAGCTCTCTTTTCCCAAAGAAAGGTCAGCCCTAATATTAACCCATGAAATTCAAACAGCATAAGTAAGAGAAAGCTAAGGGGAGACAGCCTTCCAAAACCTGTGAAGTTCTCACAGGGAAGAGGCTACAACTCTATTTTCTGTTGTGACCCAGCTTTGTACCACCATTTGAATTTCACTCCATCCTTCCTTCCTATTTACTTCACTCATCCCCTTTCATCCTCTTGTTGATAGTTACTGCTGACAATAGTATTGGCTGTGACTCTCTGGCCGTCATCAGTATATTTGGGGAACAAGTCTTTCCCCACCCCACTCACTCCTGCTCACCCCGTTCGAATGAGGACTTTGGACTTGTTCCAGAACTGGACAACAGTCACTCATTTACCAAAATTGTTTCTCTTTGGGATGCATGTTCACTTTGTAGTGATGCCAAATCCAATTTGGCTTCAGAGAGATTTGCCTGTAATCAGCAAAACTTGCCCTAGGAAGGGAAAACTCTTCCTTCTGGGTTTGTTGCAAAATGCATCCCTGAAAAATACATATTCAGGATGTATGGAGGAAAGTATTTCATATGCTGCTTTTTTATAATGCATGGGAATGCATATTCAGTATTCAAAGATTAACCAAAAATATGTAAGCATTCAGGGAATGGTGGGACTGGGAACAGAATAGAAATTTATTCTATTTTATGCATTCCTGTCCTTCATACAAACTAAAGCCTCCTTTATTGGAATTTCTTCAAGGATATTTGAAAAAAGATTATACCTTTCCTTTTATTGTGAGTTTTGGGGAGAACCGACAATTTCTATACCAGCTACCTCCTTTCAGATTCAGATCTTGACATCTACATAACTCAACATCCTTGGACCATTTTTTTCTTTCCCTTCTCTCTCTCTACTCTTCTTATATAACTCTAAATTATGATTATAATTCATAATTAAGTGAGCAATGTCATTTATGTTCATTGTCAATTCCAGGTATAGCATTATTATCTTAGTTTATTCTTCTGCATTGTATCACATCTAAATGTTTTAATATATCAAACAGAGAAGAAGCTAAGATATATCTGGCATTGTTTTCACAAAGGACACAGGCAATTTATTTACTTAAGTAAAAACGGGATGAATTAAACTTGAAGCGTCTCCCTTTATATTTTAATACTCTATTAGATTACTGTATAGCAATATAGCTTTGTACTTACATTGAAGCATTTCTTTCTGTTCTCGCTGTCTTTAAATATGAGCTGGCACTCCAGTTCTTTTCTGCTATTTCTATTTTTCCTCTTCTTTCTCTTGTCTTTCATGTGAATTGGTCTGCTATCTTTATCCCAGTCCCTTTCCCTCCTATAATATTGTTACTGAATTGTACCTACATCTGGATTATGATGGTAATAAAGGATTTAATTTGATTTGAAACTATCAAGAAGGTCAGCAATCTGAAGCCTCAGTGACAAATGACTCCCCCAAAGGTTTCCCCCCCCCTCATATCCTAGAGCCTTCTCAGATCACAAATGTCAAAAAGCCAATGGCCTAAGTTTCCTAAAATTTTGAGGCAGGAGGCACCTGTCCTCAGAAACACTGATATATAAGCATGGTAGTGTCTTCTACTTGAAAGTTTCACAATCACAAGGAGATAAACAGCATAGTCATCAAATGTTATAAACATTTATAACAATGCCACTCATTATATCTCTCTCCTTAGCTCCTCTATCCTTGCAAATCTTTCTATCCTTCCTCTGTTTCTACTATGTGCATTCACTATTTTTGTTATCTCAAATTTCTCTCTGTTTTGAGGAATTCAGCCTTAACTTCCTTGATCTCTCCTCTCCTTTCAACTAATTCAGTCCTCCTTTATGTTTGTTCTGCACTCTTTTACTTCCTCATTCATTCCTTTAAACTTTAATGTTCTTTTGTTCTACAGATCAGTCACTTTTACATTTGAAGCACATTCATTCAACAGACATTCATTCTTGGCCCTTGTACAACACTCACTTAAGTAACCTGTTGCTGTCTTATTCAATTTGTATTTATCCAATTTTCACATTCATTCCATACAACAGACTGCCACTCCTGATATGTTTATACATGAACACTTTAAACAGATAGGGGACATCACACATCCTTGTCTTAATCCTTGCTCAGTGTTGAATCATTCATTAACACTGCTGTATTCTTTTGCATGCTTTACCTTCATCATGTACCACTCTTCATTCAGCAACTAACCTTCAATTTTAAATTTACACAAATCTCCCGGAGGCTTTTTCACATCAGGAAGAGGGCAGTCATGGAAGCATGCACCAACCTCCATAACCATTTTAAATACCCGTCAAACAAAGTTCTAAAGAAAGCTTAAGGTTCAAAGCAACCCAAGGTTTTCATGGATAGGAACTTAGGCACTGTAATAATTTATATTAATGAAACTATGAAGGTTCTGATAATTAAAAGTGTTTGGTATGTTAAGAAACGTTTCTCTGTACATCGCCAAAGTTACTCTGATGCAAAAGTGTCCACAAGATCTGATGCTTTTGTCAAAAACATGAAAGTAGTGTTGGAATGCTATAATAATACGAGTTCTCAGAATGTATATGTGACAATGCAGTGTTGCTTGTTTCATCTGTACACACATACCCATTTGACCTTAACCATGTATGTCTCTTTTCATTCCCTTCAAATGGCAACTGACTCCTGTGAACTTAAATCATAAAACTTCCTGAGATTGCTTGAACGGGGAAGAAGCTAAGCCATGCCTTTTTCTGGCATTATTTTCAGAAAGGACAGCAGGCAATTTACTTACATCTTCCTTAAATGAAAACAGGGCATGAATTAATCCCAAAGCTCTCCCACCTCTGTATCTTTTCATCACAGGTACTATATCAGTCTAGAGAATACATTAGGTGAATTTTTCTGCTTACTTTTGACATTTACCAGCTGTGAAGAAAAGAGGCCATTCATTCAGACATTGGCAGAACATAATGTTTAAGTTAAATTTGACAAATGATAGACAGAACCAACCATTAGTTGTCACTGGACAAAAAGGGAAGGTATATATTTGAGAACAATTCTCGTTTGCAGTTGATCAAGTTGATGGTTCCTTTAAAAAGGAATCCAGTGGCATGTACTTAATAGCAAAATATTATTTTGGGAAAATGTAGTGTCACTTTGAGGAGTTACTGAATACTAATCTTTAGTACTTTTAGATATATATTTCTAATCAAAAGACTCAGTTGGCATTATATTTTTCCCATAGGAAATGATAGTAAAAGAAGACTACTAGCTACAGTTGTGATATCTAATCTGCAAAAATCCAGGCAACCACTAGATGATAGCAAAAAGAATTAGAAAAGTCTAATTTTGCTACCATTTTATGGTCATTTTGAATTTTGGAGCTCAGGTTTGACAGACCTACCACAATTAAAATAAAATTAATTCAACAAGTGTCTAAGCAATTAAAAATCAAACCGGTCTCCTTTTAAAAGTCTGTAAGCATTCCTTCTAAGAAATTTATTTTAGTCCATATGCTCCTAAAAATTAAGTAGAAAAGAAACTGAAATTGAATAAATCATATTAAATGTTATTCTGCCCAACTCCCAACAACTCTGGGCATTCACAAGGAAAACCATCAAAGAAAAAAAATTAAATATGCAATAAGAAATAAAAATAAAGAACAAAAATGTCAAAATCTGAATATTCTATAATTAGTGAAGAATTCATTCTACAAGTATGTTGCTAAACTACAACTCCCAGCATTCCTCACTAATGTCCTTTCTAACTAGATTCTGTTGGAAGTTATAATTCACCAGTATTTGGATTAACAACAGATTTCCCTGGACTTTATTAAACAATACAAGTCTAACTTTGTGGGTTGATTTCTCTAGCTTTCAACAATACATAAACACAGACACAAATATACCCCAGCAGTTATGAAACCTAATCATGTGTGTGACTTAGGGTTTTTTTTTTCCCTGAAGCGTATACATCTATTTGATATGTGTCTATTTCTCTATTATTCAGCCTGTCTTTTTCCTTGACTGAAAATCCTGACTGGCAGGTCCTCAGACATTTTTCCAGAGTCATCCATAGAGTTTCTGTGCTTGGGGGAGATGTGATGCAGGGACTTTCAATTTTGTGTGGTCCAGGAGCAAATAATGTTCCTCACCGCATTGCCTTTTTTATATTTGAAATAATGCCTTAAGGATTCTAGCATTATAGCTTCCAAAAATATCAAGTATCACAGTCCAAATAGGATACAGATATTAGCTTTGGTCTGCAGCTGGATTACTGATTTATGACCATTTGTAGCCTAACCTTATAAATTCATCTCTATCACTGCACTGATCTATTAATTGTTGCAGATCTAACCTCAATCATTGTTTGGGATTTATCCACATCTTATACTAAGGTAGGTAACTGAGAGTCTCAGGGTTATTTTGAATTTCAGCTCCCATTGACTCAACAGCAAAAGGCTGAGGGAGTTAAAGTCTAAAGCAACTGAGGGAGCACTTGGATGAGATGCCTGCTTTGGCAAGTAGGAACAGCACCAGGTGTTACCCCAAATCTAGCATGAGATTAGCAGGTTCCTATTGAGAATGCTTTCCAGCTGCTGCTTCTTTCCCTGCCCCACTCCAGTATGGAATTCCAGATGCACTGCACATGTACAAAGTTAAACATAAATCTAACTTCCTGCGGGAGGAAAAACATTCTGCAGACAAAGATGGGTTAGATGGGAAGACCAGCAAATATTGCTTTCTCTCCCCAACTAGCGCATCTGCAACCTAATTTCTGCCGTCTGAAGTAGCTTTTCCAGACAACCAAAACTTCACTGGAATATTTCACGCTAATTTTACTTTCAACACAAAGTCGTCTCTTCATGAACAAATTCTCCCCAGCAAAAACTGATCTCCGTGGTTCCTCCAAGCTACAGCAAATAACTCTTTTGATGTTTTTTGTAGGTTAAGTGACTTTGTGACTAAGGTCATTGTTCTGAAAATAAAATGCTAACCAATTGAATATTAATACTGCCATTGCTGCTGCTACTGCTGCCACAGCTGCTGCTGCTAACCCCAATGTGTAAACTTACTTACTGTGTGATCTCTCCAGCGATATCTGCATGATAAAGTCGCTCAGATTAAGGAAGACTTGGACTCCGGGGATGTGGCCCAGCGTGAGGAGATTG
>JANHFL010001864.1:382919-393752 GCA_032468155.1 Oxyrhabdium leporinum
GAGTCTTAAGCTCCCGGCGGAAGCTCTTTAAATCCGGGAGCCTGCGTAGAGCTGGGGGAAGCTCGTTCCATAGAGTTATTGCTTATACCTTGGGCCTATTCATACTTGCAAAGGACAAAATAAAACCTGAAGTAGTATATTATTTTAAAAAATCGTTAATATGATCCCTTTGCTTTGATGATTTTGTAAAATGACTCTGATATCATCAGAATGGAATAGACATCACTCACAGGTTAACCCCTATGCTTCTCTAATGCTTTCATAACCTCTTCTTCTAGGTAGAATCTACTCATTTTATATAATGTGGCTAGGAAAAGATGCTATAGGTGCTCACTCCTAGAGAGATCCACCAGGTGGAGACCTAGGAAGGGCATTTTCAGTGGTAGCTACTGA
Source organism: Oxyrhabdium leporinum (assembly GCA_032468155.1). Lineage (NCBI taxonomy): Eukaryota > Metazoa > Chordata > Lepidosauria > Squamata > Cyclocoridae > Oxyrhabdium > Oxyrhabdium leporinum. Next base: position 383,313 of record JANHFL010001864.1, read on the forward strand.
CTTTTGCTTACCCCTTGAGCTCCAACTAGTTCTCACCCTTTCATCATTTAGGAAACAAGTCAAAGCCATCCTCTTCTGTGGACATTTGGGAATTGATGTGTAATGGAAGACAGCAGTAAATATTTTAAGATTTTAACATTTTAAATATCAGCCCTTCAAGATAGCCCAGATAGGAAGCTAATGCCATGAGTACTAACACTATCTTTATTGCAAAAAATAAGTGTGAAAGCATTATTTTTCTCCCCTCACCTTTACAGTCAAAGAAACTAGGAAGAATCTCTTCTGAGACAATTATCATGTCCCCATTTCTTCTGTGGACTTATCTGACCTTTCTCCTGGCTTCAGTTCTTCCTTCTCCTGTCTTTCCAGAGCATTCCCACAGACCATTACATCAATCAATATTAAATGTATGGATGTTTTCAAGGTGACTGGTTGTAAGCCAAAAATAATCATTCAAATACACAGCATATTGTGATTGATTGATCTCTCTTGTTGCCCATCTAGAGTGAGTCTCTTCTGCTTTGCATGTTCCCCATAATACTATTAAATTAGAAAGGGCAAAATGGATAGGATCTGTATAAGAAAGTTAGATTCTGAGTCTATTTAAGTATATCTAATCCTGTTCTAGATGAAAGTGGATAAGATCCAAGCTTAATATGAAGTGAATTCATTGGGGCTCCCTTTTACACAACAATCATTAGGACTCCAGTCAGCATCACCCAATGGTATTTCTTTCTCCAAATGTAAGGATGATTGCATTTAACAAAGAAGAATATTATTTTAAGATGGAAACTTCACAATGAACAAGGATCAAAGGTATAGGGCTACTATTTAGGGCTTGAGATGAAGAATCCGATGAGGAATTAAGGAAGAAATAAAAGGATTATGATCACCATATCCAGGGAATTACACTGATATTACACGGAAAAGTGAGCCAAGTGGGTGGAATAAACACACACACCACAGAGTTACAGGCAGCACAAAGGGAAATAAGAACAGAATTATATATTTACCAACATCCAAACCAAGGTTACTCTTCCTCCCTCTGCCAGAAAAAGAAATCAGTGGTTTGGAATGATGAAACATATTCACTTCAGACTTTAATACTGCTTTCAATTGATTACAAAAGGGAAACGCAGTCCAGCAGGGACACAGACTATTACATCCTCACATTTCCTGCCATGTGATTTTACACAAGAACATTTCTTCCATCCTATTTTCTTATAAAATCCAGAGTATTCATCATCATAAGGCAGGTCATTACTACAAAATGAGTGAACCCAGACACCATCAAAACCGAGGACAAGCTTTCTGGAAGTGCACTCACATAAAATCCATGGGTTATGATGACACACAATTGAGACCAGGATTGCCATCACTAAGGAATGCAGCCTTAAAACCTAAGATTTGCTTTACTTCCCCAGGATATGCAGGTCATTAATTGGGAAGAGACAGAACCCCAGGTAAGCAGCGAGAGTGTTCGGCAAGGGGGTGGGGGAAACTGGGGGATGGCCTGGGACAGCTGGCAAGAGGCTGTGCATGGATTGGGCAGGACTGGAGGAGATTGGTAAAGGAGGGGAAAATGGTGAAAGTGACTTACCTGAGTAACCTCTCACTTTCCCTGCTGGCTTTCCCACTTACTTTGTGAAAAGCCAGCAGGGAAGGTTGCAAATGGTGACAATATGACTGCAGCTCCCTAATTGCAAATGAGACATCTGAGCGGCCAAGATTGCAATCACATGACTATGGGGATGCTGCAATATCTGGAGCTTCAAGGATTGGCTATACATCCATTTTTTTCAATGCCATCGTAACTTTGAACAGTTGCTCAATGAACTGAAATAAGCCAAAATACTGTACAGTATTTTAGTCAGGTACACAGTAGTGTTTCCAAGACAGAATATTGGGGGGGGGGGGAATCTACAATAATTTGCAGCATTTTAAAGGATTCATGAACCATTCTAATCCAACTCTCTGATCTTGAGAAATCTATCTCCTATCCATATCCTTCAACTATCTATTTAGAAGAAAGTTCCACTGTCTTCACGGATATTTCAAGGAAGCACCGTATGGCAGAAATCACCAACTCTGGAAGTTTGTAGGCATCTTTCAGTATCTAAACAGATACCACAGGCAATCACAAAATGAGTTCAGCAACACAAGAATAAATGAGATATTGGTTTTAGCAAGGGAAGTCCCACCCCCCATTCCAATGACTAGAGAAAAGTATCTCCATACTCTAAATGGAGTGAATCCTCCCTTTACAAAAAAGATCCTTGAGGGAGGAATTCTATCCTCTGTAACCAATTTTTTTCACCATTGTTAGTGTTTTTCTTTTCAAAGCAAATAGCATAAGATAATGCTCCATTCAGTGTTAGGAAGGTACTATAGTTACAAACACCATGTTGATGTCAACCTTTGAGCTAAGCCAGGTGTAGGGAAAATAAATTTTTAGATGAATGTAATGGGCTAAATCAAGTTGGTAAATAGAGATATATTGGCTTTGAACCACAGCCTGTTATCTTATTCAACAATTCCCACTGATTTGTCCTCAAATTACCAATGGGTGATGTTTTCCTTTTGGTATCTTGCATTCCCAAACTGCCTCATCTTGATTTATGGGAGATGCTTTCCTCTCGTTTCATTCTTTATTCCTCTCTCATTTTGTTTTATTGCTTTGTTCTTCCTCTTTGCTTTCTTGAAGGTAAACAGGCACCAGAAGTAACCCGCAATTCATTAACTATGAATATTTATGATTATATTATCTGTTGCTTATGCATTAGTTTTTCCCTCCTTTCTGAGATGTATAAATATATAAGTGTGTCCCTTTATCAACTGGGATCTTTCTCAATATTCTGTAAAGGGAGTCCCACCAAAACATACTGTTTAATAAACACTGCAGTGATCCTTGTGTTTGCTTTGGGTCCTGTGCTGAAATCCACACAGGTCAGGAGTTAGATGCTATAAAATTACTGAAACTTTACTTTATATTGTTACAGGATATTATAATAGAATCTTGAAATTCTGACAGTTTCCCTCTTTCCCTCTTATACTAAAGACAGTCAAGGTGGGACACTTTGGAATTTTTTCCTCAACCCCTCCTGTTTTTCCAGGCTAAGATGCCCTCATATACCTCTTCAAGGCCATTTTCATATTCCTCTACTGTAGAGGACTCTTGCTATATTAGGATAGCTAAGGCAGTGGTTCCCAACCATTTCCTTCATGTTTAGCAAGATATCATAACTGAATTTTTTTTCTAAGTCATCATGTAAATCAAGAATCAGAAAGACACCACCACAGTGCACCTGCAAAGGCCCCACTCCTTAAATACTTCATTTAAGAATGTTTTAAAATGGCTAAATTTCATGAAATTTTGATTTCCCACTGAATATTGTACAAGAATTTTGGTGAAAACATCCATTTTTTTCAATGCTTTGAGTGAGATTTCAAAATCTCATAAGATATTAGCCACTATAATATACATTTTTATTTTGGCATGTACAGCATGGATTACTCCCAATAACTTGGCAGAAGTTGAAGGGAAGTACTGTGACTTGAAAGGCAATGGTAGAAGTGAGGCTGACTCTGCAAAGTGAGTTTTTAGGCATGTCTACACGTACTACAAATTATATTAGGTTTTCTAAAAAAAAACAGAATAGAACAGAAAAACTAGGACCAAACGTATGAATCAGAGAAACCACGAGGGCTGGAGGCAGTGATTAAAATCAGGACAGTATTTGGTTCCTGACCAGGTCATTTGGTAAGGATTATATGTAATACAACCGGTTCGGATAAACCTACACCAAGGGGAGACAACTTGATATTCTGAAATTGGACTATAGTTCCATTGGTTATGCTGGTTGAGGCAGATGGGACAGGAACTCTGAAACTTATAGAAGGCATCAGATGTCTGGCCCTACCTTGCTTGCATGAAGCAGGAAGATTACTTGACTCTTCATCACTAGGTGAGATGATTTTATTCACGCAACCAATGCATTTTCTTTTATTTAAAAACATCCTGAGCAATTACCCGGTACAACTGATCAAAAAACCAAAAGCTCCAAATCCATGATTACTGAAATGAGGTTCTACATTGGAGAAAGTATGTATTTGCACCTTAGAAGAATTTATGAAAATCACCAGCAAATCAGTCACGTTCACTTCCATCCTAACTGTAAGAGCTGTGGTGGTGCAGTGGTTAGAGTGCAGTACTGCAGGCTACTTCTGCTGACTGCCCTCTGACTGCAATTTGGCAGTTCTAATCCCACCAGGCTCAAGGTTGACTCAGCTTTCCATTCTTCCAGGGTCGGTAAAATGAGGACCCAGATTGTCGAGGGCAATATGCTGACTCTGTAAATCACTCAGAGAGGGCTGTAAAGCACTGTGAAGCGGTATATAAGTCTAAGTGCTAGTACTATTGATTAAGAGAGTTCTGTTAAACTGAGTGCTGATGAAACAGGCAAAGATTGGTGCTTGTTCCCAGCACTCACTTGCCACCTGCCTGGAGGAAATTCTGAAGCAAGACAGAAAGGTAAAATCCTTTTCATTTCATTTAACTTTTCAGCATTTGGGATTCTAAAGCCACTGTTTCTGAATATGGCCATCCTCTGTGGTTCCTGGTTGAGCTACCAATCCTTCATTAATTTGTTTACTAATACTTGTTTAAAAGCAGTCAGTATTTGTTATGCAAGCAATTCATTTTATTTTTAATCTCTGCAATAGATATTGTTGAGATTTTCATTTATCCCACACCAAGGACTCAGAGTAACTTACAAATTGAAATACCCGCTATTCGTAAGAAATTTTCACTGGGTGAAAAAGTATCAAGATTATATAATGAATGGTTTATTATAATGGAGTAGAAATGAAAGGCAGATAAAGTCTTTTAGGATTAAGTGCATGCAAAACTGAGATTAAGAGACTGTAATCTTGAAAAAAAATTCTGAAAATTAAGAGACCTAAAAGTTAAAACAATGCAGCTGTTACACTTAAGGCTCAAAACCCCATCCTTTCACCCTAGATACCTTTCATCCCATGGGCAGCAAAATTCCGTCAGTCGGTTATCCCAAATCAATCCAGTTCCTAAGGGAACAGCACATTCTGAAGTAAGATCCTATTTAAGAAAGAACAGCACAAAACAGTGGTACATTCAGGAAAAACATTCTAATCCTAACCCTCCCCAATAAGGCCATACCTTAATACCCTCTCATTCTTGCTCACAGCTAAATTAGATACGATATAATCTCTTCTATTAGCTCTTCCTAACCTGACACTCTCCAAATATGTTGGACTAAATGCTAGGTGGGTGCAATAGTTTAATAATTTCTGATAGAGGGAAGTGCCCCGAGGATGGGCTCCAGAGTCCCAAAACACGGAAGAGTAAACTCTGGTCCCAGTGACCTAGCCAGATTGAATCTTGCAACATTAACCTGGGACACGTATATTTGCCTTCATTCGCAATAGGTTAAATTCAATACATTCAGGAAAAAAGTGTGTGCAAAATGACAATACATGTGCAGAAGTGGATAAATTATTATTATGGATGGTTGCAGAGTCAACCAGATATTTAGACTGGATTTCACATTTTCATCCACCTACTGAGTCCTTCTCAAAGACATGAGACAGGCAGATGTCACTGCTTCATGGTGTTAAAGGTATCATCGCAGGATGAAGCTATTCCAAGGCAAGCTGCCTTTGCAATTGACTGATGGTGATTGTGGCAATGGCAATGGTGTACAAGTGGTCCTGCAGGGGTTTTGGGATTGCACCCAATAATAATAATAATACCTATTATTGGTGCTATCTTGCTTTCTATTGCCACAGTAGTTCTATTTCTTTATGCAGGTCTTTATATTTTGTGATTTTTCTCCAGTTCTTATAATATTAACTAATATTAATCAATATTATTATTGTAGTTTGTTATGGTCAGCCAGATGTTTAGACTGGATTTTGCATTTTTATCCACATATCAAGTCCTTTCTAAGGATCTGAGATAGGCAGATGTTCTTCGTGTTAAAGGTATCCTCACAGGATGTAAGCTGTTTGAAGTAAAGTTGCCTTTTGCAATTGACTAATGGTGATTTTGTCAATGCCCATGGTGTTCAAGTAGTGTTTATAATTATGGTTCATCTTTTTTAAAATATTTATAATGCTGCCAATCACAGAATCTCAAGATAGATTTATCAGCAGACTTGAGGGCAGCTCAAAGAAAGCAGTCATATTTGAGTTTTTTAAAATGAATTATTTTCCTTATTCCCTTTTAGTGTATATGTGCTTGGGTTAGGCATTATATATACTGCTAACTAGTTTAACACCAGTGTTAAATTATTTTAAAAAAATATATTATGAGTGAATTGAGTAAATGAATACAGACTATCAGTTGAGAAGGACCAGAAAATTTAGGTGAAGGAGAAACAAATCAGCAGAAAAGCAGAAAGCTGGCTGGCATCCTCTTGTTGCTGAAGGACCCATAAAAGGAAAACACATCTAAACATGAGCAGAGTATCTTTTCATCAACAGGAGCAAAAGCATGTGGCTCCCTCTAATGCTTACAGCAACAAGAACACATCTTTTTTTCAGGGTGAAAAAAGTCCTAGGTTCTTTTAAGCCCTGGCTTTCCTCTCTCACAGCAACAGTTACAAAAGAACCTAAACTAAAAGTGCCACTCGTGATAACCTCATTTCTGCCATCGCTGCAAAAAGACTTGCATCTTCCAGTTCTTTCGCAAGAGCGAATGAAGAATTCATACCTGCTTTTTCAGCCCAGAGCTTGGGAATTGAAGGAATCTACCTACCAGTCGCTGCAGGCCCAAAAGCAGATCCTCGGCATCTTTGTTCATCTTTTTGGCCCGTCCTTTCCGCTTGGCCTCTGGAAGCCCTCCCTTCTTGTTAGCCTTTTTCTAGGGAAACCAAGAGGACATTACTTTGATAGACCTCCCTGCAACAGAAGTAGCAAGGCTCTCCTCTCTTCCATGGGACAGAAAGGGAAGCTACCTTGCTCAGCTAACTCCCAGTGAGCTATTGATTCCCACTGTCTCCATCACAACAACAGGTTTACTTTACCAATGGAGCCTGAATGTCCAAAGCAGGCACAGATATGGGATCCAATACTGAGGCATTTCCCAAATTAGAAGCCATTGAGATATTCCTCCTTCAATCCTATGGAAGAAAACCAAACACACATTAGAGAAAGTTCCATAACAGATGCTAGAGCATTCAATTCTAAAATCACCCTGTGTCTAAATACCTTGTTCTCTGAAATAATCACCAAGAAAGTACCATATTTTTCGGACTGTAAGACACTCCGAATTATAAGACGCACCTAGCTTTTGGGGAGGAAAACAAGAAAAAAAATCTGCCTCCCAGCAATTTGCCTCCTTGCAGCAAACAGCAAACAACCTGGTCAGCTTCAGCACAGCCTGATTTGGCACAAGCAGCTGATTGTTGGTTGGATCTGCCTCTGTTCCAGGCGGCAGGGATCAGAATGGGCTGAAAACGAGGTGCGCAGAGGCCAAAAACAGGATGTGGAGGCCGAAAATGGGGCGTATGGAGGCAGCAACAGATCAGAGGTGAAATCTAGCTGGTTCGCACCGGTTCAGTGGAACTGGTAGGAAAAATTTTGATTGGTTCGGAGAACCGGCAAATATCACCTCTGGCTGGCCCCGCTGCTGCCTACCCGCTCACCGCTCACCCCTCCCCCTGCTCGCCCCACCCGCCGCTCGCCCAATCACTATTCATCTCGCCTCCCCACCCCAGCATAGGCTTAGCAGCCTATATAGGTTTACCAAGCTATTAGTCACCAGTGTCTCTGCCTGCCTTCCCACGAGGACGTGCCTGTGCCCCAACTGCTCCTGATCTGCCTGCCTGCCTAGGTAAGCCACCGCCTCCGCTTGCTTTGCTTCCCACCAGGCGCTGCGTCCCCACGCAACCTAGCTAGCTGCCCCTCCCACAATCCCCAAAGTTTCCCTTCCCTGCCTTCCCCGGCCCCGCTGTCTTTCTTCCTTCCCTACTCACTTCCGCATACGACCCCGCCATGTTTACCTGCCTTCTTTGCAGGGAAGGGAAGCAGCTTCTTCTCTTTGTGGGCAGAAGAGTTTTCCCCACCCCCGGCCACCCAGATGCCCTTGCTTTCCCCAAATTCCCCACGCATTTCCAGCCCCAAGCGATGGAGCTGGAAATAAGGTAGGCAAAGAAATGCTTGGAGAATTGGGGGAAAGTGTTTATTCTGCAAACTGGGCATTGTGGTGTACTATTCGATTTATTACTGCTTGTTTTTCTTAAATATTTTATCACTTAAGATCATTAAGATCATTAAAATGAGAAGTAATACAAATTTAAACGAAACAGGGAGAAAAAAAGCATCTGCACCATCATCAGCAACATCAGCATCAGCATCCAGTCCAGCGAGTCAATGATCTCTTGATAGCATGCTGCAGCGGGAAAAATTGAATATCTTCCAAACAGAAATGAAATTAATGTTCCAATTATTGCAAGAAGCTATTACCAAAGCATCATGGTGATATGAAGGAAAAAAATTAAGATTTAAGATAAAGACAATAGAACAGTTAGTAAGTGAATGATTAGCTTGTGACTGGTTTAATTATTATTTTTTTTTGAAAGATTTAAATTTGATAAAAGAAGTTTTGTTTTCACAGGAATTAAACCTGAACTGGATGTTAATTTATGTTCTGCAGATAACCACTTGTTTGATAAAGTATACAAAATGTTACTCGAGGAATCTGGAAGATGAATGTATTAAAGATCGTATGGTAAAATGGGGGGGGGAAATGGGTATAACATAACGCTAGATAAATGGGAGTATATATAGATTAATGGACTAAAATTTACATTAGATTATAGCGTGAAAGAAAATGGTTATAAAATTATGTATGATTGGTATTTGATCCCAAATAGATTGGCACAATGTACTGTATAAAGGAACTTCTAATAAATGTTGGAAATGTAGTGAAAATCCAGATTCATTTTATCATGTCATGGTCTTGCAATGTAATATGTAAAAACATACTGAAAAAACATAACAATGACAATGCAGAAAATATTTAAGATACAAATATTAATGAAATCTGAAGCTTCTCTTTTAGGTATTATGGATAAGCCAATTGAAAAACAATTTGAGGTGCTATTCCTTCACCTGGTGATGGCTGTGAGGATTGTACTTGCCAAGCACTGGAAAGTAAAAGGGATGCCAACTGTTAAAGAATGGATTTTTAAATTGACCGAATTAGCAGAAATAGCAAAATTAATTGCTTGGATCAAAGATATTGGACTAGACAGCTCTAAAAGAGACTGGAAACCATTTGTGGACATTTTATGTGCCAAATACAATAACAGATGGTTAACAGAGAGCTTTGAAGATTAGTGTAATCATGTTTAGCTTAACCTGTTGACTGCTCTTTCTTGTGTGTGTGTGTGTGTGTGTGTGTGTGTGTACACACTTGTAAAAGGGGAGGAGAACTTACTGTTGTTTTTCTAGCATCCAGCTGGGGTGGATTCTATATGTTAAATATTAAATTTATTTGGTATTTGGATCACCTCTTTCTTTCTTTTTTTGCACACCATTTTGTTTGTTCTTTGTGGCTATGCCCAAACTGCTCCAACGAACCCCACAGAACACTTCACTAGCCAACTGGATTGACACATTCAAAACACCTAGCCAGTGGTGCGCAAAGTGCTAGAAGCAGCACGGGAGACCTACAAGAAATAAGCCAATAAGAAACAAACCAAACAAAAAGACTTTAATCTTGATGGTGAACTCTATCTATCCACTAAATATCTTCAATCTAGGCAAGTCTCGAAAAAACTCGGACCAAAATGAATTGGCCCTTCCCCGTTTGGCAAAATCATCAACCCAGTGATAGTACAGTTACAATTGCTAAAATCCCTCAGATGCCTCGTATCCATCTGGTCTTCCACTGTAGCCTATTAAAACTAGCAACTACATCCCCCTTGCATCCCATAACAAAACCATCTCCAGTCCCTATCTTCATTGACAGTGAACAACATTTTGAAATCAAGGAAATCCTTGATTCTTGCATAAAGGCAAATGGCAATGCCTTACCTAATATCATGGGAGGATACCCTCCCCCCAAAACTAAATATGTCGATGTCCAAGATGTGTGAGCCCCACGGTTCCTCCACAAATTCCATAGCAAATACCCCGACAAATCCCATTGAAAACCCCTAGCTATTTCTCTAAGCTTTTGCTTTTCCAAGACTGAAGCACTTTTTCAAAAGGGGGGTAAAATGCCAGATCTGCCTTCACACACCACTTCAGCCTGCTTTGCTTTGATGGCAGCCTGCCATAAACTGTGGGAAGTGGGAAGAAGGGGATACAGGGAGAGGGGTGTTGTAATCCTGCTAGTTAGCTGAACTCACGTCGTATTTAAGATCATGATAAAAAGTTACCTGATTGAAAACAGGA
>JANHFL010001864.1:417671-439432 GCA_032468155.1 Oxyrhabdium leporinum
AGAATAGATTTGTATCTCTAATTATTTTTGTAAACTTTTGTACCCAGACAACACACCGTGTAATGGAAGATGCTGTATAGAAATAAAAATAAAACTTATTTAAAAAAAAAAAAAAAAGGAAATTCCTCCTAATTTCTAGATTGGATCTCCCTCCGACAAGTTTTCACCCCTGACCTGCACTCAGGTGCTATGGAGAATAAATCCACCCCCTCTTCCCTTTGACAACCCTCCAGGTATTGGAAGACGGCTATCAGGTGTCCCCTAAGCCTTCCCTTCATTAGGCTAAGTATGCCCAGTTCCCTTAGCAGTTTCAGTACAGAAGTATTAATTCTGCTATCATGCCTACAGCGTCACAGAATTAAATCCTCCTGAGTACAGTGGAGTTTCATATTGGTTCATGGAAGAAATGGGCAACTTGTGGTCCTTAACCTATTTCTTTGCAGCTCATGGGCTAAGTCCAACAAGCAATTATTCTGGATCTTAGCCTATCTCTTGAAGCCTACCTATTATGTGGAGGCACAAGCAGGGAAATTGAGAGAAAAAGAGAACAAGTGAAAGAGAGAAAGGGAAGAGGAGGAAGTAAAAAAGAGAAACCACAGGAAAAAGAGAGGTTAGATGAAGAGAAAGCATGGCTCTCCCCTCCTCCACCAAACCTTTTTGGCTCTACTTATTTATTAGCATGCAGACCCCCATAGACTTTCCTCCAGGTCAGGTGAATTCTTAACAGAGAAAAAAGTTGCTCAGGCCTAAGATTATAGATTGCAGAGCACTTGTCAGTTTAGATGCTAGTAGGGATTTGGAGTGTTTAAAGACCAGGTTTTTATTATGCAATTATCCTTTTGGAGTATGGGGAGGTGTGCCCATTTTCCACCAGCCACCCTTCAGTGCTTCCCCAGGACTTCCGTTGTTTTCCCCACACAAAAAAAGCTACTTCATGACTTTTGACTGGTAAGTCTAGGATTTGAGGCTGCAACATTTTTCCAGATGTTGGCCATACTAATTGAGCTGATATGCATTTCAAAAATTAGACAATCGGCACAATGATAAAACTAACTAGACTTTGATTATTTTTAATTTAAATAGAATTACTTTTAAATAAACGAAGTTGGCATTATTCCCCATGCATGTAATGATTTCCCATTTATCATATATTAAAAATATCAATAGGTAGCAACTTTTGGAGAATCCTGGGAATTGCATTTAAGACTTCTGAGGACCATTTGCAGCTCCAGAACTGCCTTTTTGCTTTAGGAATTGTCCGTTTATAGGAACTTGCTTTAGTTATAATGGTTGTAGAAGGCTGTTTTGCAGTCCATTCACATTTTCTAATAAGAGAATTATTAGAAGCACGTTTCAACTTTCACCGAGTAATTCTAGGACAAAACAAGAATGGTGTTTTGGTTGGGGTGTTTCTTTGTTTTTGTTTTGCAATGGTAGGCATGTTTGCTGACATCCAACATAGCCCCAACAGTAAAAATGTTCCAGATTTTCTATTCCCTCCCCCCTTCAACAGTGATACATCAAACCAACTCTGTCACAAACATTGGAGACATCACCTTATCTTTCAGCCGCACCAGCTGTTATCAGCAAGAATGAAATTTCCTTTTTAATATTTCATTTTAGCCCAAATTACAGTTGATGTCCTACCCATAAGTCAACCTGCTGTTTCTGATCTACGCAGGGAAAGAGAAGAAGGGATGTGGGTCCCAGGGATGATTACAGCATTTTATCACCACCAACCCCAGATAATTCAGATAATTATCTCTAGGGTATTTGTTATCGGGGTGCCTGGGCAACTAAAGCAGCAATGTTAATCCACCTTTGAAACAGATCAGATGCTCCCTACAGTGAGCCTCTCTCAACTCATTGCGTGTCCCATCAGGAACTTTGCAGGACGACGGAACCTCAGCCTTTGAAAGAATCCAGCGATTTGAGAGCCAAGGCTGAAGGTAAATCAACAGCTTGGAAAGAGGGTGTGGAAATATTGGGTATGGATGTCATTCTCTCCAAACAGTTTCGGCAGCATTCTGAACCAGGATGGGAAGAGAACCACTTTAAAAAAAAAACCAAAAAACAAAACCCAAACCAAACAGGCAAGGAAAATCTAACCTATTTCCCGAACTTTGCATGGATTCTTACCAGGACAGGTACTAAATCAGACTCAAATATTTCTCGGAGCAGAAGGAAGTTGGCAGGGAGGCTTTACGGAGAGAGACAGGAACACTAATAAGAATTTCCTCCCTTTCACTGCATTCCAGATTTGCGTATATTATCAAGCCAGATTTTGATTGCCAATCTATGTCTTCATCTTTATTATTCATCCATGCAGTTTCTTGTAACATTTCTCCATATACTATTATGCTACAATTCTTTTCTCCTCTTCTTCTTCACTCATTCATAAATAGTCTTTTCTTCCCCAATTTCATGTTTTTAGTCTTTCCCAGTAGTCCTTCTTAGCAGCAGTAAATCCTTTTTGTGATGATGGAGAACAAACTGTCATTATAATGATGGCTTCTCTTGGCTCCTTTGGTCTCCTTTCTCTTTTGTAGCTGTCGGCTACTTTATACTACAAAAAACTGTGGGAAATTCTGGCCGATGAACAAGACAAAGCCAGTGTCACAAGGACTCAGGATAAGGCCAAGGTTGACAGAACATTCTACTGCCAATAACTAAAGATGAGAGCTTTTTTAAAAAAAATCTGGCTTTTATTATTTTTATAAAAGTCAAGATAGCAAAGATATCTAATACTCCTTAATCCTCCTATTTTTCCCATAATGACAACCCTGTGCGGTGGATTGGGCTGAGAGAGAGTAACTAGCCCAAAGTTAGCCAGCTGGCTTGCATGCCTGAAGCAGGATTAGACATCACAGTCCCCTGTTTTCTAGCCTGGAGCTTTAATCACTAGACCAAACTGCTTCTCTTTTTTGATTCTAAAGAATTTTCATTAGAAATATAATTCCCTCTATCCTGGAAGTTGGTGTAGGCAGCAAACATGTTTATATTTGATGTAGTACAGTTGTAAAGAATATGAGCTTGAACATTCTCAGTTCTAAATTGCCTCTGAAAGTAACTCAATGGGTGGAAGGGGGGGTCTACTTTTTCTTAGCCCACACACCCACCACAACATGGGAATAATAATAGTGGTCTGCATTGTGAGATCATTGCAAGGACACAGTGCCATGAGAATTGTGATTATATCTTGCTAATACACCAAAGGGTTTTGTGGCTCCATTAAAATTCAGATTAATTATAGCATAACCAAGTCTGCTTAGCATAAAGGAAAGTACAGTCATAGGGTCCCAGCATCAATATGCTTCCCTTTCTTCATTCTTCAGTTGCAGACTTTTGAGGCATTTTTTTTTCTCCTAAGAAAGATGTTCAAGTAAAATGAACATATCTGTTTATGTATCCATGAGCATAACTCGGGATATTATGTCCATTTTATAGAAAAGGAATCAGTGTTTAAATAATGGCTTGAAGTCAGTTTCCCTGTCTCTAAGGCTCATTCATGAGATTGCACAGTTCCAATGTCATGTAAAGTGCTGGGTCCATTTTCCCCCCAGGAAGTTGAACAGCCAGATTTTATATATAGTTATATGGGACTACTGCTCAAGTACCTTCTGACATAACCCAATCTGCCTGATCACTTGCTTCTAAAAATGGATGCAAAAGCCTCCTTTGGCTGAAAAGCAAGGGCACGGAATTATAGTGTAGGAGTGGGCTTCATATGAAAATGAAGAGGAACTGGTTAGATTGATATGTCTGGACCATCTACCATATTCTTCCAGTATTGTGTAGCAAACATGATTGATGCACACTTTGGGGCAAATGGGAGGTTTTCTATTTCATAACATTTTGTTAGCATTCTGCCTCTGCTCCATCCACTATTTCAGCAACCCCACACTTTCATTTGGTGTGTATTTAAGAAAGGACAGTCACCTTCCTTCCATTCTTTACTCAATACAGTTATTTTACAGTATATCAGTCTCTCAGTCGAGCATTTCAGCTTTTCTAAAAGTGACTATACCACTGTCGAGCGACCCGTTTCTCCATTTCCAAGCAATGCTCTCCTTTCGCCATTCTGTTTTGACAGCCACACAGTATATTTTCTTTTTCAATTTATATTTTCCTCTTGTAATAACTTGTAGTCTCTTGACTGATCATTAGCTGCCAAGCCTTTTTTTCCTCACACCTGATATTCTCCACATTAATTTTTCATAGTAACTGGACAAAAAAAAATGCCATGTTTTCTCTGATTATTTTTTTACTTTGTTTCCAACAACTGGAATGCAGAATGCTACTTCACTTAGTAAGAAGAAAAACTCAGAATTCCAACCCAGTTTGGAAGAATTCAGAATACCAGTGCACTCTACCTGATCCGTTGTATCTTTAAGCAAAAGCCAGTCTTACTGCATTCACTAGGTCCCAATGCTAACTGTGAATGTTTCCCATCTATTTATTAAGACTTATTCTCCAGATAGAGAATCTCTTGCCCTGGCAAGAAATTGACAAGCATCGGCTATCTGTTTATTTATGCATCTATTATATCTTGCTCTTCAGTTATCAAATTTATCTTATTTGTATTTTTTTACAGAAATCTTTCTGAATCACTGGTAATCTGCCCACATTATCCCCAAAATGTACAGCTATAAAAACAATCTCAATTCACTAAGATACTCCTTTTTGTTCACTTATTTGTATGTATTACATATTCTAAGACCACTTCATATGTTCTTAGAAGTAAACACTCTCTCCCAGTAATCAGTAGCTTTCTCAAATGATTCTATTATTTCTAATACATTTGGTTGGAATACTATCCCTTCCTTAATTTTTAGAAAACGAAGAAAGCAGGCAGGTAAACCACCCATCTTACTACTTCCAGAAGAGAAGGCATCTCATTTTTCCATTGCCTACAACTGTGGTCATGCCATATATAAATGAGGAGTTGTCCAAAACCGCCTGAGAACCTGTTTTCTTTATCAAACCCAAATATGCAAAACAAGAACTAAGATAGGGTACCACTACCCATGTGCCAAAGGCATTTCCCTTACAGATGAATACAACCAGCCCTGTTTTATGTTTCAATTTCAGCAGACCAACTTCAGCTAGATAGAGCTTATTTTCAGCTCTCTAACCAACCATGGTGCCATTTTTTTTTCCGGCTTGTATTTTTCAGTCTAGCTTTTTTTTTTTAATACTAGTTCCCTTACTTAGCGTTTCCAGGCCATCTCTCGATCATCAAAATCCTAACCATAAAGCAACGGGCATGTTTTAAATCACAGCGTTTGGGCCATATAGTGGATCAAACTAACCTGATGCTGAGGGAAAACCTTCTCTACGTTCTTCTGAATGTCTCTTGGTCCACAGAATTGGAGAATAAGAAAAGTTGGGCTGACGTTGAAGAAAGTGTTCCCACTTCTGGCTGCTGATCTGTTGAACTGAGCCCTCTTAAAAGATCCCAGCCTGTTGATGACAGAGAAGACCGAAGAGAAACAGGGAGGGGACCAAAAAAAAAAAAAAAAGCAAGCAGACACCCAAGTGATGTCTCCGCCTTCTCCAAAGGGCCCTGACAAGGAGGATGAAGAACAGGGAAAAAGACTGTATGTGTGTTTATAAGTGGGGGAACATTCATATGGCTTCTATATGAACCCAATGAAATTAACACTTCCCTACTGCAATCAATTCAAGGATAAGCTCCAGAGTCTGAAGTTGGAGAGTAGAAATCTAACTTCGGGGAACCTGTATTAAAGCCTGAAATGGCCACTGCATTTAGTAAGCTGAGGATAAGCATGGACGACAGAACTCCAGACCTCATCCACACATAACAGGAGAATTTAAGTTTCTGCAAATTAAAAACAAAACAAGGAAGTTAATCATCAAGTAACATATCTGTTGCGGTCTTATCTCTTACTAGTTGAATCCAGGAATGTAAGATATCGTTTGCACAGTCTTTCATGGTGGGAAGGATGTAGCTTTTTCCTCCCTTCCTCTCTCTTTTCTCCAGCTTCATAGTGCTGTTCTCCAGAGCTTTCACGTAAAGAAGGTTATCTAGACAGCAGGTGGTAACTTCTGGGTTTGGATACTGAAAAGTATAGATAGCATCACAGTGGAGGTAAAAGTGAAAGAGTATAGTTATTTAGTGGAGGACAAGATTATCAATGGCTATACAGTAGATCACAAAGGTAAGTGTGGCCTGCACTGGATGTAGGGCACCAATTTCTGGGAGACATAAAGAGGTGGTTGCTTGGGGCATCTTGAAGGCATCTGGTTGGCCACTATGGGAACAGAATGCTGAACCGGCTGGTTCTTTGGCTGATTGATTTATTTACTAAATTTATTTGCCGCCTACTACACAAGGTGACTGGTCCAGCAGAGCTATTCTTCAAAGCAGAACTCTGGCTTTATTTGTAATTAGTCTTGATCAGAAAAATAGGTCTGAGAGTGATGCTGAAGGACAGAGAAGTAGAACCAATAACTGGCTTCTTTGGTTCTCTAAATTAGTCTCAGTTAAAACTCCTAACCTGCCTTTAGGGTGTTTTTTTCCAGTGCCTTTTACAAATGGAATTGTCAGTCTTCACAATTCACTCCCCCCTCCCCATACCTCTCCCCTCCAGCTAAGAAATTAGAGCTCAAATACCTCTTGACATAAGGAGAGGTGCCTAGAATTAGGTATTTATGGATGCAAACGGTAGTGCACAATCTCCCCTTCCTCTCCTTGCAACTGTAGGTCTGCCTGTTCAAATAGTGAATTGCAGCAGGTGCTATCAGGTTAAGTTCTGGTCTTTGAAAAGGACAACTGGATTTATTGGGAAGCAACTGTCATATTTAGTTGACCTGTCTGTTCTCATTTTAGAAGACCGTGCAGCACAGACCATGATAGCAAGGTAAAAATTCCAACCTGTTGTATTATTTTGGTTGGTTGCACAGTCAGCCAGATATTTAGGCTGAATATTATCATCAATTTTTCTTTGATGCAATGTATTATTACTGTTGTTGTTCTTCTTGTTACTGTTATCATTGCAGAGACTTGCGAAGTCATGATTTTATCTCAGGGAAAGCTATATTTTCCATGCATTAAAATGCTGTATTTATTTGTAATTGGATCAGCGCTTACAAAAGCCATCATGCAAAATATTAAAATGCATTTGGAAGTAAGATGCTGTCCTATGCTATGGAAAAAGCCCCAGGAGGCTTCTATCCTCTTCCAAATCCTGCTTGATTTTATTTGGAAGAGTGTGTGTGTGTGTGTAAAAAAAACCTTCAAATATAGATTTTGCTTGCAGTATTGTTTGGAAAGTGGGCTTGGAAGTCAGCTTGTCTGAGTGGCTGCCCTACAGCCCTCACAAGTGGCAACAGAAGCTGGGGACCTAGTAAGGCTATGTTTCTGAAGGGCCCATTTTACTGCAACACCATAGAGGATGTGAAGAGAAGGGAGCAACCATAGGATTGTTTGCAGGATATGATCGTTCCCATCATTCACTGCAACACTGAGGAGGTCTGGGATCGCTCCTCTTGAATTGCCTGTGGGTTGCTTGGGACCAAGCCAACATGGTTGCTCTTCCTCCTTTTAGCAAGCTTGTTTCTGCAAATCTTGCCACCATTTCACAGGCCTCATTTGGTCTGGCTGAGTCAGGGAGCAGAGGGGTGCCTGCGAGCCAATCCTTTCAGTCATCCCCTTGAATTTCCCAGCCTGTGCATCACGCAGCTTGCCGCTTTCCCCAGCCCAGCTCTTGGGGTGGTGCGAAAGCTGCAAGGCATAGTAGCTCTGAGTTAGCAGAGCTGGGCAGCTCTGATAAGGCCTTATCAGAAGTCTGAACTGACGGTTTGGGCTCTGAGTGACAGGGCAGAGCTGGGAAGCAAAACACTTATTGGTTGCATGAGTGACTGCTGGGGAGCAGCTTCTCTGAAGCCTTCAGAGCAAGAAAAACAGTTGCAAACTGTAGTCTGCTATCAGGCATCCTAGAAAAGGCCAAAACTGGGAGAGGGCCCAAAACTCGAACATTTCCTCAGGGCAAATCAGTGATCATTCCTCATCAGTGACAGAGACAGGAGCCAAATCAAGTTGCTAGTCCTCACATTTTAAATCAATGGAAAGTGAAGTGCTTTACTTATTTTCATTATTTACATCCCACTTTCCTCATTGTTGGACAATCATGGTATAATTATGGCAGACAGACATTGTACACATATATTATCAAGAGGAAGGAAGGTAGAACCGCCTTTGGGAACAGGGAAGGAATGAGCGAATCGTTAAGAGGGCAATTTGAGAAAAAAATTACTCTGCTTTGAGAAAAGGAAAGCATAAGGAAAAAACTCAGAATAACCCCTTTTTGTACTTTATAAGATGGGACAGAAAGGAACTCTTGCAGGTTTCAGAGTTCTGTTACTCTACTCAGCAATAATGAAGAGCATACCTGCAGTACTTGCCATGCTTGTTTCTTGACTTGGCCTACCTCAAAGGAAGCTTGATCAATGTAGCCTTTTCAATTCCACGTTTTCTTACAGAATGTTCTTTTCCTGTCATATTTGCTTCTCCTCTTCTGCCTGCTACAGCCTCATTTCCCATTCCCTTCATTTTCTTCTAGATAATAATAGCTTTCCTGAAAGATTCCTGACTTTTCTGCTTAAAAGGGGGAACTACAAACCAATAATTGTAAAACTATGCCTTGCTGAGAATGGCACCTATTCCAAATATTTATAGGCTAGGACCTTAAAATTCTTGTTCTTTTTGAGAATGTGTTGAGGTTGTGGGACCTCTCTCTCTCTGTTATGATATTGTGCCAGTCCTATGTTCATTCTTGAAAAGTGGAGGATGGAGCCAGAGTAGGGTTTTGATGCAAAATTCAGATGAGGTGTCCAAGCAATTCTCTGAATATTGGCTTATCTCTGGAACCACATAAGAACAGCCTCAGTAGGGCCATTTCTATTACCCCGTTTGCACAACAGGTACTTGCTAATCCTGAGAATAAGAAAGAATGTAACCAAGTCTATAATTATAATATTAAAGCATTTAAAGGAGAAGCCCCGTTATCCACGGTATTAGCAATTTCACCAATAATACCACGAAGAGTGAAATTGTATTTTTTATTCAGTCAACAATTTGCACAAAAATGTTCCAGGATTTTTTTTTTCATGTTCACTTTTGCTTTACTTCTTCAGTAGCTACCCATTGAAATAGACCAGAATGAGAGTGGCTGGTCAAAATTCATCCAGTGTGTTTCCACAGCCAAGAATGGCCTTAAAATTAGGTCTGCTTCAGTATTCTACTTACTATACCATTATATAAGATTCAGAGATCCATTGATGGCCCCTTCTCTTTAAGACAGTGGCAATCTTAAAATTGGAGCTACTTTAAGTTATCAGGTTAGAAACTGGGAGATTGTGAGTTCTAGTCCCACTTAAAACATCAAGCCAGCTGAGGGACCTGGGGCCAGGACTCTTTCTCAGCCCTAGGAAGCAGGCAATGGCAAACCACTTCTAAAATCTTGCCAAGAAACCTGCAAGGACTTGTCCAGACTAGCTCACTAAGAGAGTCCAAAACCTCTCTTTCCTGTTGGGAGTGTCAGTCAGACAAAGTTAAGAAAGAAAATCAAATGGTTTCCTAATAATGGCAGCCACTGATCTATCGAAAGAACTTGTTACTGGGAGTGAGAGGGATTGACAGAAACTCAGTCCTGCACATGAGAGGCTCTTTTAGAAATTCAAAAGAAATCTTTGCTAAGGCTATTTGAGGACAAAATATTTATTTTGTGGTTTCAATGTCCCTCCCCTATCTTCACTTCAAAGCCCTGTTCACTGCATAAGAATATCTGGAGATGGAGATTGATGGAGTCTTACTTTAAAAGAAAATGATGGGGTGAGAGCTAATCTAGAGCATTACAGAGCATGTTATGAGGAAATTGAGCATATTTATATATCTTTCTCTATGCAGACAATTTCCAGAGGATGGTTCAGATGAACCTGGAATGTGGAAAGTTCCTTTTCTTCAAATAAAATCAGATGTACAGCATATACGTGCAAAGAGTGGTTTTTGAGGTGGGGTACCTCTCTCTCTGCCACGCCATCTGGGCAAAACTGAAATATTAAGTCTCCCAGTTCTGAAACAAGAAATGCCAGAAGCAGAAGCAAAGCCCTTATGCAAAACTAGTAAAAATGTAAAGCCAAGAAACATTCTCCAAAAATGCTGCCTCTTTGCCCGTTAGGCACCCCAAGCTCCACCCATAGGCTGGAAACAAGCAGCTAATCCATGATGCAGCAGGATAGACAAGTAGAGATAAAGTTATCTTTAGAAGCCAGGCAGTGTGGTGAAAAGAAGCACCAGCCAGGATAATGACCAAGGGGTTCCAATGGAGTCTCAAGAGCTTTGGCCCTGCCTGCTTACCCATCCTAGTCTATTCAACTCCACTCTCAGCAGTGAAAAAGAAAGAATTTCCACTCTGCCCATCCTAATCTTAGAGGGTTTTTCTCCTTCCTCACTTAAGCTGTAAACTCTTTTCTACACAGTTGCAGCTACGTAGATGTAATTGACATCATCAATATTCTTCAAAGAGGAAAAAAACACTGTTCCTCCTTATGGTTGGGAAAACTTCATGGTAGTGAAGATATGGCTGAGACACATCAGGGTAGTTGCCACAATCTAGAAACAACTATTGCGCATAGCACCAAGATTCAAATGTCTAGCTAGAATAAGCCCAGGTACATTCAGTCCCATGTTATTTAATCAATGAGTCATAGCTAAATTGAGGATTGGACCATTCTCCATATGTAGAGTATTTTTGAAAAAGAAAATAGAATGGATGGATGGAACTCTTACTTATGGAGTTTGTTGTAACAATGGAGACCTACTCAATGGAGACCTAATCTGATCATTACTGTGATGGAGTGTAGTAAGGAGGTGGATTTCTGAGAGGGAGAGGGTGCATTCCAGAGGAGTAAGAGTCAACTCAGCCCAGATACTATGTGTGTGAGAAAGAGGATGACAACAGCCCCTCCCTAATAGTTCACAGAATATATTGTAGATGCAGATAACAGAGTGCTCAGTCTGGCCAAAAAAAATGTCTGTTTTTGTGTGAAACAATAAAGAACTCAGTTTGGAAGAATCATCATATGCCTTTCGTGGTTTTGGGCCTGACAGGTTCCGAGAGGCCCACAGAAAGAAGTTCTTATGAAGAGTATAGGTAGTTCTCAACTTACAATCACCATTGAGCCCCATTTCTGATTTTAAGCAAGGCAGTTGTTAAGTGAGCTTTTTACAACCTGCTTTGACAGTTTTTAAGCGAATCACTGGTGGGGTTAAGAGAATCATGCAATCATTTAGCTTCCCCCATTGAGTTTGCTTATAGGAAGCCAGCTGGGAAGGTTACAAATGTTGATCACATGATCCCCGGGACAGTGCAACTGTCATAAATAGATACCAGTTGCCAAGAGCCCTAATTTTGATCATGTGACCATGGAGATGCTGTAACAATTGTTAAGTATGAGAATCGATCATGTCCCATTTTTCAGTGTTGTTGTAACATCGAATGATCACCAAATGGTTATACGTCAAGAACTACCTGTATTTACAGTTCTCCTCAGATGTGTACCATCATTATAATTATGCTTCTTCCCTTGCTTTTCTTGCTTCCTTTTATTATTTTCATGTCCCATTCCACAGTCAGACACAAAGCCCAACTAAATTTGTACAGAATCAACATCTATAAGCAATTATTGTTACTTTCACTAAAGGATATTTATTTGCAAACTGCCAAAAATGATTGCTTTCTTAGATCAAATCATCAAACCGCATCCTTTGTGTAACTTGCATTATTTGTTTTGTGCCAAAAATGATTTTGAAATATTGTTTGATGAAAGCTAGGTTTTTCGCCCCGGTAAAATTACTCCCTCTAAGCTTTTGCGAATGGAACTGATAACTGAACAGCAAAAAAAAAATTGCTTGGAAACAATCTTAAAATCCTGGCCTGGTATCAAAAATATGGGAAACTAAAAAGGTTGAACAGATACAGGAACCAGGGGAGTGCATAAATCAATAATCAATGTCTGGCAAATGTATATTTTTTCTAGAGCTTGCAAAATAAAAAAATAAAAATAAAATAAATAAAATAAAAAGTAGGCTTTGCTGATTCGGCAAATATTTATTTAAAACCTGATATAAGTAATCCTCAACTTACGACCACAATTGAGCTCCAAGTTTATGTTGCTAACTGAAATATTTGTTAAGTGAGTTTTGTCCCATATTCTGCCTTTTCCTGCCACATTTGTTAAGTGAATCACTGCAGTTGTTAAATTAGTAACATGGTTGTTAAGTGAATCTGGTTTCCCCATTGACTTTACTTGTCAGAAGATTGCAAAAGGGGATCACATGTTTCCCCAGGACAATGCAACCGTCATAAATATGAGTCAATTGCCAAACATTCAAATGTAAATCACACGACCATAGGATGCTGCAAGATCATAAGAGTGAAAAAAGGTCACTTTTTTCAGTGTTGTAACTTAGAACGGTCACTAAATGAACTGTTGTAAGTCAAGGATTACTGGTATTTACAGCATTTTGCACCTCTTGATTCTGTTCCTGCTAGTGTGAAAATAGGAACTAAAGTACAGATATCCTAACCCTTTACTTTTTGTAAGCCTATCCCTTATGGTGTTTTCTCTGGATTTTATCATAGTTAAACAACCCAAAATGTTTACTTGCTTAGCGGAAGAGAAAGAGAGGGCCATCATCTATCTTCAGTTAATGTAGTTGTAGGCATAACGTTTGTACTATACCTGGATAATCTCCATGCCTGTGATCACATGACATTTTCCCTGTTTAGCAACTGAGGTGACTGATTTCTGGCTTAGAAATAATACAACTAAAGCCATTATGAGGTTCATTTTCCATCTGTATGGTAGGAATTGCATGGATCTTGGAGGTCGGCCATATTCCCATTGTTGGGAATTTCAGACTTCTGGATACTGAGCTATTGTATTATGACATATTTTTATTGTTCATCACTGAATATAACTGTGAGCAGAGGGAATCACTTTAAGAATAGCACTAGCACTAGCACTAGCACTTAGATTTACATACCACTTCATAGTGCTTTTACAGCCCTTTCCAAACGGTTTACAGAGTCAGCATATTACCCCTAACAATCTGGGTCTTCATTTTACCAACCTCGGAAGGATGGAAGGCTGAGTCAACCTTGAGCTGATGAGGATTGAACCCCTGGCATTGAGCAGAGCCAACCTGCAATATTGCATTCTAACCACTGCGCTATCATTGCTCATAAGAATGTAAATGTCTTGTATATTAGACTTATGACCCATATGATGTATTCGCATAATATGTCTTATCAAATGATACTTATATATAAGCATATAACTTCCAATAATATGATAATTCATAAAGTAACCAAATAAGTTGGATCTTCACAACATAAGAGTCCACAAAAGCACCACCCAAGGCTAACATTATTAGTACGCCCAACTGTGTCTACTAAGGTTTTAATCACATTGGATAAAAGCTGCCATAAATCTGGCATCTTATTTCTCTCACTGGCCAATCAGAAACCAATATCCCATTAGTACCGTATTTTAGTCACAGGTTCTTTCTGAACCTGTGAGTTGTACATTTGATCACAGTCAATAGCTATTGAGAAAACCTTTATCTTCCATGAATTTGTCTTATTCCTTTAAAGCAGCAGTCCCCAACCTTTCCGGCTTTGCGGACTGGAGGGGATGGTGGGTGAGCGCCCGCCACTCACTCAAATGGAGCTTTGTGTGTGTGCTTGTCCACAGCTTCTGCGACCTGGTTCCGAGTGGGCTGTTGCCCGGTAGTGGGCTACAGACCAAGGGTTAGGGATCCCACTTTAAAGTCATCTATGCTCCGTTATTGCCTCATGTTGTGACAGGAAAATCATCGGTTTAGCTATATGTTATTAACAGCTATTCCTGTTTTTTGTATCTTCAATCATTAACTAAACCAAAGTTCTACTAGTGGGAGAAAAGGAGATAAAACTACTTCTGTGTCCTTCATTTTTTATTATAAGAGTCTTGTGGATGGCCTAATAGCCTTCTAGCCCCATGATGCTGGCCTTGACTTTTTTGTACGCCATGATGAAGTTTGCTCGTGCTAGTTTCCATGGCATAAAACACACTAGCCAAAACCACAAGTTTAACAGCAAAGAGAATCAGAAGGACAAGTCCCAATTGTGCTGTCAGCTCTATTGATCAACATAGAAAAGTCTAGGTTCTGTTAAGGTATGCTACTCCAAAAAAGCTCTGACTCTGTTTTGTCAATATTGTGTGTAATCTTGTTACCTTCTATAATGTCTCCTTTCCCTTCACCTTTAGAAACTTTTTCTCTGTACTTCATTTGGTTTTGTCCCCTAGATTCTAAATGCTACTTGCAACTTCCAGCCTTCTAAGTTTCAAGTCATATCATATTCTCATCTGCACAGCCACATTGATTCCCAAAATAAAAGGAAAAAAGAAGGCCTTCCGTGCCTTCTCCTTCTAAAGTGGAAGAAAGGACAAAACCCAGATTGATTTTCCATAAATAATGTCTTGACCAGGAGCCGAAAACCTAGTTTTTCCAAATGCTGCTGAACTACAACTCCCAGTATTCCTAATCACTGCACATACAAGCTTTGACTCTTGAGAACTGTGGGTCAGCACTATTTTAAATGTAAATAGTAGCTGTAAATATGTATGAACATTGTTACCATATTGATACAATGTGTCTCATATAGGCACCTACAGTAGTTCAATACTTTTGATTATATACTGTATTACATGAAGTGGGATCCAAGAGGAAATTGCCTATAGTGCAGAGGATGACCATCAGTGCAATCACAGATGGAGGGGAGCTGCGATAAGCTCCAGTTGACAGGAACAACTGAAGCCCTTTCCTAGACCATCCATTGTCCAATATTATTCGAGATAACATACAAGTGCCTTGAAGAAGTATCTCAAAGAAGTGTCTTCCTGTGTAAACATGAAATATCTATTTTTAAAATTTCTAAATGTCAATATAAAGTCAGTGGTCCTGTTTGCACAGTATGGTTAAAAAGGTAAGAGGGAAGGTGTGTTATATACATTCTAAATCCAGCCAATTAATTCCCAAGGGTTTAGATTTGGCCACTTGTTTGGAATAAACTGTTCCCCAGAAATGTAACTCCCCACAATTTCATGAAAACTGTGTAATTGGGACTAACCTTCCCTTCCAGTATGTGTGGTTGCTATGAAGTCCAAGAAGAACTCTGAATATTTCACTGGATAAGATTTCTCTAACCGTTCCATTTTTATTTCTGTTTCAGTTTGTAACCTTCCCTCCCAGCCACACAATACATGGAAAGGAGACAACAAGCAAGCAAGCACACATAGTGTCCCCACCCCCATCCCTACCCGTACCTGCTAGCAGCTGTCCAATGGTAATAATTTATTGATTTCATTCTGGGGAGAAAAAAAAAAGGCAGAAAGAGAAATAACAGCCTTTGGTGGCCTTGCGAACTGAAAGCATAGTCATCAAATGACTGCCAGTGTTATCTGTGATGGTCTTTGGTGCCAGCACAGAAACGTGTGCCGATTAGGGAAGGGGCACAATAGATCAACTATGTGATGTAGACAGGGCCAAAGGCTGTATTCACCAAGCTGGATTTTCAATTAACTCATTGTTTTGATTTAAACAATACATGGAACTGTAAACTTACTATATAGGCTGGGTTCACTTAGCACACTACCAATAAGCATAAGATGTAGCTCGTAGCAGGTCTTTACCTGCTCTGATTAAGCATTTTGTGTGACCACCACTACAT
Source organism: Oxyrhabdium leporinum (assembly GCA_032468155.1). NCBI lineage: Eukaryota > Metazoa > Chordata > Lepidosauria > Squamata > Cyclocoridae > Oxyrhabdium > Oxyrhabdium leporinum. The sequence goes on from JANHFL010001864.1 coordinate 433,472, forward strand.
GCAGCTCAAGGTCTCAGTGCTCTTTTCTGTAATTTGCTTGCAGGGTGTCATGTTGCCTTACCCTCTACAAAGCGAGACCCTTGCTCTGGAAAGAATGGAAGCCACCCAGAGAATGCCAGCCATCTCCTGCTCAGATGACACCAGTCTGTTGCTGCAGAAAGGTCCTCCGTCAGCCCCAAATCTTGCCCAGAGTCAACACTGGAGAAACAACATTTGCATCCATAGCAGCGGCTTCTGCTGTGACATGCCATTTTCAGAAAATCCAGGGTTCCAGTTTCTCCTGGCTGAGGACTGCCAGGGGATTGCTGGCAGTCCCAATGTAGAATATTTAAAGTACTAACGGAATGCTTCAAAACTGCTTTTCATAACAGAGTGTTGATTTGAAAGAGGGAAGAACATGTTTAAGTAATCCAGACCAGTCCTCATTTAGAAGACTTTAATCTAACTGGGAACTTTCTGAGCCTTTCAAGAAACTGATATGAACTATGCCTGTTGAAAAGAACCTGCAAAATATTCACCTACCAAGCACAACATGCATCCTGTAGATAAGCACTGCACTAGCTATGATATGAACAATGGTTAGTCCAATGGCACCATTAGGTTACATGCATTGAAACATAAGCAAAGTGGGGATCAAATCCACCCTGTGGTGCTTACAATCTAAATTTGGGGAACTGGAGAAATAACAGCGTGTGGAATTTAATTACTTATTTATTTCATTAATAAGCTCCCTCAATTCTCCAAGAGGTGACATACAATTTAAAAATACAAATAGAATAAACAATAAGGGCAATACGGATAATACATATTAGTATACTGGAAAGAAAATGTTGTACAGCATTCAAGAGTAATATACTAATATTAATACAGGATGCTAAATTGCCCTGACCTGAAACAGTCACCTCTTTAAGTGCTTTCCTAAATGTTAATAACATTAGTTTCTGTAATGAAGTTCAGGCTGTTGTATGAATAAAATCTGAAAAGCTTTGCAGCAGCGGACATTTCAGTATTCTGCAAGCATTTGTAGGCAGAAAAGGCAATGAGGGTGAAAAAGTGATATTGTTTGAGAGATTTTGTGTCCTTTTTCTCACTTGCTTGTTTGTTTCAAAGTTATTTTTCTGTTGATTTTGTCATGGATGATGCATTTCAGTTGTGGTACACACATCCCCAAATGAAAATCAAGCCATTCTCCTCCTTTGGAATGGACCCAGGTAAGAGATACAGTCTGTGAGTAGTGCTGGTGCACTTTGTCAAATTACTCTGTACGAGCACATTACAAAATGGAACCTTGATTCTGGTGAGAGTTAATGAGATGGTCATTATAAAGAACTCACAATATAAAAGACTAATTTTGTTACGAACAGACCACTTTAAACAAAAATAAATAAAAATCAAGCCACATCTCCAAAAATTTGATCTTGGATCATGCTGCTGTTATTATTTCATTTTCTCAATTATGCAGCACCAAACGTGCCTGTTACTTTTCTGCCATCAAGGCCTTAGCCAAATATAAATGACTCTGAAAAACTGTCTCTTGACTATTTTAACCAGTGAAAGGCATTTGGCTGCAAGCCAGCCTGAACAATATGTTATCTCGCTCAACTGTTTTCCAATAAACTGCTGAGCTTAGCCCTAGGACTTCAGTTTACAGAACCCCTCTTAGTAATAAGAGATGAGGAACAGTAGCCTTGAGCCAGAATTTTCTTGATGCCTCTGATGTCTCTGGCCTTGATGCCTTCTTCTGCCTAACTGATGGGTCTACAAGGCCACAAGGGCTTCAGGAAAAAATTCTGGGAATTATGCTCCAGAGAGCAGGAGCCACAGCAGAAAAGGCATGCTGCCTGGGTTCCGCCAGATGGAGCTCCGTGCCAGTTGGGAGCCACAACCCTTCCTGCTGGACCTGATGGGGTGGAGAGATGGGATCGGGAAGAGGTGGTTCCTCAACCTGGGCCCATGCCATGTTGGCTGGATGACTTTGCTTGCAACTTAGAGCTAAACTACAACAATTTGTACGAGTTGCATTTTGCTTTTGAATAGCATACCAAACCATAGTCTAGCAAATGGATGGCAAGGGGGGTGTTAATTAAAATATAAATTAAATAAGACAGTGACACTGTTTTGTTAACCTACAAGGCTTTTGTTTCAACCCATTTTCTCAATATGCACAGTGCACTGAATCCTAAACCCGCTAATAGGTTGGGTTTACACATAAGAATTAATTGAGCTTGGGAATAGTTGAATACAGCCATTAGATCCTGAACTGATACAGTAAAATGTCTTGTGTGAATACTAGGGCTGCCAGAATCTGGACTACAAACATCCAGATTACAGTTATATAGCAGCACAAATAATTGGACTTAGTTAGGTTAGTGAAACCAAATCTACCCTGAAGATATCAGGAGTTGGGTGAGAACAAATATCCTTGACTAGGCCATTCATCTTTAGTGCAGATTCAGTGGAATAGCTGCTTGCTTTTTCACTGCTGGAGAGAGAAAGCAGGACAGGATGGTCAGATCCAACTGGATTGGCTGTTATCTAGAGACTAAATCCCAAGGACTGCTAAAGGCTCTTGCCTGGCTCTTTCCCTCTATATATTTTCCCTAAGTTGCCTGGTCCTATGATTTGACACACTGGAACAGTGTTTCTTCTTCTCAACCTTGGTCACTTAAAGATGTGTGGACCTCAACTTCCAGAATTCCCCTTGCTAGCTGAAGTCCACATATCTTAAGTTACTGGGGTTGAGCAACACTGCAAAAGAAGGAGCCTCTTTTACTTCAAGTCCAAAATGAAAATGTTTTCCTGTTCCATCTTTTTATCTGATATTTTCATCATGATTTCGACTAATATGTCCAGGTTGGAAATATAAGTGTTTCCCCAGTTTTAATGAACGAAGATGAAACCCTGCCTTGTCTCTCTGCTTGCGTAACCCCTCCATTGCAGAATTGCCATCACTCTTGGCTGACAATATGGGCACTAAGTATCTCTTTAAGACTCCCAGCCCTACCTGACTTTTAAAGAGTCTTTTAATTAGAAAATAAGCAAATAAGCTCACATGCAGCAAAAATCCAATGCAGTTGTATGTTCAGGTTCCACTGAACTCTTACTGGGAAAGTATCGTCTGTGAATTAGTCAGCCTTCTGGCGCACCTAGGTTTGGGGATGCTGTCCATCCTAATAGCTGTTTTTAGAACAAACTATATAAAATATGTCCTCTAAATGCCCTTGAAATTCCCAAGGTGTCCTTATGCCCTAAACTGTGCATACAGCCTTAGGAGCAGACTGAAACCAGGAAATTGGATGTCAAGCAGTCTGAATGCATGCAATTATTTTGGCCTTCTGCATGACAAAAACCAAAGTTTTATCTTCGTATTTAATAGATTTTCATCATGGAACAGAAATAGCCTCTTCCCTGAGGATTAGGCAAGGGAGCATAAAAGACTGATGGGACTTCCCACAAAGGAAGATGCGCAATCAGTAGGATCTCCCCACGACCCTTTTCTGAAAAGAAACCATGATTCACAACCACCCCCTGGGACTCTTACAGCCGGAGCCAAATGATGTTTTGGAGTGCACAACACGGGTATTTTTAGCTACATAGCTAAAACTGCAGGGCAGCAGTAAAACAGAGAGGGCAGTAACCCCCACTGTGTTGTAATCACAAGCTAAAATTAGAGGAAGATGCAGAGCTGTCTCATGCAAAGATTCTTCTCCCCCCAACTTTTTGTTGCAGGCAAAATACCAGCAGCCTTAAAGTTGTGGCTATGGAGGAAAAGCATACAGCTTTCCTAACAGCTTTGGTCACTTTAAGCAGTGGGAAATTGCACTTTTCAAGTGGCAGAAGCGTCAACATTTGGACTCTTTTTGTTCCGGCGCTCATTATTCCTATCTATTATCATGGCATCTCAACTTCCCAGCTATCCTCCGATGGGCTACTTCAAGGAGGGATCTCCTTGTTTCACACAGACCAAAATAATTTGCTACAAACATCATCTTCTGTGCCACCACAGAAAACCAACACTACAAATAGAATCCCACATCAGCAACTCTTCAGAATTGCATCTCCTGCCTTTGGCGATGCTCCACCCCATCGAGGGCATGTCCTTGAAGGCATTTGCAGATACTGTCATTCCTCAAGTGAAAGTCTGGCAGCCAAGATCTGCTTGTAGAAAATGGAGTAGAGCAGTGTTTCTCAGCCTTGGTGACTTTAAGATGCCTGGACTTCAATTCCCAGAATTCTCCCCGACAGCATGGGGTGTCGTTCAAACTGAGTTAAACTGCGGTTACAGCAGCCGAGTCTCTTATTTTATAGCAGACCACTGCAGTCAAGATGGCAGCCATGACAATGCAGTTGAAGCTCTGCCTAGTTTCATGTGCATTTATGTGCTTTGATTAGTCTGTTGTGGCTGCCATTTTGACTTTTTTGACCACACCTTGGAGACACTTTTACTTCTTTTTTGGGAAGCTGGCTAGGGGATTCTGGGAGTTGGTCCACAAGTCACCAACGTTGAGAACATTGGAGTAGAGCTAAATATATTCACGACACAGACCGAACCATCCCTAGGGAGTGCTAACACTCGAACCATGGTCTGGATCCTGATGGCCTTCATATTGAGAAATGAATCCTAGGCTTTTTAAAATTTTATATATTATAAAATTTACATCCTCTCTTCAAAAAATATTTTTGAAGCATAGCTCATTTCTCATAACTTGGTCTCCCAGCCGGATAATATATAAATGTCAGTTTATATTCTTACTACGACAGGACCCGTTTTTTTTTAAATTGGCAACTCCACAAAAGAAAACTCTCCTTTAGGACAGCTCTGATTTTCCATGACACGTACAGTGCAGAGCAGAGCAGAGCAGAGCAGTATCCCTTCCCTTCCTACAGAAGATAAACTGTCTCTCTTATGAGATTATCCTGCCAAAGAGGCCATGAGAAATGCTACAGGGAGAAATGGAAAATGTGAGCCAGTTTGTGGAAGAGAGCACCAGCTACCAGACATCATTCACAGCAACACCAGAGAGAACATCTTCCTAACAGCAGGTCAGAGTGAGAAGAAACTATTTTTCCATGCCAAAGCAATTAGTCCTTCTTCACACCTCTGCCACCTTTCTCATTACTTCATTTTGTGGAGGAGGCAGGGAGGGCACATTGGGAGAATGCCTACTTTAAAAGGCTTAATTCCCATACAAATCTGGACGCACTGATTTGGATCGAGCAGGGAACCTTGTAACAGAGGATCTGTACCTTCTCTCTTACACACTGTTTTCATCTCTGGTACTTACTTCCCACATCACCAACTCCAAATAACCAAAAACCCCTGGCATGCTGCTTAGATGGCATCAAACAGCAACTCATATGGCACACACTGTTCCATATAGGTCAGAGGTGCTTTGTTAATTTTCCCCCTCAATGTGAAAGAATACGGGAAGTCACAAAATGAATAGCTTGTTGAGTAAATGTGATCTAGATGACATTAATAATTTAATAAGAGATTAGTATCCTTTCAGACTAACCTCCCTTCTACTTTCACAATTTCTCCTAAGGAGCTTCAAGAGCTCATGCTGGTCGACATAGTTCTTGCCTATCTTGAGTCTTGGGTTGCTTTTCAAAGCTAGGAGGAAATTTAAAAAGCCAGAGGAGGGAAGCAGACACATTTTTGTGAATGACATAAAATAATAAGGAAGACTTTTTTTTGTTCTTATTCAGTGGCTGGGCAAAGAGTTTGTACAAGCAAAATGAGAGCTGAAACCTACAGAAATAACAGTTAGCTCTTCCCAGCTTCAGAAATGATAGAACAGAGTCACCCTTAGACAATGCTCATTAGCAGAGACCATTTCCTGAGGACAAGTTGTAGGTTGAATGAATTTGGGAACAGATGAAAATTGTTACTTTGGGATGCATGGATGGATGGATGGATGGAAGGAAGGAAGGAAGGGTCTTTTTTTTGGGGGGGGGGGA
>JANHFL010001864.1:450222-484213 GCA_032468155.1 Oxyrhabdium leporinum
AGTCTTCGGAATAGGGCGGTATATAAATGTAAAAATAAATAAATAAATAAATAAATAAATAAATTTTTAAAACCTTCTATGAGTTAAATCTTTGATACAATTCTCTAGCTTTGAATCAATTCACTGAAATCAGTGGGCATATTTGTTTATATATTTATTCAATTTGGATGCCCATCTCAATAAGTGACTCCTGGTGGTGAACATAAAATGAATCAAAACACATTTCCATTATAATACACACATTAAAATTTACACACTATTTGGGGAAAATACTATAAGGCCATAAAGACTTGTTCCTCCAGCCACTTGCCCAGCTGAGAGTTGAGTTCAACATATGTACCGTATATTTGGGATGGGAGTATAATGTTATCTTAGTTGTATATAGTGTTTTCTTTATGTAGCTGTTGTTAGGCAGCCAGGGTAATATTGTATAAGATGAGTAGCCTTATAAATTGTTTCAATACTATAAATAAATCTGGACTTTCTCTGCTCTAGCACACATACAGAGTGGCAAGATTTTTTAAAAATCAGAATTCTTGGTGGTATAGAAGAGAATTTCAAGCAAACCAAAGTAAACTTCCAAAATGCATCATAGGATATTAACTAGATTACCTTGTGGATTTCTCCAATGTTGATTTCAAGATTCTTTCACAGGGTATTATAGTATTGAAGGAAGCAAAGTCAGGCTGTTCTTTTAATTCCTTTTCCAGAAAAATAAAACATAAAACAACCCAACCTATTATAAATTAGTCAATACTAAAAGGTTTCATTTAAACAGGATAAGAATACACTAACTACAAATCATATTATATGGGATGGGAGTTCAAGTTCAACATCAATCAGAATATAACAAACATGAATTAATTCCTCAATAACATGTGATAAGCTTGTTTTTATTAAAAAATTCAAAAGCAAAACCACCTCTTGTTTAATGGGGTTTTTTTCATTATTGGACCCAGATTGTTGGGGGCAATATGCTGACTCTAAACCACTTAAAGGGTTGTAAAGCACCGCAAAGTGGTATATAAGTCTAAGTGCTATTGCTATATCCTGGGTGAGAGAAGCAATTTTCTCAGTAACTGGGACCTGGTTGCTCTGAAATACAAATCTGGCATATAATTTAGAAAGAGAAATATGCACAAAGCCTATCCCATGTATCCCAGTTGAAACATTAGGATAGTTGCTTTAAAGAGGATAAATATCAAAGTCCTTTGTATGTGCCGAGATGATCCCATCATCCACCCCACCTTCTTTAGTCCAAAACACGAACAAAGGAAGTTTTAATCATAAATTAATTCATCAATTTCAACAGTTCTCCTGGATTAGATGGATCTCTAGATTAGATTAGATCTCTATCACTGGTTCTGCAAACAGGATTTCACCGCAGCAATGTTCCCTCGCTTCTCGACTGCCCCCAAGCATATTCAGCGGTATGCCGCTGTTGAATATAGAAGTTCCTTGTTTTACGAAATATTTAACCACCAGCAGGCATTATTTTTTTTGCACGTATACCTAGGATCTTTTCAGAGACATCAACATTTAAAACATGGCCATCGTAATATACTAAAGCAATAAACGGGACTGATTCTAATTCTATGCTGCTACTATCTACTATATTGCTCACCCAACCGGGCAATTGCTCAAGATCTAACTGCACGAAAGAGATAGAAAAATCTAACCCTACATGCTTTCTCGTTGCGGTGCACACGCATATTTAACACGCGAAAGAGGCAAGTTGCCTTTCTCTCTCTCTCTCTCTTAATCCAAGGCGCTAACGCACCGCTTTTCCTATCGCAGAGCCCCTCGCTGGTTGTCTGCTCCTTTTCAAGGAAAGTGGGGAATCTGTTCTCCTAACCCCCATGAAAGGCAACGACGCTTTAAGAAAACAAAACAAAAAGCAGGCGGGACAGGTTGGAGGAATAATCGGAGTGGGGCTCCGCGTCGTCCCATGCAAACCCCTACAAACCCCTCCTTACCCTCCCTACTAGAGGACCCAGGGCCCTTAATGGATTCCAGGGAGATGCACGCAGGGCTTCGCCACCCAGCCCGCTTTCTCCGACCGCTTTCCTGAAGAATCGGGAGGCCGCTCAGCCAAAGCATTCCCCGGCTGGTCGTTTCCCAGCATGCCGCGCGCTCCCGCAAGTGGCATCTCCCCGGCACTTCCACGAGAGTTCAGGTTCTCTGTTGCAGGGCTTCTCCACCTCAGCAACTTTAGGATGAGTGGACTTCAACTCCTAGAATTCCACGCCGCCTGGGGGATTCTGGAAGTGGAAGTCCACACTGCTCTATGACAAATAGTAGCCTAACTTCACCTATGAGCCTAACTTCACGTGTCTGTGTGTAAGATGTGTGTGTAAGATGTGTGCACTTCAACTCAGAATTCCCCAGCCATCATGGAGAATTCTGGGAATTGGTTTTGGTTAAACACTGACTTATGGAGATATGTAAATTACATTCCCGTTTTTAACAACAACATAGCAGGCATAGGATGTGCGAAGCCTCCTTGCTCGCACATCCTATGTTAAAGTTGCCAAGCTTGAAAAACACTGCCCTAGAGGAAACTGAAGGATCCCACAACACTCGCCCCCTTCTGCGGCCACTTTGTGTTCTACCAGATGTTCGCAGTAGAGTTCTGAGCTCTTCTTTGGCCACTGTTGTTGGTTTTTTTTAACCCGTGCTTTTAAAAAATCACCAAGCAAACCCATATTTATTTACATATTTCGGGCAAATAAATCCTTTAGGTTATGGCAAAACCGAGTTTTCTGCCCTGCTAGAAACTCAGGCTATCCTAGTGAAAGATTCAAAAACATCCCTTAGAAAAGAGGGGTATAAAATCGCAAAGATCTGTTAGTGGTTTCATCTGGCATATAATCCAAAATTTATCTTTATATTTCATGCTTCCAAAACGCCCATCTCCAGCATAGAGGAACTCTGATGCAGAGAGCAAGGAGGCTTCGCACATCCTACGCCTGCTATGTTGTTGTTAAAAACCGGAATGTAATTTACGTATCTCCATAAATCAGTGTTTAACCAAAACCAGAGGTGTGGGCGTATTGCTTAAGGTTAATTTAGTTTGCCTCCTCGGAATAAAGATAGTTATAATATCTATCGTTACGTATTTGAGGTAAATAAAAGGTTCCCACTCCTTAAGGCTATAAGAGAATGTCGAACTGGGATGGATAAACTGCAATTCGCTCCATGTGATGAAGACACTGTCACAAAAAGGTGTGTTGAACAAATATTTAGGTCGGCTGCGTACTTTCGCCACCCTTGCTTCAAGCTTGGAGGAGTCTAATTGGAACCGGAAATGATGGCTCTGTGACTGGGATTTTTTTCAATTTACCTCTTCGCCAGGCAGTGGTTTTTGCTGCGGCTTATAGAGACGGGAGCGCGTTGCCTAGCAACCCGACTCCAACGTTTCCTGAAAGCCCCGTTTCTGGAAAGCAAAGTGCCGCGAAATAGAAAACAAAACGAGCATTGAAGGAACAAGAATTAGAACATGATTTAAAAGGACTCATTCATTTGGGAACTTTTCTATTTTCCCCCTTTTAAATTGAACAAAAATCCTGGAAGACCCTCTCTAATGTAGTTGATCCTAATAAATATTATCACCCTTCAGTGGATTTACACTCGTGAGCAGGACTTTGCCTGCCTAAAGACGCCCTTTCAGATGTTGCTGAATCGCAAGACTGGTGGCTACCTTCTTGCTGGCTGAAGTACTGGCAGCAAAATCGAGCGAGCAATGCCTTCCCATCGTCCACTGCCAGTAAAAGGGTAGATTGTCATTTTCACCATGGGGAAATTGCTTGTTTTCTTTTTGAAATCCAAGATCGCTGGAAGTTCTTCACTTGCCATTACAGCTATGCAGAATTCCAGTTCAAAACTCAGGTATCACATTGGGATCGACTGAAGATGTCTTGCAGAAGGACAGCGTTGGAAGCACTATAGAGCAGGGGCTTGCAAACTTTGTCAGGCAGCAAAACCTGTTATTTTTTAAAAAACTAACAATGAAGAGATTAAGGAATATTCCCAAGATGCATGCTTGTAGCTCCATCGGCAGAATATGATTCCTTTCAAAATCAAATGTAATCCACTTTTCAGCTTTGATTTCCAAAAGTGTAATATTTCTACACTGTCCCACTTTAAGCTTCAGTTTCTTAGATCTCACCCATCTCAATATTGCCCTCATATACCAGACCAATTTCAACTGCATTCCTGGAATCGTTATACTGATCAAACTTAAATATGCTTCTTCCAGGGATTTAAATGATGAGTATCATGGGGAACAGGATGAAATCCTGAGGCATCTCAATTCACGATGGCAAAGATTATGGTGGTGGAATTGTCTGAGGCATATTCTGGCCTCATCTTTCTATGTCACTTAGTGTGTGTGCCTTTCAGTCAGTGTTTACTCCTGGCAACTCTGAACAGGTCCCTGCAAATTTCTTGGCAAGATTTCTGAAATGGTTTGCCCTTCCTAGAGGCCTCAGCTTCCCAGTGCTGAGAAAGAAGAACTGGCCCAAGGTCCCCCTAAGTGACTTTGTGCTAAGATGGGACTAGAACCCACAATCTTTTAGTTTGCAGCCTGAGGCCTTAACCACAACCCCAGACTGGCTCTCTGTTCATCACTTAGTGTCCCATCCCAAACTACAGATGAGAAAGGGCATTGCAATATGAAAATGTATCAAGAGATTCAGGTGAACTGACCAAATACATTTCCACCCTCCGTCCCCTTGCCCCTAATGGTTGGTTCATCCCACCAGAGGAGGCCTGTTTAAGATTTCCTGTCAAAGAATTTCAGCTGGTGGTCCAGGAGAAGAGCCTTTCCTGCTGGCTCTCACCCTAGTCTCCTGCTGGAGGTGAGGTTCACCCCATACTCTTGGCCTTCCAGAAGAACTTTAAAATCTGGCTTTGCCTGTTGGCCTGGGGTCCAGATGGGGGTACTCTATGCTGGGGGTGGCTGACAGGATAGAGAGAAGATCCCCACCCCTATGTTGCCTGTCCTCTTGGTTTTTAGCCTCTATTTAATGTTTCTTAATTTTAATTATTTTATATTTTTATCATTTTGTAAGCTGCCCCAGTATTGTTCTATAGTAATATGAGAGGCATATCAATTTAATAAATAAATAAATGTAATAAACAAATAAAGATTTGGCCAGCTTTCTTCAGGAGCTTTGATGCAATCTATCTGGCCCTGAAAATCTGAATTCAATCAAGATTAATACATATTCCCTATGTTTCTGTCAAGCTCATGTTGAAATTATTTTTAATTGCTTTCTTTATATTTCTCTTGGGTCAGTCTTGAATATTGTAAAAGGTCCCCCCCCTTTTTTTTTCCTGTGTTCTTCATAAATTCTTTTGTTTTAAATATCGCTTCCTATGCACACCTTGAACCATTCTGAGCTTTTATTTTCCTGACACCATCTCTGTCTCTGGGGATCGGGTGACCTGTCCTCTCTCATAGTCATTCCTTTGGGTTTTTTAGATTTTCTACTCACTTTTCTGTGCAGACACATTAAATTCGGCTCTCTTCCAATTTTCATCCCTGGATGAGTTTGTTTGAATTTATCTACCAACAGATGGCAGAATATTTCAGTTCACCCATCTCTACTATTTTGTATCTCTTAAAAATATCTGAACATTTTATTTTGAATACATTGTCTATATTTATTTCTTTATTTGGGTGCTCAAGGGTGGACAATGGGGCACTGCTTTTCTGTTTAATTTTAACTTGGTTGTTTTCAACAGCACCATTGTATTCATTCACTTGTTATACCCACTGTACAGCACAACCTGACTCCCTTTCAATTGCTTCTCTTGTGACTGACTGAATGAAAAGAAGAGAAATACTTTTTTTAAGTAAAATGTTAGATTTGGCAAAAATAGTTGACAGTGTCTCATGAGTAACATACAGATATTTACTGAAAGCTAAAACTCTTTTCTAAGCACATCTATCTTGTGTGTAATGTGGTACTGCTTCAAAGAGCCCTAGAAAGAGGGAGCTGTATTAGTGAGGGACTGATTTGAACAAGATCAACATCTGCTTTTCTGAAAAAAGTAATTGTAAAGAAGACTCCACCAGTGAATGTGTACAGCTTGCACTTCCTGCCATCAAAGCCAATCCTCATCCTGAATGTAGAGGGGGGAAATGTAATACAGGATTGTCACAACTCACAACCACAATTGAGCCCAAAGTTTTTGTTGCTAAGTGAGACCTTGGTTAGGTGAGTTTTGCCCCATTTTATGACCTGTCTTGCCACAATTGCTAAATGAGTCATTGCAGTTGTAAAGTTAGTAACATGGTTGTTAAGTGAATCTGGCTTCCCCATTGACTTTGCTTGTCAGAAGTTCACAAAAGGTGACCCCTAGAGACTGCAGCCATCATAAATATGAGTCAGTTCTTGAGTGGCTGAATTTTGATCATGTGACCATGGAGATGCTGCAAGAGTCATGTGTGAAAAATGGTCATAAGTCACTTTTTCAGTGCAATAGTCACTAAATGAACTGTTGTAACTGCATTTAGAGATAAAATTTTCACCTTTCCTATTCTTAATGAAAACATAGTCTGGATGTGCCCAAGAGAACAATGTCCCTTTAATAATGTAATGCACTTAAAAATAATAATAAAAGCCCTATCGGTGGAAAATCATAGTTTACATTCCAGGCAAGCCAGTTTAGCCCTATGGGCTTTTTGAAATCCCAAGTACTAGTCTACTACTGGTTGCTACACTAGCAAAGTTCTACTTTCAATACAGTATAAGATAGTCATCATAAAACCCCATCAAGCAACTGAACAGTTAAGAGTCTATTCATATCTGGCCTCATTAATAAATTGTATATTACACCAACATGCACACTTTGTCATTATTCTCACCATCTTCAGCGATACTGGGTCAATAGCAAACCTAGATTTGTCTAGGAGGACATTTTATCACATTTCACTCCTCACACCCTCATTTTCAAATGACACCAGAGCTTACATTGACAATTACGATTTCTACTGCATATTAGTGAAGATGGTGTTTAAATTTCTCTATGGAGAAATATATCATCAATGCAGAATGAGGTTGAGGAAGAGAAGGGTGGAAAGGATAAACTGTAATTCAGACTGTCAACCTCATCTCAGTTATTATCTGTGGCTAATGATGGAATTGGTCCTGGAAAAAAGAAAACAATAGGATTCACTAGGATCCATCACTCTCCATCATTAATCTCTGCAATCTCAATCAAACATACAGTAATTGTCTTTTGGATCTGCAAATTGGGATAGGTGGCTAAGGTTGAAAAGGAGTAAGAGGAAAATATGCTGGTACTGGCCACGTAGTGCTAGGATGGGGAAATTAAGAGATAATGGCACTGAAATATCAGAAATTTCAGCTACAGATTCATATCTACCACATTATAACCACACTTTATTCTTGTGAAATTTTCATACAAAACATACTCTTTTGCAAATCAAAGAATATGCTTTAAAATAAAACATATCTCCCATTGTGTTATAAGAACAGCAATAAAATATGTGTCATCAATCCTAGGGCAGCAAAAGAGACATAACATTTCCTTCCTTTGTGCCTCCCTTCCTCCCTTCCTTTTCTTTCTTTCTTTCTTTCTTTCTTTCTTTCTTTCTTTCTTTCTTTCTTTCTTTCTTTCTTTCTTTCTTTCTTTCTCTTTCTTTCTTTTTTCCTGTCTGTCTTTCTTTCTCTTTCTTTTCTTTTCTTTTCTCTTTCTTTCATCAAAGAATTACAAAAATCTCTAGGTGCATTCTCTGTGGCTCCAACTTTTTTTAACACTTCATCCCAAAGTGAGAAGCAGTGAAGGCAAAGAGAGACCATCAAAGCTGGCTCATATCCCAGCAAGAGTGGTGTCAGAAACAAAATCTGGAGGAGGCAGCATTGTGTGGGATGTAGCAGGAGGGCTCTTTGAACAGAAAGCATAAAGGAGAAAAGCACAAGAGAGGCCGTCTGGAGCTCTCCTACACAGACACATGTGTATACATCTATCAATCAAAGCAAAGCTGAAGAACAGGCAGACTCAAAATCTTGCACACATACGGAGACATCTGCTGGGTTGCAGAAGGAAGGCTGGCAGCCAGAACTTTTGGTTCTGGCACCAAATCTGGCTGATAGAGCAGTGAGTTGCTAGGTTGTAAGGAGGTTATGATCAGGGCAGATCAACACTGCCAGAACATTGACTTTGGTTCCAGAACTCTGAGCACTAGGAACATTTTTCTTCATCTTTTCCCAAAAAGGAGAATTAATCTGAACAAAGAAGAGGATGCTTCCCGGCTCCATAGACCCTGGTGCCATGGCTGGGACAGAGAGGTGAGAACACTTCAGCACCAAGGACAGGATCACAGGTAAGAAATGAGAATGGGGCCTGGGTGACTATTAAAGTTTGTTCAGGTACTGTTGAAGTAGGTAATGATATAAGGGAGAAGTGGCAACCAAATAATAAACTACATCAATATTTTATGGAATGAACTAGTCATTTTAAAAATGTCTCAAATTTTCAAGCAATTTATCATTGCTCCTGACATAAACAGTAAAAAGAATCCCACTTGAACGAAGTTTGCAACATTTATCACTTACCTATTACATAATAAGAAATTGATTCTGTATTTCTCCACTTTTGCATTTGACCCCTTCTAACATGGGGGGAAATCATAAGAAGACTGTGGCAGGGTATTTTGATGAGTTGAGAAATTCAGAATAAATCTTTTGATATCCTCAATACAGTGGGGCAAAACTCCCAAGTTAGGAATTCGTTCCTAAAAGCAGGAGAAACATTTTGAACTCTTTGGTATACAATGTGTCACTGGCACATTTTAATCCCCACAGAAGTAACAAATCCAGGACTTTGATTTCATTTGCACAAGATGTTCAATGAGCCCTTCCTTGAAGTTATTATACAGGGTATTGCACAATTTATTGCATTTCCATTTGACTACCGTAGATGTTGCTCATGGTAACACTTGAAATCAGTAACTAATCAATTCCTTTTCTATTTTGGCTTTCTAAATAATACAACCCATTATTTATATAGTATCTTTTTAGCCTTTTACTGTATAGCACACAGACTATAGAAATTTATAAAATTTATGAGAGCTAGATTATGAGAGCTGCAATTCTTGTGTTTAAACACTCGACTCTGGAAGCAGGTATTTTTTCTATACAGGCAGGTTTGAGAATTTGCTAATTAAGATACTGATTTAAAATACACTGTGAGAGAGGCTGTCCCTCCTCCCTTCCCAGTTGTTCCCTTGAAAAAAAAACAGTGTTCCTGCAACCTCCCAGTTCAATTCTTGCTCCAAGGGTACAAGAAAGCACCACTCTAATAAAAGCAGCAGAGACATTATTTTTATTTACAGGGACTGTTATTTAGCCACCATTTAGTAGAAAATTTTAAATATTTCTCTCAATTCCATTTTACACAGAATGTTTTTATGGGTTAGGTTTAATACTATATCATCTGTGATTCTAGGGACCAAGTATAACATCATCCTCTCCTACTAGAGACTGTTTTTTTGGAGGAATCAACTGACTTAATGGTTATACCAGTCTTGGCACCTTAATCTAACAATGCTTTTCATAGTTAAACCATTTGGCTTGGCCAAATGAGAAGACATGCTTTCTGTAATCAGCCTTCTCTTGTGAAATAATCAGGAATCACTTGGGCTGGGTCTAATAAAGATGGAATTTATATCCCTACCTTAAATACCATTATATGCATTGCTGAATTTTTCCAGGATTCAAATTTCATTGGGTGGTTCTAGTATTTTTGGAAGGGGAAAATTGTTTCTCCTTTTTCACGTTATTCACACTATGTATAGTTTTCTACAAATGTCATGTCCCCTCTCGTTTGCCTTCTTTCTAGATTAAAAATCCCCCAAATATTCTAGCCTTTCTTCATAAAGGCTCCTGTCCCTTGATGATCTTAGTTGCTCTCCTCTGAACCTTCTCCAGCTCCTGTATCCTTTTTGAGGTGTAGCAATGAGAAACACACTCAATATTCCAGATAGTGTCACACAATTTGTATAAGGACATCATAGTCTGTTATTATTCCTAACATGCTTTACAGCAGGCAGTGTTGATACATTCATTGAACTGTTTACCGTTAAGATCTCTTTCATTATCAATGCTAGCCATGATCCATGTATACAAATTTTGTTGTGTTCTAGATGGGGTTGAACTACTTTCTTCAACATCTCTTATTCCCTCAAGGTGCTTCCTCAGCATCATTTACTTGTGCTCTTCTGGGAGGCCAAGAGTGTGTGGGGTGAACCTCACCCCCAGAAGTATAATAGGGCAGAAGCCAGCAGAAAAGAATACTGCTTCTTCAAGAAATAGCTCAGGTCATCCAGCTGGGTAAATGGCTTCTCTACATTATGAGTAACCATGCATTTAGATTAGACTTCTAAGTTTGCAGGTCAACTTATGGAAACTAATTTGAAGTAACATTAACGCACAGGACAATTTCCTTTCACTATAGGATGCCTGCTGAAAAACTGGGAATTAATCATGTAGACTAGAAAAGAATTCTAGACAAAGTGGAGACCCACCTCTCTCAATAATTCCAAGTTATTATGATTCTTTGCTAGCAAATATCACTTTTCCAATAGAAAATCCCCAAAGCACAAGATCTACAGATATAGATCTATAGATATGCTGAAGGTCTTCTTCCTTAATCATGCCACAGAATGAATGCATTAGCATTGCCCCAACAAATCATACAGGTAGTCCTTGACTTACAACAGTCCACTTAGTGAGTGTTCAAAGTTACAACACTGAAAAAAAATGACTGTTTTTCACACTTCTGATCCTTGCAGCATCCCCCATGGTCATGTAATGCTTCATAACTGACTCACATTTTTGACAGTTGCAGTGTCCAGGGTTATGTGATCACCTTTTGCAACCTTCTGACAAGCAAAGTCAATGGGGAAACCTGATTCACTTAACAACTATGTTACTAACTTAACAACTGCACTGATTCATTTAACAAGCGTTGCAAAAAAAGTCATAAAATGGGGCAACACTTAATAAATGTCTCAGCAACATAAATTTTGGGCCTCAATTGTGGTCATAAGTCAAGGACTATCTATACTTTGTAGTTGTAAAAATGAAGACATGAACGTAACTCAGTTTCTCTTGTTGAAAATAAACATTTACTCGACTGTTGTTGTAATTCGGTTGTTTTGGTTTTCTGAGTTGATTTTGCTCTCTTTCATCTAGGCTTGACAAACAACAAACTCCTCTGAAACAAGCATTGCTGCTGGTTGAACCTGCTTAGGTGCTGATTCAGAAATAAGGTGCCCATTCAGGTCATTAGGTTGGTGCAAGGTAATACATACTTTCCTGAACTTGCAGCACTGAAAGCAGAGTCAGATAGCCTTCAAGCAATTCCTGATCAGTGCTGGGCTGCAAAATGTATGTTAGCATACCTGCCAAAAGTGTGAAAATCAAGAAATGTAAAATGTATTTTGTCTGGTACAAATTGAGAATATGCCAAATAAAGAAACAAATACAGAATTCTGGAAGAGTGAATGCTTCATTTCACTTTGCATTTTAAAGTAGTGTAGGAAATCAAATATACACAATCCCATCTAATTAGCACATACTGTTTTGTAGATGCATGGTATACTTTCACAATTAACAATATTTTTAATAGGCATGTATGCACTTTCGATATCGTACTGGTGATACTTGCCCAATATTATTTTTTTCTTTCTTTTACAAGACACAACTCTGTAAGAATTCACATTGAGAAAAGGCCTTCCAAAGATCTGGGGAGTCTTTCCTGAAGAAAACTACACAGGTATCATAGGTAACATAAAATTATCTCCATGGTGTTTTTTTAAAATCCCTTTCTTTTCTATCAGCTTGAGCCTATTATGCACTTCGTAAGTCAAGATTGTCAAATGAGACTCAGCAGCCAAGTTCTCTGAAAAGCCAATTCACAACTTCAAAACAAATTGTAACAGTATGTCAGGAATTACACCCCTTCTAAGCATAGGTGGCAGAAACTGTCTTCAAGCTGTTCCATTTTAATGTCCCCTCTCTTGGAAAAGTAGTCCCAGATGGCTATGATGCAACTGTTCTCCTCACTGTGGTAATTTTGCCAAAGCTAAAGCTAAATAAGAAGTACCAGGTACATTGGATTCCATTTTACTTTCCCCTTCTCGCTGTGCAATCTCATCCTTTTTTTGCAGCTCTATCATGATGTGTCACCCCTTTCCAGCATTCCTAATGGTTTCAATCATTCTCATGCGGCCAGGCATCTTTGCTCAAGAGTTTCCCATTCAGAGTCAACATCATCATGATCAATATTGGTACCAGACAACAGTAGATCAAATCCCAGTGATCAGTGAGTTCCTTCTGTTCTGGGGAAGGGGAGGATTGAGTATCCAAGTAACTCCAGCCTATTAACTCCAGCCTTCATTTTGGAAGTTTAGGGTCTATTGTCTTTTCCCAAGTTATCTGATTGGATAATAGTTTGTGCATTTTCTGTTAACATCACTGTTTGAGCACCCCCAATTGTTTTTATGCACAAATAGAATTACTGCATACTTCAGTTCTTAAAGTGTGGAGGTGAGGGTCTTCCAAGTAGGCATAATAATCCCCAAGTATCAAAGCAACTCCACCCAAATGACAGCAAAATTGGCAATGCAAATAACTTCAAGTAACTATCATCCAGATGCATTCCAATTTGCTTGCAGTTTTGTCACATAAGAGGTAAAGTACTGGGTACATGTGCATGTGTAGAAGCTGACACCAGATTAGAACCTTCACTCTTCTGTGCTAGAAAAAAAAAGGCACAGGCAGACAAAAATCCTCAGAGCTGCTTCTTCCTCCCATCTTCCCTTTCAACTTCTCCCCACCACAGATGGAGGCACCTGCAAAGTGATTGCTATCAAACGCTGCTGCAACCGCAACCATATTGAAGAATGGTCCCAAACTATCCAATGCTCCTGTCTCCATGGCAAAGTGGCTGGCACAACCCGTGGCAAACCTTCTTGTGTGGATAGTAAGTACTAGGAGCCAAGATCTTTCTTTCTCCTAACCCCAAGTGACAGGAAAACCCAAGGGGTATAAGGACCAAGAATCTAAGCAATAAGAATCCTGGGAAGAGATTAAAACATGGATCCAAAATAAAGAGGGGAAAAACCCACCAAATGTGCATAAACAGATATTGGTGAGGATAAGGATGGCTTAGCATGTAGACTGAAGAAAAGATGATTGAAGGGCTTGATAGTTGTAGCCTCTTTTAGTAGAGAACTGTATGCTTATTCTATATAATGGCTCTCTCAGGCCAAATGTAAGTAGTGGTTATGGTGGTCTTAAAGTCCTCAACTAGTATTTATTATGCTAAGACTTCCATGATAAAGCAGGATACTTGATTCAAGCAGCAGAGATAAGTTAGCTAGCATGGAATTCAGGAAGTCGCAATTGTCCCCGATCTATAACCTCTTGATGCCAAGAGGCCCAAATAGGCTAGAGGCATTCCATTTTGATCACAAACCTATTTAATTGCCATATCCACAGTGAACAACTTACCAATGTCAGTAAAGTTCATGGCTTTAAGGAGGGATGGTAACAAGTGTCTCCCTCTATTCTATAGCCTCCATTGTGACAGGAAAGTGGTGGTGTGATATGCAGCCCTGCCAGGCTGAAGAGGAGTGCAAAGCATTACCTGACAACTCAGGCTGGATGTGCTCATTAGGAAACCGTGTTAAAACCACCAAGGTAAGGTCTCTCACAACCCTGACAAGTCATGTCTGCACAGGATGCCGCTTCTTTTCCCATATCTCAAATATGTGTCTAGTCTTAAGGATTGTGAAGGTTTTGTTTCTTTCTAAGCCCATTGTACAAATAGTGAAGGAGATTTAATTTCCATTTAACAATTTATCCTGGCTTGTTTTTCAGATCCATCCCAGGAAATAAAGTCTGTTATAATGGAAAACCCATCTCTGAAGAGGACATGACAGATTTCAAATACTGTAATTATCATCAACTTCATGATGAATGCTAGCAGGTATGCAAACCTTTTGTCCGGTGGGGTGGACAAAAACATCATTGCTGGATGCACTGTGACTTTGCAGAAGACAGTGCTGCTCTTTGTTAAGGGAAACAGAATCAAAGACCTTTCATTAACAGAAGGAAGATTTAGCCCTATTTTTGGGGGGAAACAGTAGAGCAAGTTGTTTCAAATGATTCTAAACTTTCTTGTGAAAGACTGCTGAGACATTTCCTATATAACTATCATTTTTGTCAAACAGATAATTAAATTCTCCAAAACAGATGCAAAAAAGCCAGTTTTGTATTTACATCTATAATATAATACAGTCTTTCTTTACAATGATATTGAAATACAAATTGCCCCACCATTAGGCGATCTTCAAGCTGGAGAAAATGGACTAGTAGGTCTGTAAAATTTCAATCCTACCTTAATAGGCCGTTTGAATTCTGAATTGAGGTCCTTAGTCCAAAAAGGCCAAGTGTATAAAACTGGAACTAAAATTATATTGCCGGATTAGAGGTGGCTTGGCTTAGATAGGTAGGGGAGGGAGGGGTAATGTCAATTTAGATCCCAAAAGAGCTTTGGGTTGTTTAGTATCTATAACTAAAGCACTGTTTCAATAACCTGGATGGCTTTTTAGGCAACTAAGAGACTGAAGCACACACTCTGTTCTGCCAGTCTGTCCTAGTTAGTTTTTCTAAAGATGGAACTGACACAGCATTTTACTGGAATAATAGTTAGTTCTAAGGGAGGCCTACCCAGCCTTTTAAGGTGAGTCAAGGCTACAAACCCTGTTTTGATCCACCATCATTCCCTCTTTTGTTTTTTTAAAACCTAAGCAACCAGCAACAACAGTACTATTAAGTGAAGGAAAAAGGTGAGGATTCAGGGTAGCAGCATCTCTTATTCTGGCTCAATAGCATATGGGCATCTGACCTACAATGAAGAGACCTATCACAGGATATCATCATTGGTAGAATGGCAGAGCTTCCCCATGTTACAATAACTCTTTCATTCGAGACTTGGGAAAACACATTCTTTGTTTACAGACTTTTAAAAGATAACTTAAGAGGAGTTCCCACCAAACAGAGAAAATTGGAGTAGTTCTTCCATCAGAAAGTCAGGAAAGCAGCCCTTTAAAATTTGCCATAGTCGATTAATTGTAATTGCACAGTCCAGTTTTTCAGGCAAGTATCATTCTAGGATTCCAGATTCGCCTAATAAGCTTTGGTTCCATCATTGTATGGAATTAATCCTGGGGCACCCCATTTCATCACTGCAAGCTTCTTAATTCCTCATAGAGGTAGATATTATACAGCTCAAACCCCCCAATCACGTTTTCCTTCCCCCTCCCTTCTGCCAAACTTAAAAGATAACTCTAAGAACCAAATCCCTTCCATGCTTTGTTTGCACTCTTGGGCGAATGTCTTAGTTTCAAGGGGAAAAATCTTGCTCAATTCTAAAAATAGAAGTGATTCAGGCCCCACATTGGCTCACTGATATTGTCCGTAGCCTGTATATCCTGTAGGTGGTAAACCATCTTTGGGAGGCAGTTGACTGGGATCTTCTCCAAAGGGATTGGCTAAGAAGAAAAGAAGGACTGATTAAGGCTACTATTATTCATGATAGGAAGCAGCAGAGGAAAACTTTCTAAAGCAGAAGTAACAACTGTGAAACTAGGAGGAAAAAAGGTGGGGATTTAAGGGGGAGGTGATTCATTAAATTAAGTGAAACATCTCAACTTTTACTATTAGAAAATTCAAAAGAGGTTGAAATGTCAATCAGTAAATAAAGACGAAGAAGGTGCCAGACAGCATGGGAAGAAGTGTAATCCTGGAACACATTTATAGAACCATTAGCAAAATGCCATTGTCAAAACAAATTGTGTTAAAATACAGGAGATGGAGGAGACAGGTATGTGGCATGCTTCCTCCCTATAGAGGCACCAAGATCTGAGATAAGAATAGGGAGTTATGGCAATTGGCAGCCACTTCCCCCAGCTCTAGTGCCAATTGGTTCATAAGATTCTCACTAAATTTTATCATTACAAGGTGACAGACAAGGGCAGGTGCGTTAACATCTGGCTCTTCGGATTTTGAATGACATCTTTCACTATTGATAATACTGGCTAAGGCTGCTGGGAATTTATTTTTCAAATTTATATAGCCACCCATTTCACTAATCAAGTGACTCTAGGAGACATGCAACAAAGTGTTTGGATATCTGCAGGTCCTCTACACATAATAGTAGCATGAAAAAGTATACCAAATATATTTCCCAGGATGTAATGGAGACTTCTAGCCCTCCAGATATTATTACATTTCAATTCCAGCATTCCTGGAATCAAAGCCAACAATGAAAAGGACTTTTTTCTTGCAACTACATTTGGAGGTCCATAGCTTCCCCCAAATGCCCCCCTCCTTCTGGGATCTTTTGTTCTCAGAATTATAACTTACGGTTTTGGAACTGCTGGGCTGTATATCTTGTCAACAAAATGCCAACACCTTCTATCAAGGCAAGCAAGATGCCTCCCATCATAGCAGAGCCTACCATAGCCAACGGCCCACCTAAATGAAAAAGCAATTAGTAAGCCCCAAGAAAGCAATTATTAGAAAGTGATAATAAATGGGTGATGTCTATTTGGCAGAGCTAAGAAACATCACTTACTGCGTGATGCTAATACAGCCCCAGTGAGTGCCCCGCTGGTAATGGAATTCCAAGGATCTTCTTTGCCTCGCATCTTCACCAGACCACAGTCAATGGTAGAAAAAAGCCCACCCCACACTGCAAAGCTCCCTGGGAAGAGAAAGAGAAAAAGCCTTTGGAATCACCAGTTGAATGTTGAATTGTTCAGCACTTGCATGGGAAAAACCCATACTAAGCAACTTTAGAATAGATACTGGTTGGGTGCACGTGGGAATTGGATCAAAACACCCCAGAATGTTAGAAGTCATTGCCAAAGACAGTCAGAGCTTCTCAAATAGGGGCAGCAATTCACAGATCCTCCGGAGCAACTGATTTCCAAATGTATCACCTGAACCTTGACAGACAGAAACAACTTTGCCTTTTTTTAACGTATTTGCAATCTCAAATGTTTTGGCAATTTCTTGAAAATAGAACCGTATGAATAAACAACAAGTAGGAAAGAGTAAGAAAATGTAAATGACATAGATTTGTTGTTGTTTACATTGGTATTTTTTAAACATGTGATCTCATTCTACAAACTGTTACACAGGTATAGGATTCATAATAGCTTACTATAAGTAAATAGATCTCATAGCAGCTTACTGCAAGTAATGGTCTCATAGATGCAAGTAATCAAGTCGTGTGATTGTAATTTGGGTGCTTGGTAGCCAGTTCGTATTTATGAGATTACAGCAACCTGCAGTCACATGATCATGATTTGCAACCCTTTTTTACTGATTTCCAGCAAAAAAATGGTACAAAGCACCCATTGGAGAACCTGAACTTGTTTAATCATATCTTTCACTTAACCACCACAGTAATTCACTAATAACCACCATAAACATTGTTACAAAATAGGATCTGACTTGACTTACAACCACAATTTATGACAGAAATTCCAGTCCTAATTGTGGCAGTTAGTGGAGGACTACCTATAATATGAACTCAGAAATTAGTATTACGAGTAATCCTTATGGTAAAATGGAAATGTGGTGTAAAGCATGATGTTATGTGACAACATCACTTAGCAACAGCAGTCCAGGCCAATCCCAGTTGTCATCATAACCCCAACACACATGAGTCATTAAGTCAGAAGTTAAGGGAGTCCCAGGTAAGGGACATGGACTGGCACAGCAGAGTGGGGTGCCCTAGGAGGCTTGGCGCAGACTATGGGTGAATGGTGTGTGTGTGTTCCAGTGCAGCACAAGCTTATAAAAGCTAAGGAAAGAGGGTGTGAGGTGTGAGCACACAGAGACTGGGGAAAGAGAGTAATAGCGAGTGCAAGCAAACAGAGAGACTGGTGGATTTGGGGGGGGGGGGGAGAGAGAGAGACTTACTTGTGACCTTCCCTGTCAGCTTTCCCATTGACTTTGTTTATAGGAAGCTGGCAGAGAAGGTCAACAACCGTGATCACGTGATTGCAGGATGCTGCAACCTGTCATAAAATGTGAGATGGTTGCCAAGGATGTGAATTTTGTTCATGTGACCGTTGCAATGACTGGAACTTCAAGGACTTCAAGTATATTCTTTGTCCAGTATTATCGTAATGTCAAACAGTTGCTGAGTGAATTAATCCTAACTTGAGGTTATTTTTCTTCAGAATAATTCTTTAGAATAATCATATAAGTTGTACAGGAGTTCAAACACATTCTGGGCTAAGTGAAGCCACACATTGTCTGTCTGGTATCCTCTCTTTTCTCTGTCTTTTGCTACCTTCTTCTGTCTCCCTCATCATAGGCTGGGACAGACAATTCTTACCAGATGGCTTGCTGAGAGTTCTGAAACCAGGGCAAGGGCTGCAGGACCCCACCCCACCCCCCACCCCCATTGGGTTAACCAGTTCCAAAATGCAAGGTCCATGCCTGTGATGTTTAATTTTTCTTCATCTGAACTATCAAAAAATACTTTGTCTGTAGTCTAGAAGACTACAGAAGTCTTTAGGTTGCAGAAGATTCACTTGCAGAAGTGGATAAACCATTTCTCTCAAATTCTTAGATCAGCTTGTTATGGAGAAGCATCAGAACATTCTGGAAATAGACTAACAATTTTGCATACCTGCCCCAAATTTATATTCTCCACTTTTTTCCAGACACTTAAATCCTTATAACAAAAAAAAGGATATACTGTAGATCAAGCTGAAACACTGATCCAAAGTCACTCCTCTGCTTCAACAGTGTCAGAACTTGATTCTGGTTCTTTTGGAAGCCCGGCATTGGGGGTGGGGTGGGGTGGCGGCGTGTGAGTTGCAGGCACTTGCGCTGGTGCACGAAGCTCCATTCGCCTGGAGCTACGCCCGTGAGTGCAAGCGCCCTCTGCTTGCATGAGTGGAGCTT
This sequence comes from Oxyrhabdium leporinum, assembly GCA_032468155.1. Lineage (NCBI taxonomy): Eukaryota > Metazoa > Chordata > Lepidosauria > Squamata > Cyclocoridae > Oxyrhabdium > Oxyrhabdium leporinum. Next base: position 469,254 of record JANHFL010001864.1, read on the forward strand.
CGCGCACGCATCTGTCTGCCACTCATGAGAGTGAAGCTTTGTGCACACACTTGCCCATCTCTACTGCGGCCTGGTTTTGATCAGGCTGCGACCCGGTAGTGGGCCACAGTCTAGGGGTTGGGGACCCCTCTCTTATGACTCTCATTCCCTCATTCTCATTCTCTGCCAAGCCCTCTATCTTACCTCCAATCTGTGGTGCTCTGACTCTGATAGCATTGATGCTGCCTCTGAATCGATGTCTGACTCCCTGAATTTTTTTTAAAAAAGAAGCAGAAACCATTTTGGTTAATCAACTCCATACTTAAAGAGGACTCATAATTCAAGCAATGCACACAGAACTCACATTTAAGATTCAGTAGTTTGCAAAGAAAAATGAATAAATATGTGAACCTCTCTCATTAGAGTCATCCTTTTTAGGCTAGAATCTTTCAGAGGTATTGAATACAAATGCCATCATCGCTAAAAGTCAGGTAGATGAGAATTGCAATACCAACCCACTAGAGCACGGGTGTCAAACTTGCCGTGTCACGTTAACATCATGTGACGTATTGCAACATTTTTTCCTTTCATGGAGCTGGGGTGGGTGTGGCTTGTACATAAAGTATCTGGCCCACAGGCCGCCAGTTGGACAACCCTGCCCTAGAGGGTATCAAGCTGAGGGGAATAATACTATATTTATGAAACAGGTTTACCAATAATCAGACAATAACAATTGAAATTAAGAACGAACTGTTTGAATGATCACAGAAATTCCATGCTTAATCAGTAATAAGTAACAAGATTGCAGAGCAGTAAGGGTGCATATGGATGCAAACAATAACTGTATTTTCATATTGGTAAATCATAAAGCAAAATACTATACTTTAAATCCCAGCACTGCCTCTAAATTTTTTATAGCAAATGTCACTGAAACAAGAATTTTGACCCAACACTCTCTATTTCCTCATTGCTTGCTGCTTAAAGGGAGCAAAAGATAATAAAATCAAATGAAATAAAGACTAAAAATAAAATATGTAGAACTCACCACTGGAGCATTGCGAAAGCCTTTGATTGCCTGAAAAACACCCCCGCCAATCATTCCCATAGTAAAGGCACCACCACAGTCATCCACGATCCGCCAGGGGCTGTCAGATAGAAACAAGTCAGTATAGCTCTTCACATAGGAAGCTCTGTGTTATGCTAAGAATTTATGTTTAATACTAAAAGTATTTAAATTTAATTTTTCTGAAGTATCATATTACCTCAATATTATACATATGTATTACTGATGTTTTAATATAACAAATGAAAACCGTCAGGACTGACAGCCTATAAGTGAGCTCCTTTTCACAGCACACACAAATACACAAACAAGTAATCAACGATTTACTAGCCTAAGTATAGACACATACACCAGCTTGGGGAAAAGTGTAAAATAGTTGCAACAGAATATCACCTGCATAGAAACACAAATGCTAGTGTATTGAGCTGTTGCCCATACAGTGCTAGTTCCCTCTCAAAAACCTCACTCCCTTGGCAACCAATTCATGTGAATTCTCTGCTTTTATTTGTATTTACAAATGTCCATGCAGCACATTTCATTTCAAATGTATTAAAAAATGCATTCTTTTACTGATTTGCCTGCATGAAAGGCTTGAAAATATAATTCCTAAAATAAAGCTATTACAGACAACTCAAAAGCATAAGGGTTGCAGAAATTACATGAAGCTGAAAGCACTCTACACGTTAAAGTTACTCAATATTGACCTACACAAGTGTTTCTTAAACATTCCAGTACACGGTGAAATGCCGCCACAAACATGAAACGTCCCTCTGAATAAAAGACAACTGGGTTGTTAACAACATTAACTATAAGGGGGGGTTCTTGACTTATGACAGCAACTGAGCCCAAAATTTCTGTTGAGTGAGACATTTGTTAAGTGAGTTGTTGCCTCATTTTACAACCCTTGCCAGTTGTTAAGTGAATCACTGCAACTGTTACGTTAGTAACATGGTTAAGTAAATTTGGCTTCCCCATTGACCTTGGCTTGTCAGAAGCTTGCCAAAGGTAATCGCATGACCCTGGGACACTGCAACCATCCTAAATATGAGCCAGTTGCCAAGCATCTGAATTTTGATCACCTGACCATGGGGATGCCCCAATGGTCATAAAGTGTGAAAAACTGGCCTGTCACTTTTTTTGCTGCAAAAAAACGAACAGCTGCAAATCGAGGACTACCTGTATAGTTATAACAACATCCGTTTAACCTGCAAGTTCCCAACTGACTGATTAGACGGACAGGTGGGCTAATAAGCAAAATGGGAAGCTGCTTAAGTACCAACAGTGATCCCAGAGCACTCCACACCCCAAGGCAGCAGCAAAGTACATTCTTAAAGAGAGCGGGCAGAGAGATGGCCACGGAGCAAGGGAACCCCGAGTACGTGTTTCCTAACATTCACGGGGTGACCCTGGAGCTATTCCCTTTCTATCACCCCGGCCAAGAGTTCGGCTAAAGTGAAAAGCCGTCTCGTTTCTTTGTGACTTTTATGCAACGCTTCCCAACGGCGTTCTGCCCTTGCCGCTTTTGTAGCCAGGAGGGGAGGAAGAAGAGGGAAGAAAAGCGTTTACGTCTATAAATAAGCCTAAATGCCATTGCTAAAAAAGCCAAGGCGGCCCCGGCGCAGCTCCAATCTCTCAGGGCTTCGGACTGCCGGTTCAATTCCTTCTCGGGAATTGACCCCGCACAGAGATGGAGGTCGGTTCGTTTTCTCCGCTGACCTTGAGCTACCTCGCAGGGCTGCTGTGATGGGATACAAAAGGGGACCGGCTTTCCCGTGCAGAGGGAAGGGAGCAGCCGACGGGGAAGGAAGGAAGGAAGGAAGGAAGGAAGGGAGGGAGGAGCAGCGGCGAACTAAAAAGGAGGAGCCCGGCTACGACGGGCAGGAAGGGGCTCCCCAAACGTCGCTGTCCCCGCGGCCTCGAAGGAACGGAAGCCGGCCAGCGAAGGACGCTCGCTCGCCTACGAAGCCGTCCCGAAGGCAGGCAGGCAGGCCGGCGCCCAGCCCTCCGTCTACCCACCCACCGCCTCAGTTACCAAGGTTCCCGGGCATATTCCTCCATGGCTCCCGGCCTTTAAGCTCGCTAGCGAAAAAGGAAGGAACCTCCGGGCGAGTCACGTGACCAACGCCTATTGGCCGGCGGGTGCACGTGGCAAGAGTCGAAGCCACTCGCGCTTCGGAAAGTAACCGAAGGTAGCCTACGTCACTCGCTGGTTGGTCCCCAGAAATGGAAAGCAACGGAGGGGGCGTGGTTTTCAAACGCTCCGATTGACAACTAAGGAACACAAGAAGGGGAGGAGTTACAACACAGATCGGAACTGTCGCGCGTGTGGGGTGCCGCACTTGTAACTGTAGTTTCCCGCCTTCGCGTTTTCCTTCGGCCGATCAAGAAAGGCGGGGGAACGGGGTCAAAGGATGCGATCGGATTTGTATTTCGTCACTACCGGAGGAGGAGCGAATCAGCTCTGATAGGCTAAAGAGGGCGCCGAAGAGGGTAGACCCAATTGTGCTTTCTTACCCGGGGATTGGTCGGTTGGTTCTCGTTTAACGATGACGTTCGACGAAGCGGGGGGGGGCGGGAAAGCGTAGTGGGAGGACTTCTGTTGGGCCGCGGATTGGTGGAAGTGTGTCACGTGCAGGTGGCTCATGGAGCAAGAGGAGTTGCTTTGAATCCGGTAACGGGAAGGTCTGCTGGCGAGGTGACGGGGTGCTTTTGAGCGCGCGGGCGGCTGCGTGACTCCCTGGGGCGATAAGGAGGTGAGGCTGAGGAATTGCAGAGGTGTCGACTGAGACTGTTTGTGAGAATTATTGTGAGCCTCAATGAAGAGGGTTTCAAGGATCGCTTCTTACACAGAAACCATGATGATAAATAGAGCTTCGTTGTGCAAACATCCTAAACTCTTGGAATTTTCAAAGTGGGATAAAATATGTTAAGCGTGGAAAGAACTCTTATATTTGTGCTCTTCGATTATATGCGGACAGAATATAACTTCATATTTAAAAAAATCACGGTCGGAGTGTGAATACGATCATTTTACAGGTAGACTTATGACCACAATTGAGCCCCACATTTCTGTTGTTGAGGCATTTGTTAAGTGAATTTTGCCCCATTTTTTCTCTTGCCTTGGTTGTTAAGTGAATCACCCTAGTTGATTAAGTTGGTAACCCGTTGTTAAGTGAATCAGGCTTCCCCATTGACTTTGCTCATCAGAAGGTCGCAAAAGGGGATCATGTAACCTTGGGACACAGCATCGGTCATCAATAGGAATCAGTTGCTAAGCATCTGAATTTTGATAACATGATCATGGGGATGCTGGAAAGGTAAAGTGAAAAAACAGTCATAAGTCACTTTTTTCATTGCCGTTGTATCTTTGAATGGTCACTAAAATGAACTGTTGTAAGTCGAAGACTTCCTGTATATGGAAAACTGAACCGGTTAGATCAGAGCTGTTCTTCCTCGTGAGAAGTCTATGCAATTAGTATTTTGTTTGAACAGTCCTGGCTGTAGCATGTAGCGTGGTGTGGCAGCAAATTCATCAGCTTGATAAAAATTAGATCAGAACATTTCTAAGGTACAGGCTAAATTTGCAAGATTCTGTTGCAATACCCAATGTCAATAAAATAATATTAGCCGCCTTATGGAGTTGATTTCCTAGTCTGTTCATCTAGTGGGGCTGTCACTAAGCTATCCATTTTATGTCACTCCAAATTATATTAAGTTGGTGAAAGGGAATCAGATATATTTTTAAATGTTTTACTTGATTCCTAAGGAAATGTAGACAGGAAAAAGAAAAAGAAAAGGTATAAACCACCCAAAGTGGTGCCCTGATGGATTATATCTACCATCCGCCATAGAAGTTGAATCCCATATATTCTGAGAAATACTATTAAAGAATTTGGTATGAAAATTTATGGAGTAGTGTGCATGTTCTGGAAAGTGATAAGTGCTAAATGTAATGTGTGACATTTCTCTCTCTGCTCAAATATAGAAAAGTGATTGGAAAGGCAACATTTGCACATCTGCTCCACTCTGATGCCTCTGCCCGTGGCATTGCAGTCCCGCCTGGCCAGGCGAGGCCTGCTGAAGCATGTAGAACCTGGTAAGTAGAGGGGGGAAAAATAGGAGGAAAATAAATTGTATGGGTTGTCTACAAACCAAGGATGAGCATCAGGGATAGTTCCCAGGAACTAGAGCTGGTTAGTTCCCAAGTCATTATTTTGGCTCTCTAAAATTGGTATCCATTCTGGGTTGTGCACTTTTGCCACCTGTTGACCCCGTCTTTTTTTTCAAGCCTGATCCTGTTTCTTTCCACATAAGAGCCAGAAGAGGAAATAATTGCAGAAGATTATGATGATGATCACGTTGATTATGAAGCCACAAGAATGGAGAACCTGCCACCAAACTGGTACAAAGTCATCGACCCTGTTTGGTAAGAGTATAGTGAGTGCTTAGTATGTCCTGCTAATGATTTCTATCAGAGTATTTTTAGTCTGTGCTCACAGGATTGGTACTGTACCAGTACTTATCAGTGCCTGATCAGGAAGATATTACTGGTTCTGTTAGCTGATCTCTGAAACATGAAGGAGGAAGGATTTGGTGGTTCTGGAAGGCTACCATTGCTGTCTAGCCATCACTTAGTTGGCAAACTTTTTATATTTTTCATATCTCTGGTCCAGCAGAGTATTATTACTACGACATAGATGCTTCCAAATCTAAAAACTTGGGATATGTACAGTATTAATAGGATTTAAAAGCAAAAAATATAATGTGGAAGTAGCTAGATGCCTTTCTGAAAAGTTAAGCTTTTATGGCTCTGAAGAACACTGAGAAAAGAAGGTATAGTCCATATTACTGAGTAAGCTGCTTGTTATATTTACATGACAGATGGCATTTATTAGGTTGGAGAGGAAATCTTCTGCGTCTGAAAATTTTGATTATGTTCCCTCGATTGGAGTCAGAATATTATACCAATCTCTGAATTGTGTTAACCATGATGAAGATGATGATGACGTGTCATGAAGTTTGTGTTGACTCTTAGTGATCACATAAACAAGTTTTCTCTAGGATAATCTTTCTCCAGCTTGGTCCTTCAGGTCTTCCTAAATGAAGGGTGAATGATGCACCCATTACTGCTGTAATTGAGTCTGTTCAGCTTGCTGCTGATCATTTTCTGCTTCCTCCCACCTTTGCCAACATTGTAGACTTTTCAAGAGAGCTTGGTCTTTGCATAAGGTGCCATAAGTGAAAACTCTGAATTGATGTGTTACTTGATCCATATGTTTGTTTTCTTAACTATCTAAGCTCTCTATCCTGCTGCTTAAAAGTCCAACCGTTGGTTTCATGGCATGTCACAGGGAAATCATTGCCTGTGTCATTTTGATCTTTCCCAGAATCTGAATATCTTCACAGTTACCAAGTGCTAAGCTGCAGCTTATTTCTTGACTGCCTGCCTGATAGCTAATCCTAAAAGCAACACCCAATTGTGAGCAGGGAATTGTGGAAAAAACCAGTGGGATATCAGTCTAGCTAAAACCTAAATTCAGTTTTTTGAAGTTAAATGCCAGTGGTTTTTTACAAAAAGTGTTGAGGATACATTTCAGTGTTTTTGGAGAATGGGGGAATTTTGGGCTTTGATCCATTGCTATTGGCTCTAGAAGTAGCAAATATAGTTCTCTTCTGCTTGTAGCTGCCTCCCTTATTATTGGAACATAGAAAGTGATCTGGTTTCATGGCTCTCGCCTAACGACCCCAACTCTGTGATGACCAAAGCAGCCAAGAAGTTGAAGAACAACTTAGGTAAGGAGGTTTTGTTTTTATATAGTGTTCTGGGTATAAGTATAGATCAGAACAGGAAAACTATACATTGGCCTTAAATGAATAGGGGAGTTAATCTTTGGAAGCACAGAAAATTTGATCTGGCTTCTGGTGAGAATGAATGTATGCCTAAGGCTACAAAGTGAGGATGGACAGCCTATGGCCCCTGAACACCCTTTCTGCACTGGCATTTTTATTTTGGCTGTTCTTAAACAAAAATGTACAGAAGTAGTAAGCGTATACAAGTAGTCCTCAGACCACAATTGGAACCAACTCAGTTAAATAAAGTGGTCACTAAGTGAAACCATGAGTGTTGGTACGATTCCCCCTCTATTTTAAAAGGAAAAAGAAACTCTAGATCTCTTGGATTGAAACTGAGTGGGGCATTTTTCCGTCACTTTGAGGTGGGAAAACATTCAACTGTAATATGAGAAGTAAAAAAAAACCCAGCTATCTAAAATCTTGAAACATACCAGATTTTCCCAGCCCATTGAATCACAGGCCACAATTTTTACACCCCACCCCCCTCTCCCTCCCTCCTCACTTCCCTCCCTCAAAACCTGGGGACATACAGAACATATGTGCAATCATGAACAGAGATGATAATGGAAGTGTGGAGTTAACAGCAATTTGATTTGGAGTCACTAAACAGATAGTACTCGCTTTTGTGGGGGGAAAAAGATAGCTTCATCTACTCTCTGCCACAGTTGCTTGTTGCATCATAGCAAGTAGACAGCGGGCAATTTTATATGAGAGGGAATAGATGGTTGTACTCACAATATTGACCAGCAGTGAAAAGCTATTAAAGTTGCCTCCATGACCTTCTCTCCCTTTCACAAGGAGCCATGCATGCTGCTGTTTTGATACTTAACTCGTTTTGGAGCTGTTAAGAGTGGTGTTAGGTAGCCATTGATTCTGCTACTTATGGGCAATTCAGTTTTCAAAAAGATTTCCAAAGCAGGGGGAATCTACTTACAGGTAGTTCTCATTTAGTGACTGCCTTATTTAGCAACAGCGATGAAAAAGTAACTTTATTACCAATACTAGCACTTACACCCTTCAGGGGTTTGTAAGGAAAGGAAAGCTGAAGTAAGATCATACGGAAAGTCATGGTTTCGTGTAGCAACCACTTAATCAAGCTGTTGGTTCCAATTGTGGTCTCTAACCAAGGACTACCTATCTATGCTGGAGTCCGGTGTCTACTTATCTACATTATTGTTTAAAAGAACCACCAAAAGAAAAACGGCAGTGCAGAAGAAAAAGGCAAGTGGTAGACTGTCAGAAAACTAAAACTAAACTCTTCATCTCCTTTAGATGCTGAAAGCAAAACAGAACGCTTCCACGATAAGGTGGAGCGGGAAGAGGTGAAGGAACGTCGCTATCACCGGAGGGAAGAACTGGCCCCCTACCCTAAGAGCAAAAAGGGTAAGAGCAGATGCCCTGCCCTGAGCTCCCAAAGGCTAGAGGCCTCCTGGAGGAATGGGTTTGTCTTAGCCCCAAAGTGATTACCAAACTCTGGCATCCCTCTTGTCTGTCTTTTGCAGCAAGCCGAAAGGATGAAGAACTTGATCCTATGGACCCCAGTGCTTACTCAGATGCTCCACGGTGAGTCTGCTCAATAGAAAGCTCCCCCTACAGCTGAAGCCGAGCATCATTGCAGAAAATCGGCTAGATTGGCAGATCAGCAGTAGGCCCTGGGAGAGGGCAAATGTGTCTGATTTCAGGAGTGAAAGAGACAATAGGAAGTGGGAGCTTTTTTTTTTAAAAAAAATTGTGAGTAGCTCCCTGCTGGATCTTAAAGAGGTTTCACTAATTAGAAATAATGGCTGGACTATATCTTTCATTGCTCGGATTTGATATGTTATGGCAGTTTTGTGTGTTCCAGTCGTCTGCTGGAATTATCAGTGAGATGCATTCAGGCATTTTAAATTACCCATTTTATATTTTAGCAGACTTTTCTAACGTCAGTACATAAATTATGCCAAAGCATAACTTGTATGATCTATCGGGACTAGAAACTTGCTTTTTCTATGGAAAGATGGGTTATGAGGAAATGAAATTCTATCTCTGTAACTACATACTTTCATTTACTCAAACTCATACCGATCAGACGCTCAGGTGTTGGTGTCTTATGGTGTTCATGGCATTTTAAAAGTCACCAGACACTTCAGGCTGTTTTAGGAGCTGAGAACTACGTTAGGAGAGTGGATGCAGTGGGGTAGGACCAAGGCTAGATAAAGTTAGAAAACAGAGGCAAAGCCATAAGGGCCAGTGACGGGATCGGAGAGCAGCCAAGTGATGCCAATTTTGTTTCTGCATCTTCTCTACCTCTCAAGGGGAACCTGGTCCACGGGGCTGCCCAAGCGAAATGAAGCCAAGACTGGTGCAGATACCACAGCTGCCGGCCCACTGTTCCAGCAGCGCCCTTATCCAAGCCCTGGGGCAGTCTTACGTGCGAATGCAGAAGCTTCTCGAGCCAAGCAGCAGGATTGAGATGCCCACTGCTCCTTGTATCCCTGAATGAATTTGAGCGTTAAGTTCTGAAAGGTCCGCTGCAAGAGCAGGACTCTCTCTGGACTTCAGACTGGGCCGGCGGTAGTCTTTCCAAATCTTTACTACAACTCTGGCATGTCAGCGGTAAGAGAGGCTGATTTTTATCGTTCAGTGGCTTCCCAAAAGCTGCACCTTCCCAATATCTTTGGGGCTTTCAGAAGGCATTGTTTCCCTGCAGAAGAGGCTTTACACGTTTGACCTGAATGACTTCCGCAGGGAGCAGTCTCCTCATCAGTCTCCATCTCCCATCCCACTTCGAATTTCTAAAAAAAAAAAAGTTGAGAGAAAACCTGCTTCGGTTTTTCCCATATAACAATTTTGATCAGCTTATAATATTTGCATAGCACAAAGAAAAACGTTTGCAGACAGGTTGGTCGAGTCTGGCCAGTAAGGACCAGCCAAGGCAAGGAGATGGAAGCCAGGGCACCTTCCTGCCCTCTCCTCCTCCAGCTCAGAGTAGCTATAAGACCCGTAGCTCTTTGATTCTGCTTAAATGATCAGATGACACCTGGGGTTGCTTGCTTTAGAAACATGTATTATGTTTTTACACGAATAAATAAAATATACAAAGCTGCCTAGTGAGTATATTTAAAATATAACACATTAGTTCCATATAACTATCTCAACACTGCCTTTATAATGCAATTAATACTTGATACGATGCTACAGTTCTGCACAAATATATGGCTGAGGATAGGGAGTAAAAAGAAATACTGTCTCTCCCTTTGTACGGGGGAGGGAAAGGCTCAGTGCACAAAGAGAAATGAAAATGGAAAGCGAGGAGAAGTTAATATGTTGTCTTCTTTTTAGTCTCCGAAGTCTGGATTTGCCCAGGCCAGACTTTTGCCAGCTTAGCTGTGGAAAGCAGTGCAAAGTAAAGCCATGGAATTTAGACTTGGTTAGTCTCTGCTACAGATTCTCAGGTGGAATAGGAGCAAAGTCAAAGCCTCAGACAAGTTACAACTCTTCTGATAATGTCTCATTCAGAACAGAATGGTGGTTTGGAATCAATCTCAGTTCACCAGAATCGGGCCAAGCTTTGGTTCACACATGATTATTTTCTCTCTGAACTCACTCATACTGCCACATAGGACCATTCTGTAATTAACATTAATATCACAAGTTTTTGAACTTACAAAATTTGCTGCTCTACCCCACCCCACCGCGTCTCAGCTGCGTTGTAAACGAAACAGAATTAGGGAAGCAGAAAGAAAAAAGCCCAAGCCTGAAGTTGGTCCTTAGTGTTGCAATTGTAACAGACTCCTGGCAGAATTTAGCAAACAGTAGGAACAAACCTTAGAATTCAAATTGCACACCAGGCTACTGAGACAATCAATTAAGGGTATTGCTTCATTTAAAAAAAAAATATCAGCTCTAAAAGCTCCTTTACTCCTCTGAAAAGATATAACTGATCATCAAAATCAGGGGTGTCAAACTCGCGTCGTCACGTGACGTATCGTGACTTCCCCTTTGCTAAACTGGACATGGGCAGGGCCAGCGTGTGACGCATCCGGGCTGTGGGCTGCGAGTTCGACATCCCTGATCTAAATGAATCATTAATTGCTATTGGAACCCCTAGGATTCAGCCCTGTATGTGAGGAAGACCAGTTTCGCTTGGCAAAGTGCGTCAGGCAACCAAAAGGCACATCTGAGAAAATTAGTCCCATCTTTCTTGCACTCAGTGAATTGTTCTGCATCTTGTAAGCGCAGGCAGAAGAAAAGCATCACAGCTGAAATGCTGCTGAAGTCTTCGGTGGCGCTTTCTCTGCTGTTTTAAGAACCTTTTTCTTTAGCTGAGACCCTGAAAAAAAGCAGAAGAATGGTTGAGCTCAGTCGGGGACCTGGAGATTTGTCAACTCTTAGGATATTCCATCTGCCTCTAAGCAAATTAGTTATACTCACTTTCCCGAATCTGGAAATTGATTCACTAATCTAGAGGGTAGAGAGGAAGGGTGATCGCTCATATTTTTTCTTCCGCTGCAATTTATTCCTTGCCAAAATCAGGAATTTAGATAAAAAAAATATTCTTTACTACCCTAGCTTTGGTTACTGAATCCTATCGATTTGAACATGCACTCTACCAAAAAACAAGCATGGATAACATGGAACAATATCCCTTGGTATTTTATAAATCTTTAATTACAGTATGCAGTAGCCTGACTATACCTTTCTGAGAAGGCCCTTCATTTTAATAATGGGATTTGGTGCTCAAACAAAACCAGAACTATATATATTATGTGATCATGGTAGGTAGCCCTAAGTTGAGAATCTCACTCTTTAAGAATTTCCGTTTTCCCAAAAATTGAAAACAGCAAGCTTCTAGCCCTTATGTTTATGCGAGATGGTTTTAATAATGGCTGGGTTCACATACTACAATAAACCACAATGATTTTGGTTTACTGTGTTCTCTGAACACAATCATGATTTGTGAACAATTTATAACAATGTATTAAAGCAAATCCCACCATGGATAACAACAAACTATGGTTAAAATATTCTCAATCTACTGGGCCTTGCTGTTACCAGTTGAAAATTAATCAAATAAGCCCTTTTTTCCTAGTCTGCAGGTATCAAAAACATTCTGCAACAGACCACAGTAACAACTATGGGGTCCTTGGGTTTCTTGAACACATTTCATTATCTAATTAAGTAACTTCATCAGTGATAGGAATAACAAAAACACATTTCAAGTTTGGATATATTAAAAAATGAATTTTGCCTAGAAAGCAAGAGCCAACTATATCAGAGGCATATAATTCCAAAGATTTCTTGTTTTTGTTTTTTATATTTGCCTGTTTTCCCAGGTTATGAGGGCTTCAAAGACATTCAACACCAGGGATAGGAAGGGTGTTAGAGGCAAAATAGCAGGCAGAACTGGGTGGATTAAAGGCCTGCCCCATCTTAGGTTCATGTAGAAAGACTGGGGGCATGATCACCCAGTTGCACTCCCATTTTTACACTATTAACACCTCCTTATGGATATCCCTAGAAAAAGATCTTTTTGATGGCTAATTAAACCATCTAGCAGGACTGGAGAGCATGCCATTGGTTTTCTCTTGACTTGAGATTTTTTAGTTCAGCTCAATTTAGGTGGTTGTGATAGCTTTGCTAAGCATGGTACCCTTAGACCAGGGGTGTCAAACTCCCAGCCCATAGGCCGGATACGTCACTTGCTGGCCCCGCCCCTGCTCAGTTTAACGAAGGAGAAAAAAGCCCTGATACGTCATGTGATGACACCGTGACAATGCGAGTTTGACACCCCCCTGCTTTAGATCAGCATGGTAATCTGCCAGAATGGGTAATCTGTGGCCTTCTGAATAGCAATGAACTACAGCTCCCAGCATCCTTCATTGCTAACCAAGCTGGCTGGGAATGTTGGAGTGGCAGTTTGGTAACATCTAGAATACAATATGGGATCAACTCTATTCCTGACAGTACTGTATTTGGATCAGGGAAGGCAACATCAAGGCTCTGTTTATTGGAGAATTGTCCCCTTCTAGATAGAGCCACCTAAAGTGGTTAGAGTGAAGTGAGCAAAGAATATGTCTGAATCCTTTCTATGGGAAGATCCAAAATGTAGTAGTTATTCCATTTGTCCACTTTATAGATTAGGGGAAGTGGCGCCCGTTTGGCAACGAGGAATCATATACACAGATTCCATGTCAAATAAGCTATGGCATGTTTTTTAAAGCACATTACAAAGGCTTGCTGTGTTTCAATTACATCCTTAGCCAATTATCCCAACCAATGGTTTACTCAGTTAACCCAGATTCTTGGATTTGCAGGATGCAATGAATTATAAATGAACTGCTCTATCAGAATTGACACCATAAGCTATGTTAAAACATTCAGTGGTTGGTGGCACATTGTGTTCTTATTTTAACAAGGTTGCTACGACAATGTTGTCACAGTAACAGGACACTGACCTATTTAGTACTTCCTCCTTTTGTTCCTTGAGCCAGATCTGTAAATACGTACAGCCAGAATAAATCATGCCAACAAGCAATGTAGTTTGAGCCAAAAAAAACCCAAACCCCAAGATGGGGGAATATTATTTTGAATTCCTTTCATGCAACAAACTCCAATTAGAAATTAAACTTGTTAGAAGGAAAAGCCCTGCTTTAGCTGCGGTTTTAGGAAAGAGTAAAAAAAGCAAGCAAGCATTGAAAAATATACATGTAACTCATTCCAGGCAGTGTAGAATGGCTTCAGAGTAAACATACCATTGAAAAGGACAGGAGCTTGCAAGGACCTCTCATCTATGACACTATACCATATTTCAGCTGCAGAATCAACACTGTATGTCCAAACAAAATTTTATCTGTATTGTCCTTTTTCTGCAACTCACAAAACCGGGTGTCCTGACCACTTTTTTTCTTTAAAGAGCAATAATTATCTCTCGTATCTAGCAAAAAAAAAAGTGCCAAAACAGGAGTTATCTCCACAGCAGTTGTCTGTTGTGTGGAGCAAACAAATATCTCAACTTGTGTTTGAAATGGACTCCCAAAGTGAGCCTGTGCTAAGACATAATTGTGGCTTTCTTAGTTGGTTAGCATGTTGTGTGAATCAAATCCGTTTCAGTTAATTGATATTTATTACTTCATTATTAATCCAACCATGGCTCAGCATTTTGTGCAAAAACTACATAGGCGTTTATTCAATAAACTCATAGTTAAGCATGATATGTGAACCATGACAACTTTTTCTGCCTGGGAAGTAGCCACAAAACTCACAATATTAATAACATTTTGTAGGCGATAACAGTAAAAAAAACAGCTGGTAGTTCTAATCTAATTATAAATTAGTGCTCAAATATGAACCTCCAAAGGAGCAAAAATTTGTCAGTACAGTTACAAATCCAGAATGGAGAAGTGGTAAAAGTGAAAATTAATCCCCAGGTAGTGAAAATTAATAGTTCCAAGAGAGGCTTCAGGCTTCCCTAGAGATAAGCAGTAGTCTGTTCATTTGGAGCTACCCAGAAAACAGGCTGTAGTTAAGTCTGTTCAAATCCCAGAAGCTGACGACAGCTACCGTAAATAGCTTGAAATAGATCTATACTAATCTCCCTTTATTTCTTTGTTGGTAAAACGTAAATTCAACACAAAAATAGTTCGTTGCAAAAGCAACTGCCTGCAAAAGCCCTTGGATTGGGGCTGAAAGACGAAAGCGGAAGCAGTATGCTCCACTCCATAATTGGGTAGGTTGCCCTGATAGACGGGTCCCATCGCAAAAAACACTCAATTTCTCCCCTGGTATAGCTGACAAAGCAAAGAGAGCCCGTGGCTTACAGGTTAATACACCTACCTAATATGCAGGTAGCCCAGGTTCGTATCCCAGAAGGGTATGGCTAGCTGATAAGAGCTAAATAGCTTGAAATAGATCTATACTAGTCTTCCTTTATTTCTTTGCCGGTAAAACGTACATTTAACACAAAAATAGTTTGTTGCAAAAGCGACTGCCTGTGAAGGCTCTTGGATCAGGGCTGAAAGGCAAAAGCGGAAGCAGTACGTTCTGTCACATAATTGGGTAGACCGGGTTGCCCTTACAGACCGGT
>JANHFL010001864.1:504316-524251 GCA_032468155.1 Oxyrhabdium leporinum
CACACACACACTCTCTCTCTCTCTCTCTCTCTCTCTCTCTCTCTCTCTCTCTCTCTCTCTCTCTCTCTCTCTCTCTCTCAGTCCTGGAAAGAAGGCAAGAGCGAGCCACTTCTAAAGGCTTTGCAAAGAAAACCTCAGGGACTATACCAGACAGTTGTCAGAAGTCAGCAATGACTCAAAGGCAGAAAGAGAGGGAGAGAGAGAGATGCTTCCGTTTATGATCCAAGTCCCACAAGGCAGACCTTTTGGTCAAACAACCTTTACTGTGGGCTGATATATACAAACCCACATTTAAATCCACATTAACAAGCCTGGTTTCCATTTTCTCCTAGCAGCAGACCTCTGTTCTTCCTGGTATTGTACTAAAGACACAAGGGCAAATTGGCAACCTTCACTAACAGCTACGTTTCTGCTATTTACTCTATATCCTAAACCACAGATAGTCTTAAACGAGTTACTTCTATTTAACCACCAGTCCTTTGTGAGGCAGCTTGACAGTTAATAGCCCACAAAATTTACTTGATGGTTCACTTAATCCAATTACGAGCAAGGGGTTGGGAAGTTCTCTCGGATTTGAATGAAGAGGCAAAGATTCCTGAACAGAGGGAAGGAGAATGCTTGTGGGGAAACAAGAGTGCAAAGGAAAAAGCAGATAGTTAGGAATAAATAGAGAAACAAACAACTAGCTGGAATTAAGTAGGACTGTGGTGGGAGTCTGAAAATCTACTTGGAGGGAGCCCGGGTCCTGCCTCCTTCTCTCGCCAATCTTGAGAAGCAAAGCAGGGATTCGCAAAAAATCCATCTGCCAAGTCTTGGCTTTCTAATTGGAAAAGGAAACTAAACTCAGCATCTTAGGAGTCATGACCGAAAGTCTCATTCTCGGAGGGACGGGGACTGACTCGCACGTGCGCCCTTTCGGCAGCAGAGGGCAGCCCTGAGCCGCGGCAGCCCGCTCGTCTCGATCAATCCCGAGCGTCGGGCAGAGCGAAGGTTTTGCTCGTCGCCCTCCCGACCTTACCTCTGGGTGTGCAAGCAGGGATCCTTGAATATCAGACGGTTACACCCATGGTACTAGAAGCGATAGAGAAACAGAGAGTGCACCCGTGTGCGTGTGAGCTATCGAAGATTGTGCGAAGGGCTGCAACAGGTGCAGCTCCTCGAGTCCCAGTATAACCCGTCCTAGGAAGGGGGAAAAACCCCCAAACCTTGACTGTTCACGGAGCCCTGTTACCTCACCCTTAATCTTGGTTAGACAATAACTCTCAGGTTAAGTGCCGGTTGGTTTTGCTGACAGTCCCACTGTGCTGCTGAGGTTTGGGCACCTTAAGAGAGTTTCGTGACTTGCTTGTTACAATTTCTCTCTCAATCCTAGCCTCTTTCAAAAGCATGGTCAGGTGTTATCCCCGCAAAGAACCCGTTTGTTAGACAACCGTGGTTTTAAAAACCGTGTTGTTTGTTGTTGTTTTTAAAAAAGCCCTCTTAAATGCTTTGCACAGGTCCATTACAAGGCGATATACAAGAACACAGTACGGGTATACAGGTGCTACGCCGAGAGCGGTCTCCTTGGGGCGGGCTCATTTAAAAGCAAGCCGAATGTGCAATTTATGCATCCAGAAGCCAAGTTTGGCAACAGTTCTCTTGCACATTTTCTGAAAAACTTGAGCAGGATAGTGTGTGGGCCAGGGTTTTAATTGGGGAACCCTCCCAGCTGCAGTCCGCCAAGGGTGCCCCGAGTTAGCAATTGATTTGAAACCCGTCCCGCTCTTTACTCCCCCCCCCCACTGCTTCTGAAGTTCTTTTATTTAATCGCGGAAAAGAATCCGCTAAGGTGGGGGCGCGGGGCGCGATGCCTTCGGATTAACGGCACAAGCTGGATTCACACAACAAGCGGACCTAAGTTAGAAAACGTCTTTGCATCGGTTGGTTTTAGCGCATCGTGCAAATCCGGCCCGTTTGGTCACCTTGCGGATCAGGGTCTTGCTAGAGCCCGGGAAACGGATTAATTCCGTCGTCAGGTTGAAAGGGTTGCGAGGACGCAGAGAAAGCAAAGCGAGGGGTCGGGAGATTTCCAGCTCACCTGCCGGACTCCAAGCGACTTCACTGCGTTGTGGGATCATCGTCACCGACGCGGCCAGGTAAGTCCCCAGTTCCGATCCAGGAGCAAGGCGAGAGCGGAGCTAGGCTGTCTTAAGCCCAGCTTACCGAGCTCCCTTCCCCGGCATAGCTACGTTAATAAAAACAAAAATGAAAAATCCTCTGCCCGCCAAATCCGGAGCTTGTCGTCCGCCAAAAAGGTGTCTCTCGCTTCGCGTCTCGCTTTCCCCGGCCGAACTCTCGAACCGCTCTTTTCCCTTCCGCGCTCTGGCCTATCAGGGAATGGAGCGCATTTGCATCGCCCCGCCCACCAACCTGCAACTTTGCAGAGGAGGAGGGAGGAGGAAGTGGAACGCGGGGAAGTCCCCGCCCGTGTCCTGGAAAGGTATTGCGCAATGGCTCGAAAAAAATAAAAATAAACATAAAACGGTTACGTTGTGGAAACGGAGCTGCGCCTGTCATCCTGGTTGTTTCTAGGGAACAGTCCGCACCCTTAACTCCCAAAGGCAGCGAGTTCCCCGGAATTTCAGTTATTCACTGAGGGCGGAAAAGAAGAACGTTGGACTTCCCTTTTCCGTGGTACTGTAGTGGTATCAATGAAAAGTGTAGCTGATTATAACTCCGAACCGAGAATCAGTAATAGGTCTGTTATTACTCTCTTGTACTATCAGAAGAGTAAAAGAATTGAAATGGAAATGGGCCGGTCACACAGCAAGAAGAACTGATGGCAGGTGGACCGAGGATGGATGTCACTTAATAAAAAGCGTCCCTTGCAGTGGATAAACGATGGCTCTGATGATAACCACCACCACGACCTTATAATGGTTATTTACCATTAAATGCTGTATGTCTCCCTTTCAGACCCTGTAACTTCCTCTGGGCACAATGGCTGAAAATATGTTGCACTTTTTTTTTTTTACGCATTTGAAGTGGGAAACTTTTGAACGGCACCTTTAAGGATTGCCACGGGATTTATATAACTGAAGAAGCAAAGAACTCCAATATTAAAAATCCAGCCTCACTCCGTTTGCTAATCCAGCAACTCAGTTCTACATAAAGATGGATAGGCTGGGATCGGTGAGTAGTGTGTCGGGCAGGTACACTCTGCTGGGATCTTACCGAGGTTCTAAAAACTTGACCAGAGCACACAAAAATAGGCCAGGAGAACGTTTAAAAACCCAGCCTGAACTCCTAAGCCTGTGTAAGCATGACAATGTATTTCTTCTCTGTGACTGGTGTGGTTCGTGTGTGCTTTCTCTGTCTCTCTCTCTCACACACACACACACACACAAACACAAGAAAGTATGCTTCCTAAGTAAAATCCTATGATACACATTCACTCTGTAAGGGAGATGGATGTTCTCTAAAGGTGGAGAGAAGGAGACAGAGAAAGTTTGTAGCACTATACTGTAACCCACATACATTACAGCTATTTTAACCTGCTAGGGTGAAAAATGATCTAGCAAGATCATTAATAGAGGGGAGAAGCCAACATATAAAATGGAGACCAGCTTGGGAGGAGACCTGGTGCTTCTGGACCAGAGGTGTCAAACTCACGCTGACACGTCACGTCACATATCACAACTTTTCCCCCCCTCGCTAAAATGGGGATGGCCGTGGCCAGCGTGCAGCCCGCAGACTGTGAGTTTGACACCCCTGTTCTAGACCAAAAAGGATGTATTAGTGTTTTGTCAACACTTCTAATCTCCAAGCAAAGGTTTTTGTTCAAACCAACCTTCCCAGTTAAAAGACACATTGCTCAGTACAGGTAGTCCTCAACTTACAACCATAATTGAGCCCAAAATTTATGTTGTTAAGAAAAACAGTTAAATGGATTTTGCCCTGCTTTAGGACTTTTCTTCCCACTGTTGTTAAGTGAATCGCTGCAGTTTTTAAGTTAGTAACATGGTTGTTAAGTGAATCTGGCTTCCCCATTGACTTTGCATGTCAGAAGGTCACAAAGGGCAATCACATGATCCTGGGGCACTGCAACCGTCATAAATATGAGTCGGTTGCCGAGCGTCCAAATTTTGACCACATGGCCATAGGGATGCTGAAATAGCCATGAGAAAAACAGTCTTAAGTCACTTTTTTCAGTGCTGTTGTAACTTTGAATGGTCACTAAAGAAACTGTTGTAAGTTGAGGACTACCTGTGCTTACCAATATGACCATAAGCATACTTAAGAATTAGTTGGATTCACACATGTCCAATCTTAACTACATCACAGATTAAAATGGGTTTGTGAATCTAGCCATATTACCTGACAACTTAAAATTTATATGCTACCCAACACCCAGAAATTCTGGGTGATTTATATCCTCTTGTTTTTTACTCTTTATTTGTCACAACTAATCTCTATAACTCATGCAGATACAAACTTTGGGTTTTTTTAAACTTCTGGGTTGGAATTAATTTGATGCTTGTAGTATTGTAGTTTGTTTTTGAATTGCCTGCCAAAATTGCCTGTGCCCTCAAGCACCTTTTGCTTGCCAAATATTCCCTAGTCTAGTGTTTCTCAACCTTAGCAACTGTTAAGATGTGTGGACTTCAATTCCCAGAATTCCCCAGCTAGCATCATGTCAGAGTGACAGCTCTAGAAAAATCTAACCCTTGTTCATGTAAACAATATCACCACTTTGATCCTATTTTTATCACCACCAGCATCAGCGTCTTTCAAACGCTATTAGGGTTGAGGAACAAACACTTACTTTGCAAGCTTCAGTAATTTAAAAAGAAATTTAAATCACTGGATGCAAATGCAGACTGGCCTCATAGATTAATGCTTCAGACAAACCTGAGAGAGAAAAGGAGGAAAATCTCCAGGCACAAAAGCATTAGCTCTGGGAAACAAGAGGTCAGCCTCTAGGTTTAACAGGTTTGAGTTGCAGCCTTAGTCTTTCTTTCCACGTCAGCGGTGAGAGCAGGAGGGAAACCAATTCCTCATACTTGTTGAAAATTCCTTGCTTGACATTTTCTGGGCAAGTCCCACAGCTGTGGGTCTGAAGAACAAGTTACTCAATCCTGACTGTCTTTTCCTGGGGTGGATGGAAAGCATGAGGAAAAGGCTTGGGAAGGACCCATTGCTTCTCTGTGTGGGTCCTGCTGCAAAGCAAGCCCAACAAGATTCCTTGCACTGGAGTCATTTGCTTGCACCTGTGGGTAGCCAAGCCTGAAGAACAAGGTCCTAGTTCAGTATTAGCTTCTGACTGAGGCAGGAGGCCTTATTGAGAGGCATAGGTGGAACCTTTGCTGCATCTGCTTTGGCCTCAACTTTCCCTTCCACTAGTTGGGTACTGATTCACAACTACTCCTTGAACTGACTTTGCTCTTATTCATGAGTGGGGGTAACATGCTGTGCTCAATCCAGGCCTATCCACAGCAGAACAGCAGTGTCCTTCCGTGACAGGAGGATGGCAGCACTTCTTAGAGTCAGCTAATTGATAGTAACTACCTGGTTCACACCTTGTGCTTTGTGATTTGCTGGTTTTGGTTTAGAATGCTGCATAGACTCAGATGCAACAAAAGGAGGATTCTGTGTTTACTACCACCCAGACTGCCATGTCTGCATAAAGGCCTTCTTTGAGATGCCAAGAAGGGTTGAGGACAGCACAAATGACCCAATCTCAGGGCACAGAAGACTCCCTTCCAAAGCTTTGAGTAGCGCCCACAAAGTACCTTAAAAACTGTCCAAATTATTTTTTATAGAAAAGGCTACATAGAGGGGAAAATATCACTTAGATTTAATTTATAGCATCAATTAAAAGGATTTAGCTCAGGGCTACCTTACACCTTTATTTGTTCTAGTCCTGCCTTGTAGGACAGGAAGTTTTTCCCAGGTATATATCCCAGTATAAATCTTGGATATACCCTCCTTCCCTAAGCTGTGTCCTCCAGTTTATTTTATATCACTGTGATGGTTGGGAATTATGGGAAATGATGACATTGATGAAGAGTATCCAATGGACTGATGGAGAGATTGGCATCTTAAAGGCTCACTTCTTAAAACCTAGTAAGTTGGTCTGGTAAGAGTATTGTCCTATTATCTTCTTGCTGTCTGTTACATTCAATAGTTATAACCTTCTTCTCAAAGCAAAATTGATGCCAGGTCAGTTAAATAAAGTTTGATCTACAATTGGAAATCCAGTTCTTAGCAACCACCAAGAAGTGTTTCCTTGGCCTCCAAATAGGTATTGCTGGGGAAGTATTCTCAGGTCAGTAGTCATAACCTATCATGGGAGAGGTGGGGTTGCAAAAACACCTCAATCCATTAATGGCATTCATGTACTTTTGGGTATTCATTCATCCATCCAACCTACTGATCACATGGGGTAGGTTTACATAATATATACTACGCTAAAATGCAGCTGGCAAGTTTCTGGTTCAGTGAACTGCACAAATATAGCCAGCATTTGATTGGACAAGACTGATGCGGTCACATGAGTAGCAGCGCTATAAGTTTCCATTTCCTTCCTAGGAACTGCCTAAGACAGTGATTTCCTAACTTTTTCCTTCATTACCCGAAACCATTTATCAGCAAGTCTTTGAGGAACAATCGTATGTCCCTTCCTTCAGCGCCGCTGTAACTTCAGTGGTTGAACAGATGGTTGTAATTCGGACTCCCTTTATTATCAAAACACATCTTTGAATGATCTTTATGTCATTTCAACAAATTACCATTGGTAAATTCATTGGTTTTTGTCTTAACAGGAATACTTTGGGAGATTTTCAAATATTTTTAGTATGCATGGCAATCTTTAAACCAATTTAAATATCTTTGTTGTGACAGGTTTGTTTGTCACCAAAGAAAACCACTTTTACTCAATTATGGGTGATTTACCCGGATTTTGGAAGCACTGGTCTCTTTCCTCTTCCCCACCCCCAATGTCCTTAGACATGAATAGCTACCACCCCACTTTGCTTATTTTTGAACTATTCCAATGTTGGAAGCAGCTGCATCTTCTTCTAATATCTCCTGAGATGTCAAAAGGAGTGTCAGAGGACATACATTACAGGGTCTCCCCCCTCCCTCAAAAAAAGGATCTCTGCTAACCACGTTGCAGTGCAAACCCTGCGCGCATAGTAGAGTACCAGACTCAGAACTAAGTGAGGTAGGATAATGCAGTAGCAACATCTACATTACATGCTGTCTGATCTACGAGATGCAGCAGGAACTGTCACCATCCGGGTATTATTTTTATTGTTTTTATATTTACTAAGCTTCATGCAAATAATGTAAGAAGTAACTAGCAGTCAGATAAATGATTCTTACCCACTTCCTTTTGTTGGTTTTCTTCTTGTAGTTATTAACAGGGAAGCATTTCCCTCGACACAGCAGCCAAGGCATATTGAAAGGGCTTTTTATTCTGTCATCTTGGCATGGCTGGGTTTCTTTCTGGTCCAAATATGGACCGGTCCAACATACATCCTTAGCATGTTAGCCCTCCATCTGCCTGCCTGTGGTACGCTCCAAAAACATTGGACTACAACTCCTTATCATCCTATCACTGTAACTGCATTTACATTTGGAAGCTACAACAGTTCAAAACCACTTTCCATTGACCAAAATTGCTCCTGCCTCACTGGAAAGCACCAGGGTTTGAGCCCTGACCCAACGCAGCGCTTTCATTCTTAATTTCAGCAGTCCCAGTGCTACTTCCAAATAATTCCTCTTTTTGGCCGCAGCTTGGTCTTGATGTGACAAAAAGCCAGCGGAAAGTGGCTTCAAACCTACCACTTTGTCATTAGGGTTTCTCTCGTGACTACCAGACCAGGTTTCTCCAACTCTGGGCAACTTAGCAGTTGCACTGGTGTAGTGCTCCAAAATCTATCAGTGCAAGCTCGTTTGCAAGCAGTTTTGAGAAGGGATTGGCATTGGCAGACAGGAGAGTGACTGCTACTTATCAGCTATTCTCCCCCCCCCCCCCAGTTCAATACACAAACATGGAAAAGGAATACCAATGCCTGACTGCCACATGTCAATTAAAAACCTGTTCTCCCTCAGAGGTGACAGCACAGCAGGTCATAGAAACAAGCAGCAGCCTGTCAGGTGACAAAGAGGGCAGGCAAGGAATGAGGCCCAGATTCAAAAAACAGATCAACGGGAGATGAGATTTGTCTTTTTCTCCCCAGTAGAGACTGAAATCCTGCATGCAAAGATGGCTTTCAGTATCCACCTTCAAGTCTATCGTGCTGCTTAGGATCTCAATTTGTTGCAAAGGAACGACTAATGGTACTGAGCATGGATATCCTCCATTTGATGCATCTCAAAACCATTTGATTGGTTCTACTAGATCAAAGTCGCATGTACATGATTTTCTTCTGCTGACACTGATCTCACAGAAAGCGTGTTTTTGATCGTGGGACCTTCATTACTGGATGGGCAGTCCTTGCTTGGAGCACATGACCCTGCTGGAGACCACAGCCGTGTGGTCTTTTCATTTCAGCAGGTAAACAATGGCTTCCCCATTTTCTACTTGGGTGAGTTAAAGAACTGTCCATCGAGGATCCCTAGAAAAGCACCAGACTCATTGTCAAAAGGTGCTTTTTCAACCACTCACCAACCAACCATAACCCCTCATTGGCAACAGAATAGTTTTCTGGAAAGGAGAAAACTCAACCGAGCATTTGAGAAATAGCAGCATAAATATTTGCTTCTTGTAGACCAGGGCTGTCAAACTCCCGGCCTGCGGGCCAGATGCGTCACACGCCGGCTACGCCCACGCCCAGGTTAGGGGGGGGAAAAGTCCCAATACGTCATGTGACACCGCCATGACATGAGTTTGACACCCCTGTTGTAGACTGTAAGAGCACCCATCTCATGTTTTCCAAATTCAGTTCCTCCTTCCCCCTCCTCCAATGCAGAGAGGTTCATCATCCACTGTACACAAACAAAAAAATTGAAGAAAAAACAATAAGAGAGAGAAAAGAGCGTGCAGGAGGTCAACTCTGCCTATATTTTTATTTCAGGCACCAAATACCACTTTTAGACCAGCCATCCGTGGAGTCTCCAGGATCCATCTTCTAAAGCAGCAGACGACTCCCCTTCCCCACTTTTCAAAGATGTCTCTTTGAAGCGTCAGAGAGCAACAAATGGGGGGGCAAGAATGTCAGCGTATCTCCTGTCCCTTCAGGAATTTGGGACTCAGCATGAAGACGCAAGAGGAACTGAGCACATGGCTTCTTTACATCTGAGTGTAAAGAAACACTTGTTCAGACCAAGGCTTGGACAGTAAAATGGCCACAATAGGTAGATTATAACTACATATGTAGTGAGGAAGATACCACACCTGGAAAAGGTAAGATTACCAGAAATACTTCCTTCCTCGGCTTTTTGTTTTGTTTTGTTTTAAACTTTCGAGCCAGTCCATCAACAGTCCAGGACCCAGGAGTGGCTCCCCGGTTTGAACCAGCCCTTAGAATGGGAGTCAAAAGTCTATTTTTGCCCCCGGAGAGCTTGGCACGCCTCCGTGTGAGCTGCAGCCTCCATCGCCTTATTTTCTGTCCAGAGTCCATTTGGTTCCCAGTTTCTTTTTCTCTCAGCGTTACCCTAAAGGCAGACCTGCTCAGGAGGAATCCCTGACACTGACTGGTGAGCGGCGCCCCCTCTCCCTCTGCTGCTAGGCACAGGGAGAATCGAAAAGGCAGCAGCAGGAGGGACCAAGGCCAACGAAGCAGAGCCGTGAGAGCAGCTAGACCAGATAGCTGGACCAACCCATTGGCAATGGTGGAAGAAGTGATGCCTGCCGGGTGGTCAAGAGCCACAAGTGAAAAAAAGAGGTGGGTGGGAAGAGAAAGAGAGGCTATTGCACTGAGTGAAAAAGGGGGACAGCATCTTACAGACAAGGGGGAGGGGAGAGTTTTCTTTGGAGGAAGGCAGAATGATTTCAATGGTTGCAGGTTTAGGACCTGCTTTGCTGAAAACTTTTCCCTTAGGGCAGGGAATGTGGCTGAAAGAGCAAAAAACAAGTGGTGTCCTATCAACTCCTCTTCTCCTTGCCCCCAAATCACACGATTCCCCCCCAGCCTCCAGGGTGAGGGAAACCAGCAGGCCCTGCAGTGGCATTTTCCTTCTATTGAGGCAGCTACGCTCTCTCCACACCCCTAAAGCCAACGTCCGTTCTCCTCCCTTCCCCCCCCCCCGCAGGAAACTCTACCCCTCCAATCCAAAGGGGGGGGGGAGGGCTCTCTTGAGGACCAGTTCAATTATTATTATTTTTTTAATAATGAAAAACGGCAGATGAAGGGGAAGCCCAGCATGCCCCAGTCTGTGAGTGTTTCAGCTCCTTGTGGAAGAAATCCTGTCCCTCTCTTGCACCTGTCTGCTTCTCAGCGCACCAGAGGGGAGAGTCTTCTGCGGAGAGCCAAAAGTGGGGAGCAAAGGGACAACTGAAGGAGCCTTGATCAGCAGCAGTGGAGGAGGGGAGGGGTCCCAAGTGTTATCATCCTTCCTGCCAAAACATGCACCGAAGGGGTGTCAGGCGAGCGCAAGAGCCGGAACCAGGCATCAACTCTTGTCGGAACCACTGTCTCTGTGCAGGGCACCTTTCTTCATGCTTTCCAAGTACTCCTGTTGCGAAACGGCCAGCACCGAGGCCAGGATCTCATCGTCATCCCAGTCGCTCAGACCTGGCCAAAGACAGGCAAAGGGGCAAAAGAGTCAAGGAGGGCAGAGCTCAGAATGAAGGAATCGTGTCTATCCAATAAGCTTGGGCTCTGCCTCTACCAGCACGGTCAATGCTCAAGGATGGGAAACTGTACTTCTTCCAGCCCTGTTTTGCACTGCCCACATCACCTGTTCTCTTGATTCTCCTGGCCATCGTCCTCTTTCACACACGGAGTCAGTTTAGTTCCTCTGCCACAAACCCATTTCCACCAGCCCGTGCAATGCTCTGAACAGGGCTGCAGAGACCCTGCACGTTAACCGCTTGCAGCTTTCCCAGATGCATTTCTACAGAGCCCACAGCCCTTGCGCTACTGAATTTGGGCGAGATTCCTATCCTCCCCATTTTTTAATCGGGTAAATTCTAAAACAAGTGTGATGCACTAATGGTAATTACAACGCCCTTATTTTGACTATATTCTTCTTTTCCTATACCAAAAAGAAAAACATCACGCTGTGGATAAATAAATATTAAGATCTGATTGCTCTGGAAACCTGCGTGGCCGCAGCTGCTAGGCAACGTCATCTTGTGTAAAAGACAGCTGTTTTGTATAATACCCGGCGAAGGGCAGTTTAAACCTTTACATCCAGTCCACAAGATTAAGGATCAAAGGTCGGGAGCATTTTAACACGTGGGATTCTGTACAGTGAAACTGAAGAGACGGACTATAACACCGGCAGGGCTTTCAGCGCCAGAAGGTGTTGCTTTTTAAAGGTATGAAAGCCTAAAACCGGCTAATCCAAGATTCCAGTCATGCCTGCAGGGCAAAATGAGGGCACCTACCGAACGCTGTGGGCGACATCTGTTGCATTATTGCCCGGCACTCCAGGGCTGGATACAACGACACTAAGGGAGGGGTTACTCGCCCGCCACCTGCAGACAGCTGGCTGCTTGTACCTGTGAGAGGTGGAAACTGCAAATGAAAACTTTGCATTGCAGGGTTCAGAACTGAGTGGCCTACTGCAGACGGTTACCTGAAGACTCGGAAGTTTACGTAAGTACAACTTTCTTTAGAGAAATGCAAACATGCCTACTTTCTAACTACTAGATATTAAGCTATTTTCCGTCTCTCAGTTGTTCTGCTCTTCTGAATTGCCTTCTTTTAGTTTCTAACTCTGCAAAGCTAAATCTTATGTTAAAGTTATATGTACTTAAGAATTGGATATTTTGGCCAAAAAGGGCATTATCTCTGACTTTTGTTCGTGTAGACTTTAACACACTATTATATTTTCATTAATATATTTTCCCAAAGAGCTCAATTAAAAAGTGCCTGGCATGTTCCCGGATGTATGAAAAATAAGCTCTCTCATCTTCGCTCCTGCTCTAATCAGATTACCGTCTATTTGTTTTTCTCCAAACTGCATTGTCAGAATTTAAAACTGGTTGGGAAGGATGCAGCTATGAACGAAGAAAGCTCAGTGCTCTTCCAGTCACCCTTTGCACCTTCAAAAGGAAGGTCCAGTCTCTGTAAGTTAAGATATATTATAGTTTGTTTAGTAGCATCTGTAGTATGGTTTTAATACTATATGGTATATGGTTCCTGGATGAAAACCCAGGGCAACTACTTCCCATGTAGGCAGGAAATTGACATGTTGCATAACCATCCATGTCTTGTGGCTGACAATTAAAAATACATAGAAGCCTTGTTCTCCCTCCCCAAAATAATAAAAATAAAAATAATAATGATAATGATGATGATGATGATAATGATAATAATAATCTTGCAGGTGTTTTGTTATACAGAAATGATGTGCTGGGACTTGTTTGACATGTCTCTTAAGGAAAACTCAACTTCCCAATTGATTTAGCAATCTTTTTCGTAATGGTCTGAGTGCCTCATGCCAGAAACATTGTGTCCGAAAACTTATGGTATGAAGAATTTAGGGATACTGCATGACAATACTGCAGTCTTATAAAATGTAGTAATCTAGGGAGATCCCAGACATTTCTGTAAGAGAATGTTATTCAACATTGGGAGGCCACAGGTCCTGTCTAAGGATGCTGTAAGAGTCACGCTGCCAGATATTGCCTTATAATGTCCCAAATGCTACAAGCTAGAACATTACAGGGCAGTGTCTGGCAGCGTGATTCTTACAGCATTATATCCCAATTCAGAGAATTATCTTATAGCATTACACCCCAATCCACAGAACACTCACCTGGAGCGCAGGGCGAAGGGGGTTTGGTAAGTGCTAGGGCTGCAGTGCTTCCAGGAGAAGGGGGCTTGGCAGCATTCAGCTCATTGTGCAGGTCGGGATGTTCTGGGGAAGAAGCTGAACTGCGCTGGCGTGGGGAACGACCACTCCATTCTTCCAAACCGCTTGCTGCGGCCGCCGTGGCAGAGCTGCAAGTAGCACTGGCTTTGCGGGGCTGAGGGAAGAAGAGCAGGGATACCTGTCAGGGGGCTGTGGCCTTTTTAAAAATTTCCATTGCCAAAAAGGACTCATGCCCATGCCCGCAGTCCTGCAGGGACCCCAAGGTATCCCGACAGCTCTTATTTGCCTCCTGTGCGAAGAAAAGAGAGCCAAACCTGTCTGGCCTGCTTTTCCTGGTCACGCAGCCACTGCAAATAAGACTCTCTGGCAACCTGTTCTTCGATGGCCTCATTGGTGGCTTCCCAGTCAGTCGCTCGCTTTTTATCCTCCAGCATCTGCTGCTCGATCCAGGACTCCTCTGAGGTCTTGATGGCATTCTTCATCAAGGACTGCTCTGCATACTACAAGGAGCAAAAGGAGATTTAGCAAGCCCATTGCAGTCTCAACAACCCGAAGCCTTTTTTTTTTCTTTCTTAAACAGAGAAGCTGCAAAATGTGAATATCCCTCCAAATGCCAGCACTGGGGCAGAATGGGAAGCATTTGCCCAGTGGTCACCTAGGGAGAACAGACCACGGACAGGTGCTCAGTTTCTCCCCGACAGACAGAAGGGATGGATTAAATCACCATAAACAATATAGAAACAGCCTTGGAGAATGGTCACTTTGCTAGATCTAGGAAGGAGACCAATGGTAGTCTCCTAGTAGCGGAGGGGCCAGGCTGGGAACAGTTTCTAAACCATGGCAGCTTGAAGATATGTGGACTTCAAATTGCCAGAATTCCCCAGCTGGCATGAGAGGATGTGCTAGAGCTGCTTGGCCAGGTGGTTACTTGAGAAGTGTATAGAGAAATCAGGATGACTACAGTAGTGGGCCAGGATTTGAACAGATTCTCTTGTCCCTACAGGATATGGGACCTCCGACCTATGCACTGCAGCAGTATGTTTCTCAACCTTGATGACTTTAAGATGTGTGGACTGGCTGGTGCATGTATGAACATGCTGGTTGCAGAATTCTGGGAGTTGAAAGTCCACGCATCCTAAAGTCGCCAAGGCTGAAAACACTGCACTACAACTTAAAAAGAGCTATCTGTTTTAAAACGTATTTTTGAAGACAGAAAAAGTAGGGTCAAATTAATTTTTATCAAATGTGACAAAGCTCTATTGGAGCAACTGTTTTATTCTTTGGAAAAGAGGTACATGTGTTAAAGCTCCCGCTAATCTTGGGGGTAGTCCTCTACTCAAGCATCCTTCACTCCAAATGTTGCCATCAACATATATTTTTGACTGAAGCAGAAAGGGAAAATAGTAATATAATGATTACAAGGAAAATAATTATATGATAGCCATAGTTAAAGACTTGAATTAAGTTAAAGTTCAGACTTTGCCTAGGGTCCAATTATTAGTTTATCTTAGACATGCCCATTTTTTAGGAATGCAGCTGCAAAAGCCAAGCACAGACCTTAGACACCCCCGCCCCCACTACCATGTTGTGTGTCCATATTGGAAAGTTGTGCTCATAAAACACACTATGCAAGTTTCTTGTAACTTATAAAAGTTATAAAATTCTCTTTTCCCCAATCTTCCAAAGTCGGGCCGTGGCCAAGTTCCTGGCTATTATCCTGGATAAACATGAAGCCAATAGTCTAGCTCATGAAGAATGAGAATGGAACAGGACATTGGCCACCAACCTTTTGCCCATCCTAAAAAGCCCCCCCCCCCGATGTGGACCAGGAAAAACTCACCCCTGGCTTGAAGGAGGGCAGCCCTAGTCCCACCCCAATGGTAGCCTTGTTGGGGTTCACCACGGAGTTGTAATGTATGTTGCGGTGATAGCTCACCCGGATGGGTTCATCCTCATTCTGATGGATGCCATGGAAAGTATTGATGGGCTCTGGAAGGGAAAAATGGCAGGACAGGATGGGTGACCTTGGCTCTTCTGTAGGACAGGCAGGGAAGCAACAACTCCACTTGCCCGGATGGAAAAATCAAGGATGTAACTGAAACAAGGGACAGGTGCCTATACCTGTGCCATACTGGTAAACCTCCACAGGTCGGTTGTACATCTCTGCCATAGCCTGCATCTCAATATGGTTGCCATGACAGTTGTTTTTCCGTTTGCGATTAATGTAAGTGGTGAAATCTTCTGTCACGTAATTGGAGAAGTAATCGGCATTCTTCATCTGAAATGAGGGATGGCCTCAAGATGAGAGGGAAGCAGACAGACTCCCAGGTGGGCAAAAGAAGCAAGGGCAGGACAATAAGTTACCAAAGAAGGTCTCGCAATATAAATCCTTGACGCTTTATCCAGTCAGTGAAAAAAGGGCTCCCTTGGCTCCCCGATCAAGGGGTATCACTGGAGCTCAAGCAGCGGGAGTCATGTTTAAACGAGGCCATCTGTACAACCGAGTTAACCCAGAGACATGGGAACTGTTGGAGGGCAGGGGGAAGCAGCTTCTCCTCCACCATACCCAAAGTAATTTTGCAGAATCACAGATGGCTGCCTGAACCTCAACCTTCAGAAGCAGCTGCTTAATACAGAGATTTAGTCTTGACACCTTTTGATCCGTGCTAGCAAATCTGGGGGAGGGGGATGGAGGGGAGGAACAGGAATGCTTTGGGTTTGTTCTTAACAGTGAAATGCAGCTATGAATTGCAGACGCAAATTAAAAAAACGGGAGGCCTTTTTTTCACCGGCTGGATAACTGATGAGTGTAATAGCAGATACAGAGCTTCAGGTTTCAGAGAAATTCCTGTGCAGGAAAGAGGCACTTTTTCCAGAGACAGCTGCCCAGGAGCCTAACCTGATCTGCCCTAGTTCTTGCCAGGATGGCCGACAGCTGCAGTCCTGAATGTCAGACTCAGACATGGCGGTGGAAATCTGCCCTCCACAGCACTCCCACTCTCACTCACCAAGTAGTCCATGCAGTGCTTCCTGACCACTTCGTGCATGTCTTGGTCGCCGTATACCTGGTCAGCTAGGAAAAGGAAACAGGAGAGCAGCGTCAGTGCAACGCCACACTTGGCTTCCCGAGAAAGGCCTAGAAAAAGTAGGTGCAGGAGTCTAGGCCTCAATCCCTTTTTTCCTTGCATCTAATGGCGCCTGGGAAAGAGATGAGGCATAGAGCCACCCCATCATCAGCTGGGCCTGAAGACCAATTTCTCAGCCTTTCTTTTCATCTTTACTCTGACCTCTTAACTAACCTTTTAAGCAATGCTATTTACTAATTGGTACCAAGATTTGCTCTTCACCCAGCCCTACTCCTTGCTTTTTTTTTTCTTTTGGTGTTGTATCTTCCAGGCCACCAGTTTTCTGACTGTATGTAAGCTACTCAAAGATCCTGAAGAATGAGTAAAAATTTGAGGTGTTTTGGAATCTGCGGCCAAGAAGGCCTCAAATCAGTTTCTTGATATTTTTAACTGGGATGGAAATTCAGTTCCAGATTTTTTCTGAGCAAAGAAATAAGTTTTTATTTGTATGTATGTATGTATGTATGTATGTATGTATGTATGTGTGTGTGTGTGTGTGTGTGTGTGTGTGTGTGTGCGTATGTATGTATGTATGTATGTATTTATAAAATACAAGTTGTGCAGCAATACAGCAAATCAAGGGAGGAAGAAATAAGAAATGCTATAAGAGACATTGGCTTCTCTCCTTCTCCTAAGTTGAAATGCAAAGTCAGCAATCATTATTTGGCATCTACAATTCAATACTTTCTTGAAGGCAAGTACTACCAATCCTATGTCTCATTTTGAGGGATTTGGTTGATCAACTTCTACAACTTCCATCAAGGTTCAAATCCTCTCATGGCAGATAAACATGGAATAAGGGGTTTGCCTTTATAGTACGCAATTTTATTCCACTTGTACAATCTGCAACACATCTTTGTTATATGTTTTGTTTAACCCATCATCAGTTAAAAAACATTTGATCAGGGACATCCATTAAACTGAAAAAGATTTGTTTCCTCTTTCTTCTAGTATTAAATTAGTTTCCCGCTTTTGCCATAACTTTACCCTTCTACGTGCAGTTCAAAAATAAGTCAAACTAAATCTTTCACTGAGTAATCTAGCAATCAAAACCTGAAAGCCCTGGTTCTATTTTTCATCAACTAAAACCACAATGAGGGAACAAATGAAACCGTAATGAAACTGATAAGAGGTGCTGAAAAGGCAATGAAAAGCAAGACAAAGCAGCTTTCCCATCTTAAAAAGGAAGTCTCTGCAGGTTAGATAGAGATAATTCCAGAGACAAGTGAGGAAAAAGCTTATTGAAGCAAAGTTCAGGAGGATCACTCAAAATGAGAGGCAGGTAAAGGAATATTTCTGGAAAATAAATAAGGTTGACTGCACCATAACGTATCAAAGAAGCATTTACAGAGAAGTGCCAACACTTCTTCCCATTTTGATTTGTTTAAACAGTTTCTGCTTCCATATCCTGCTGCAACTGACGTAACAGAATTTAATTAAATTATTGAAATAACTTAATTCAATCAGTAGCACTAGATTTGTGAAAGTCAATCTCATTCAGACAGTTTTGGAAAAAAAGATTCCAAGTTCTGTTCTTATCAAAGCACAAATGCACGGTTCAAGTATTTTTTGTGAAAAATACTTCAAATCCAAATACTGTCAAATCCAAAGAAAATGGGAAATGGGATCACAAACAAAGAGGAATTCCTTGAGAATCCAATTAAACACAGCAAAATCAGTGTGAGGGATTTCTTTGTTGAGCTATATGTACTTTTGGATCATACCCTACAATTGTTGTTGCAAATGGTAGCAATATGGTCTTATTCTTCAGTCGGCTGTGAGATGGGTTGAAGAGGTGAGAAGAGAGACAACTGGGGCCTTAAAATAAAAACATAATTTTATTTTTATAGTTTTGCAAAAGAAAAAAAGATGGGCTTGAACACTTCTATGTCTTGAAGCTCATTTCAGAGGGTCAATCTTGGTGCAGACCACCCACTCATTCTCTACAGGGGACAGAAGGAACTACAGGTATCCTTGACTTAACAATTGTATTGAGGCAGGAGTTACAGTTGTAAGTCGTGCCAGTCATTAAGTGGGCCACCATCTGTTTGTACCTGATTTTACCACCTTTTTTGCAGTGGTGGTGAAGTGAATCACTGCAGTCATTAAGTAAATGTGATGCTGAAGTGAATCCACTGACTGCAATGGTGTTTATTTGTTTATTTTGCTGGAAATTGCAGTCACATGACACTGCAAACAGCCATAAATGTGGGTTGGTTGCTGAGCACCAAAATATGATCATCTGATTGTGTGTGTGTGTGTGTAGACATCAGAACTTCAAATCTGGGCTGTAAGTATCCCTGGGGTGTGTGTGTGTTGTAACTTTGAACGATTGCTAAGTGATGGTTGTAAGTTGAAGGCTACCTGTAATAAGGAGATACCCTCAACCACACAGGCACTACTTTATTGCAGCCTTTTTCCAGATGTGTTTAATTACAACTCTCATTAACAACTCTGATCAATGACTGTGGGAGGATTAGTGCAAGAGTCTAACGTTGGTGGAAAACAAAGCCTAGGTGACTATAATAGAGTGTCTTAGAGCTCATAGGTTGCTGTAGCAGTGCTGAGGGAGATTTTCTGGATTTTTCCATTCAGTGGAGCTGGCATGGCAGGGGAAGAACAGGGGGAGCAGAGGAAGCAAATCTCTAAAAGCAGGAAAAACTGCATGACCTTCTAGGATAAAACCTATGGACCCCTTCCTCAATGGCATCAGGTTCCACCATGCCTGCTTCCTGCCCCTACCTAAATCCTTGTAAGCCACAATCCCTCCCATTTTCTGCACCATGCCTTCTGCCCTCCCTATTAGCTTCTCTTCCTGCCTTCACAACCGCCTAGTAGACCTGCCATTGCTTCGGGCATAGACAAGACTCTTTGTGCAACTCCTCTGAAGCTGTCAGGAACCACACCATCGTCATGGGGGTATATCTGGAACAAACAGCAACAAACACCCACCCCCCACTCCCCTTCATTTGAAAGGCACATCAATGAGAGTAAAGCAACAGGTTCTTGTTATTCTTGGGTGGCCCAGGCCAAGGTTCTTTTGAAGAGGTTTAAATAAAAGTTATACTGTCCTTCACATCCTCAACTGTGAACTAAATTTAAGTCATTCAGAGATTCAATCCTTACTGAAATGCATAGCTCTGCCATTTTCGGAGGAGCATGGGACCACAGCTCCCTGCATTCTGCCCTAGTTGCTTAAGGAGCTTCATCTGAGAAGTCAATTGATGGACTAGCCAACTTTCCAGTACCAAACGTTCTCCCTTTGTATATTTTTTTTAAAAATTATGTTATTGACTGGTTTACATTGTAAACTGCAGTGTGTCACTTGGGAGTTGGGTGGCATCAAAATTAAAGTAAATAAATACATACATAGGCATCCACTGATGGTCCTCATTTAGGGACCACAACTGGGACCAGCAAGTTGGTTGTTAAGTAAGCCAGTCACTAAGTGACTGTGACTGAGACTTATTTCAGTTTTCCTTTGATTTACAGACCTGCAAAGTCTGTAAAGTTACTTTTTCATCATTGTCATAACTATGTACGGTTGCTAAACAAGGCAGTTGGTAAATGAGGGCTCCCTGTACAATGCTCAGGGGGGAAAAAAACTTGGCCTGCCACAAGACTGCACAGATTCAGAATTTAGCAGGGCAGGAAAGCAGGAATAGCCAGGAGAGTGGCACATCACATGACATTAACATGGTGTTACTGAAGGAACCTCATCCTCAAAGCCACCCTATGCCAGTGATGTTCTGGAACTTTCTGTACAGTGGAAGAGAGAGGAGACAGGAGCTATTACATGCGTTGTCTCTCAAGGACCCCAATGGGAGACACCGGGTCT
>JANHFL010001864.1:555562-565805 GCA_032468155.1 Oxyrhabdium leporinum
AGTAAGCTATTGTTAATCATCTCTATTACATTTAACAAATATACATTTCTTCATATTAAATTTATAATTCAATTATATCATCATTCAAATTTTATTTTTTTTTACATCGTTATCTATCCCCCTTCTAATCTCATCTATTTCTCTTTATTTTTAATTGTGTCCCTGCTATATTAAACCTGTTCCAGGTTTTAATGATGTTTTGGGTAATAACATCAAAAGGTTGCAAAGGGACTGGTCATAAGCACTACCAATATCAGGTACAAATTATGTTTCCCCACCCCCCTTTGACACTCCATTTACTTGTCTTACAACATTATAAAAATAAGGTGAGCCCCTTCTCCATCCAGCAAAATGTTTCATCAGACCTGGACACCTTTTGCCTAGAGAATTCTAGTCTTTTTTTCTGGCTTTTTATTGAATCACCATCATATCCACCCAATACTCAGCTGCTGAAGGCAATTACTAGTCTCATCATTTTGATCCTATGCCTTTCCTAAGCCCTTTTCCAACTTCTTATCAAGTCCCTAACCTTGCACAAAGTTCTTTTCCTAACTTTCAAAACTCTTGATTTTTTCTCAGCACTTCTTTTCCATCACTTATCCATCTCTACTATTCTCTTGTCCAAAGGTCTCCCAGTAGTGAAACACCCTAATCTTTATCACATGGCTTTGATAAAGAAAAGAGGTTAAGAAACTCCTCAAATCTCAAAAATATTTTGGGAAGGGTTTGGATCATTTCCTAGTCCTAGCTAATATAGATAGCCCTCATTTAACAATCACCTGAACTTTGAACCATGTTCAAAGTTACGACACCACCGAACAAGGAGACTTACAACTAATCCTCATAACTGTGGTTGTTGCCTTTCCCCACCGTCATGTAATCACTATTTGCGACCTTCACTTCCAGCTTCTGACAAGCAAAGTTCATGGAGAAGCCAGCAGATGGTCGCAAATGGTGATCATGTGACATGACACCTAATGACCCATGCTGGATTCACTTAATAATAGCAACTAGAACTACTGCAACTGCTGTCGTAAGTCAGTGCAGTCATGTGACTTTGCACTTTTATGACTGCATCATAAAAGTCCCAGTTACTGTCGTTAAGCAAAAACTAGCTGTACTTTATTGTAATTAAGCAAAAGCCCATGGAACACATTTTTCCCAGTCTTATTCTTCCTTTTCCCCGCTAAGCACTCTTCTTGTTTGCCTATCAAATTTACAACAATTCTTTGGAAAAGAATACCATCACACATACATGATTGTAGGACTACAACATTACACAAATGAATAAATAAAACTTTGCCAACAGAAGCAGAGTTAGAGATGACAATTGTTTTCCAGCCAAAGCACAGAATTTTTCTGCAGGAAATATACACAAAGCCACATATCATCAGTAGGTACAAATGGAGTTATCTCATAATCATATTTTCTTTCTTCTGACTTCCATATCCCCTTTTCTCCCTAGCAAAACTTTTCTTCACTACTCAACATTCGGCCTTAAGAAAGTATCCATTCAGAACAACTGTGCTGCAGAGTATCATAGCATATGAAAGGGGGGAGGGGGAGATTGGCTCTTTCTTACCCAGGTAACACCATGCCTCCCCCCCCCCCCAAAATAAAAATAAATCACAAGCACATTTGAAAAGCTGCAATCTTTTAAAGTGTTATTGCCATAGAAGGTATAGCAGACTGGGGCTGAAAGAGGAAGTCTGACGGGTTACATCCAAGTTATAGATCAAATGTTCCCTATCCCAAAAGGACATAAGTATATTGCAGATAAGGATGTAGAGGAAAGTCACAGAAGATGAAGGAACATCTATGATATGAAATGCAGACAGGATACCATTTAGGGCTTTACAAAAAGGCACTGCATTATAAGAATTATAAAAGTATAGAGTGACTGGGGTAGGAGCAATATAAAGTTGAAGTTACAAGAGTAAAATTAACCAGGGTTTCTGCCTGCCAATGACAATGAACATGATTTTCACTATTCTTTCCAAGGAAAATGTGCATGATTGTGAACAAGTGAGAGTAGAATTTCAGAGTTAAGAATTGTAGCCAATCAAATAAAGAAGAATACTGAAAGAGTTAAAAAAAATCAGTGAGAGGATAGCTAAGGAGGAAAACTAAAATGTTAAATTTTGTCTGAACTGCAAAATGGGTGGCAAATTGGTGAATAAAATAATGAATTTTGGACATATATACAGAGTTTGAGATAGTACCAAGACTGTGCAGAAGAAATATCAGATTAACCAAGTTGGATGTATTAAAGCAATACAAATATCAAGATAATTGACCAATTGACATTTATTTGCTCCTTAAACTTCTAACCATGGCCAGAACTTTTCATCCCACCCCTTCAGGAATACGGGGAGGAGGGGGTACAAAAGTTTTGTTACTAGTTTGCAATCCCATAGGCTACCCACCAGTGAGTAGAACACAATAAAGCCTTAGCGTCTTTAAGCAACAACTCTGCTTTCCCAATATTCCTATTTCCTAATTTATAAGGCAGGAGGCATTCCCAATGGAAGAGGGTTCTCTGTTTTGGGGGAAAGAAAATATCTAGTGGTACAGAAATTTTCCATCGCTGGTATATATATGGCAACAAATTCTTCCACAAACATCAATCAGATAACCAACAACAGGTATTGAATACCAAAACAGTTTTTAGTTAATAAAATAAAACAATAAAGTATATGTGGATTGTTTTTCCTCAGCAAAAGTTAAAAGCTACTAACATTTCCCGCTCAGCGAAAATACTGGAAGTCTAAATTTGCCCAAGTATTTGACTCCATCCCATCCCACTACTAGGTCTCTAGCTCAGGTTAAAAGGTTTATTTCATGTCAAGCAGTACCAAATTAAGTAAATTGCATTAGGGACCAAATGAAAAGGAACCAATGAAGTTAAAAGTGAAAATGTGGCAGCAACAGGGCAGACAAAAAAATCAAGATTGCCTTACTTCCAATATGCCGGTAATTGGATCCCATTTTCAATAGGGTATTGGACATTTGAATTTTTCTAAACCCAGCTGCAATACCAGTTGTCAAATGTTAGATGTTAATGATCAAATCTACAATACTGAAATTTAACAATGGATCTCAAATACTATAACTAACATAGTGTAAATATTTGACCTGAGGCTATATGTGACTTAAAAAAATGAGGGAAGAGATTCATTTCAGCTTGAGTGCTGCCTGGTGTCCAACCTCTCGAAGGTAGATCCCATCAGCAGGCAGGACTTACCCACAGCCCGGAACAAGCAGGCCCCATCTTCCTTCATCTGTTTTATGATGAACCCTTTCTTCTCTCTCAGCGCCTTCTCGAACCTGTGTTCCTGCTGGTGACAGGAGGGGCAGATGTCAGCAAGTTAGACAGCATCCCCATCCCACAAATGAGGGAGGGCAACATAACCAACTTTCTCTCCTGTTTTACCCATGATCACTTATAAAAAGAGGGACCAGGTGGAAAAGCCACGTTGGAGAAGAAAGATTATCCACATGCAATAAGTAACTCTGCTGCCCACTAGAGGCTGCCTGCACCAAGCAGCGATCATTACAACCCCTGGGTGAATGGCCCCAGTTAATTCCAAACTGTGCTGTAACCAAGAATAGAATTATATAGGATTGGCACTAATCGAAACATGCACAATTTTATTTATATATCTGTTTTATACTTTGCCTTTTTACTTATAAGTATGTAAGTCAGCTAACAAATATTTCAAATTGAAACAGTGTACAAAACAAAACATTTTTAAGTTGTGAACCGCCCCGAGTCCTTGGAATGGGGCGGTATATAAATTTAATTTTAAATAAAAAAAATAAAAAATAAATTAACAGTAACATTCATATTCCATCCAATTAATTAAAAACCTGATCGGAAACACAACTCCTAAGGAAGTGCTCCTTTTTCTGGGCACAATAGAGGAAAAGGCTTTTTTCCTATGTGTGCCGGAAAGATGGGCTGTTGATAGCATGGGATTCTTCCTACAAATCTTGACAGATTGTCAGGTTTGCAACAGTGGAAGTAATCCCTTTATTGATCC
Source organism: Oxyrhabdium leporinum (assembly GCA_032468155.1). Classification (NCBI taxonomy): domain Eukaryota; kingdom Metazoa; phylum Chordata; class Lepidosauria; order Squamata; family Cyclocoridae; genus Oxyrhabdium; species Oxyrhabdium leporinum. Next base: position 559,606 of record JANHFL010001864.1, read on the forward strand.
TAAGCCATTTAAGGCTTTACAGGTCAGCCCCAACTTCTTAGATTGAACCCAGTAAGCACAATTCCCATATTCAAAAGTCAAATTAAAGTTCTTCACCTTCCATGCTTGTTGTACAGAGAAGGCGAGAGGTAATGAAGCAGGAAGAGGAACTCGTTCGCTAAGGAACTCGTACAGGACAAGGCATCCCTCAGGGGCTTCATGATTACAAGCTCATTTTGGTACAACACCTATATTTTTTGCAAATACCCACACCTAAGTCATGCCTGGTTGTACAATTCTGTTTTCTGCATTCTCCTACCCATACATCCAACTCTGCAACCTATAGAAGGATTAGCAATTTGCTTTTTTCAAAAAAAAGAAAAGAAATAAAAGCATCCTCTTCACATTCTAATTAAATAATCTTTTCTTCTCTCCTAAATAAACACATTCAGTCACTTTTGAAGTAAATTTCACAATTTCACATGATATCATTGCTTCAAGCATACAGGTAGGTTACAATTAGTGAGAATTTGAATAGTGCAATATTTGATTTACTGCAAATTATGAAGCGATAGCAACTTGTGTTTAATGCACCTGCAGAATACAGAAGATAGCAAATGTACTTTGCATGTAAGTATATCCTCTTTTACAGTGTTTCATTAATATGTAAACATTTATGTTTCATGCTGGAGCCAATTACCCTATTTTTTCATAGAAATATCACTTTGAATATTGTAAATTTGAATAATGCAACCATTTTGTGGGATTCATTAATTGCACTAATTGAGATATATCTATATTGAATAGGTACATTACTTTGTTCAAGAAATGATCACTTAATAACCCACTGCATGCTGTCTTCCAGTAATCTATTAAAGACTTTAGTCATTAAAAGTTGACACCAACATGACTGCACACAAGTAATTTGAAAAACTTACACTAATGGTAATTCAAAAGAATGCTATGCCAAATTTATTGAGCCTTTTGTCTTGGCTCAAATAGTTTCACTGCCATCTACTGGCAACAGCGAGAGCTAGATTTTCAAGTAATCAAGATTTTCTTATTCCCTTTGTTAGCAATTCTACCTTTTCACCATTCCTTATCAGCCCCAGGAATATTGAATTTGAACAGATTAGAGAAAGAGAATATTTGCAGAGTCAGGGCACTAGGTTAGGGACATAAGGAAGATTAGGTGATAGTTCCTCTGGAAACCTCTACTGATGTTTCTTTTCTTTAATTCTGTCTTTACTCTATAATCTTGTAAACATTCAGTCATGCAACAATTTTCTGAAAACCAAAAAGCAATCTCTAGTCCAACGGAATATTTTTTGCTACAAGAATTACAAAAAGAGCATAAAACAAACTACTAATTAATGAATCCTGTATTAAAAAGGAGCACTGACCGTTCAAAACAACATCTTAGTGGTTACTTAAAAGCTTCATACCTGAAGCTAGATTGATTATTTTTTTTTCAAATTCATAGTTGTTTTGTTACTAGAAGTTTAGGCCTACTCCAACTGTGTTCCTTGGAGACAGAGATCAACAACGAACAAAAAGGAATATACCCCCAAACAGAAAAACAACAATAACTGTGGATGTTTTAAGTGATGTGTTTTGATGCAAAACTTCCTTCTTCTTTTCAAACTGGCATTCTCACCATCAATTAATACTTAGCAAAGAGAATATAGAGCTGGCTTCTCCAACTAGTGTTTTCCAGATGTTTGTGACTTTATGGCTCTCCTGCCAATTTAGCAGTCTTTATCACTGAAGGAGAAAAATGGAAAAAGGGGGAACGGGGAGGAAAAACCAATATATTTTTATTATTCTGTGAAGATTCCTTAGACTTGTATGCATGAAGATCTCTAATGAATTCTACTACAGGTAGCTATCAACTTACCACAGTTCATTCAGTGACTGTTCAAAGTTAAGATGGCACTGACTTACGACCACTTTCACATTTATGACCATTGCAGCACCTTACGGTCATGTGATTTACATTTGGAGGCTTGACAACTGTTTCATATTTTTGATGGTTGTAGTGTCCCAGGGTCATGTGATCATCTTTTGGGACCTTCTGTCAAGCAAAGTCAATGGAGAAGCCAGATTCACTTAACAACAGGGTCACTAGTTTAACAATTGCAGCGATTCCCTTAACAAATGTGGCAAGAAGAGTCGTAAAATGGGGCAAAACTCACTTAACAAATTTCTCACTTAGCAACATAAATTTTGGGCTCAATTTTTTGTGGTCGTAACTTGAGGACCACCTGTATTACCAGGTAACAACATAATGTAACTATTTAGACTTAGCAGGCTTTAAAAGAACTTATACTTTTCACTGGATAAGGCAGGAACACTATGACACTTAGGTCGATTAGTTCATTAGAAACTTTTCTAGGCAATCTGGCACATTAAAATGCAGAGAAGATGAATATAACAAGAAAATGCAGCGTAATTATTGTAAGAAATGGGTACATGCTGCAGCCTGATTATATCGCATACTGGTATATGATGACTCTAATTCCCAGACTTCTCAGCAATAGATAGAAGAGCTAGGGAGTTATGGTTGTTGAAATCCAGACACCCAGAAGGTTTACCCAGTCTATGGAAACTTCAAGATACATCAACAACACGTCCAGACTTGCTACTCCACAAAATTCACCATTCTGCAGGCTTACTATTCCCTACGGATCAGTAGAAAAGACATGGAATATTCTGCTTCTCACATAACAACTTGCTATATTTCCATGCTAAGCACAAAAAAGAAAATTCCATTATCTTTCACCTTGCTGTCCGTTTAACATCTGCAGGAAATTCCTTTTTATATATAACTAGCAGATAATGCCAAAATATATAAGGTTATATAGCTCCTATTTGGGATATGTAAAAAAAAAAAGATAAACCTTTGGTGTTTTGAAGTGAACATGCAGCAAGAGAAAGAAGGCCTTACTTTATCTAGTTCCTGACTTTGCAATATTTCTTTATTTCAATTTTATCACGCATGGTGCACTTCTATTCTCCATCCCAACTCAACATGAACTTATAGGACGAGGAAACAGTTATTCTCAACCTCTCAACTTTGCAACGGTAACATTCTTGTTCATATTCTTTCTATTCAATAAAAAAGCCACATGGGTATCACTTCAATTGTTAACAATCATTTATCATTTTTCCACCTTCATTGTCCTTCATCTACCAATTCGCTTCCAAACTGAGGTTAGGAAATAAATGTACAAATATATTGAGATATGAAATTAGAGTGGGTAAGTACACGGAGGGTAGCACAAAGGAAACCAGCTGAGATCATGCCTACAGCCAATACATCAAAATTGCAAGTGACCTTCAATCATTCATAAGAAATGCGTAATACTCCTATCACAATCATGCTGAAAAATTGCACACACGTACAGTATAATTTGTCTAATCACTTTGCAAAATATGAAAATGAACATCTTCCTTTCCTTATATCCTTAACTGGGGAGGGGCAAGTCAGTTTTCATATATTCTAAATTATATATCATAATCATGAGAAATCTTAGTAACATTATTGATTTGAATGTTTCAATGGCATGTCACATGCCAAATAAGATGCAACTCTTGCTCAAAGCTTAATTTATCTGTACTTATGATGCAGTGTCATAGACTGTGGTAAATCAGGTCTGATCATATGATCACAAGGATTTACAATCACAATGACTTACAATGGACATTCCTGTTCCAACTGTGGTTTTATGTTGAGGATTACCTGTATCTAAATAGTTCAAATTCCTTTTCTGTGCAAATCATAATTCTTATACAGAAGCATGCACATGTGGAATCCAACTTCATTTAGTCAGAGCCCACTGAGCTACTTGTACCAGTAGTAGCACCTTTTGCAGTGTGGATTTTTGGGACCTAAGCAATAATTAGAGAGACCCACTTTGGTGCAGTGGTTAAGCATCAGGGGTAGACACCAGATCATTAGTTCTAGTCCTGCCATCGGCACAAAACCAGCTGGGTGATTTTTGGCCTGTCACTCTCTCTTAGCCCTAGGAATGAGACAATGGCAAACCATTTCTCAAATCTTGCCAAGAAAACTGCAGAGGCTTTCCAGGCAGTCACCAGAATCAATACTGATTCTAAGACCCCTGTCCAAATAAAACAAAAAGCAAAAACTACATTCACTTTACTCCATGTGGGCCCCCTTAACTGTGTTCTTATGCAACTCACACAATCCGTGACCAACATATTGAGTGAAGGTGATGGGAGTTACAATCCAACAAATGTGGATGCTTAGGTAGATGGTTAGAAATCCCCACAGTAGATACTTTTTATAGAACTGTAGAAAGATTAAGGCAAAATTCATCTAAATTTCTCTTCAGATTTGCTCATTCATTTTTGATGAACAAATAAAGCTGATATATAGAGATCAACACATACAATCAAGGATCATATCTACTATAATCTTGAAAAAGAATTCAACAACAGTAGGACACTTCACAGTAAATAATTGCCTCCTCAGAAATAAGTATCTTGAGTCCCAGTACCTAAGAATACTCTTGACAGTCACAGATTGAAGATGACAGTGATAACACACTTCAATTATATATGTACATAAGTTTATTCTTTTTATCTTTCTCCCAAACTACCTGCTATACCTAGAACATTTCAGAGAGATTATGATGAGCTGCCTTGCATGGTCTGAAATAACTTGTATTATGTAGGTCTTCTTTAATGATCTCTATAATAACTGTTGCTTTATTAACATAATTTCTGGTCTTATGTTAAAATAGGGTAACATTGTAGCTGGCATATGCCTTGGACCTCTTATCCCTAGGAAAGTTGCCGGACTAATTTTTTTCCAAAACTGCAGAGTCTATTTATTAAATGTAATTGCCAAATGTTAATGTTTTACCTCAGTGGAACAGGTATGATATTCCAACTCTTTAAGCCTCTGAAACCACCTCATACTCACAAGCACTTTTTTCCCAAAAGAGGAAGACCCAAGTCAATGGAAGACAGCAAGTGATGTAGACTAATATGAATTCTACCAAAATATATCCTCTCCCCTTTCTTTAGAAGAAAGGGCAAACTGCCTGGTTTAACCCTGAAATACATTGCTTACATGCCCCAGACTGTATTACTCCTCATAATTATTGTCGACAGTCCAATCATGTGCATCTTAACAGAATATAGTACACCAATTAGGATCTGGCACATTAGTAACACAGACTTACAACCAGGGTATCAAGCTGGCCTGTCCCAGAACTTAATTGAATTGCACTGCTATTCAGAAGCCTTTTAAGTGAACTAAGAGCTTTTTGATTTGACGGTTTGTGATTATAGACAAATTAACTTGCCCCAAATTTTTAGATACATCGGTATAAACATTTAATGGGCTTTTTCAGTTCACAAAGCTTGGCAATTTTCCAAAGCAACTTGCTTTGTTGTCTAATTGTTGCATTTAATAGGTTTTCCCTCAAATGCTGGACTCAAATTCACAGTACTACAGTTTAAAACAGCTGCTTTGCCTTCTTTTTCTATGGCAGAGGGAATTTGGCTTTTTAATATATTTAAATTGCTACATCGGCCAGAACCTTAAGTTAAGTTCCAAGCCAGGTGTTCTGCTTTGACCATTTGTCATCCAGATTTTGCACCAATTCTAAAAGGAAGCTAGAGTGGTAATATAGAATATTCCATCTTTTTTGCCACATTAACATCACTTATCTCTTTACCTGAAATAACTTCAAATGCTTTAATTTTATTAAAAAGATGCCTATAATCCAATACAATATGGAGTGATCCTACAGCAGATTTAAAGGCATGGAAAGTACAGTATTTTTAAGCTAACAACATGAATAATTTTGCTCTAGAGCCACTCTGGTAGTGCCTAATTCAAATTAGCTCCCCACTGGTATGTTGGGATGAAGAGAATTCACTTGTATTTCATGATTTCGACAGTTTTCTAGTTTACCTCAAGCCAGGGATTTGAATCACAAATACAACACTTCATCCGCATGTTCCATAAGACCTATCTTATAGCAACTGAGCTAAGAGCTTTGGTAATAAACCGTGGTAAAACATACTGACATGCTGTCAAGAAATGGCATACTATAAAGAAAGTTAAAACTTAAGCATGCTGAAATGTTTTTTTATTTATTTATTTTTTTTATTTTTGCATTTATATACCGCCCCATTCCGAAGACTCGGGGCGGTTCACAGCTTCTGTTTAAAACAATACGGAT
>JANHFL010001865.1:0-16639 GCA_032468155.1 Oxyrhabdium leporinum
CCAGAAGGCTTTAACCTTTTTACAAGTCCACCAAACATGAAAATAAGTAGCGTTATCACAATTACATCTCCAGCACTAGATATAGTATCTTGAGTGCCTAGTAGGTAGCCAAGCAGATATGAATCAAATTAATGTGGAAAATACTGTGAACTCTTCTGAACTAATGGAATAAAACAGGATATCAATTAAACATAGAAAGCATTACAGATTCTTTCCACCTAATCTATACCTTAATTGTCAAGAATTAGCTTAATGCTTTATAAAACTCTAAGACTTCTGTTTGCCTGACCATCCCACCATATTTTTGCTGAGGGAACAACATTACTGCATTTATCATTGACTTGAAAATGAATTTATATCCCATTATGGTGGCACAATGGTTGAGTGCTACTTCTGCTGACTGCCGGCTGTCTGCAATTTGGCGGTTCAAATCTCACCAGGCTCAAGGTTGACTCAGCCTTCCATCCTTACGAGGTGGATAAAATGAAGACCCAAACTGTTGGGGACAATATGCTGACTCTGTAAATTGCTTAGAGGGGTTGTAAAGCACTGTAAAGCGGTATATAAGTCTAAGTGCTATTGCTATTACAGGGTAGAAGTACCTCTCAGGGGAATTCCAAAAGACCAACATTAACAGTATCATCAAACATTGTCAAAAAGAAAAGAAAAAACACATTAATTTGGTCCTACCAGTTGGCAGAACCAAAGTGACCTCCTTTGGCTATTGGATGGGGTCCTGCCTTCAGCACAGTTCAAATAGTGTAGATATACTGCTAGTCACTTGCTATCAAACAAACAAACGAACGAACAAACAAACCAAAAGCCGGTATCTCAGCATTTCTTTGCCTTTCTACTGCTTGCTTGAATAGTTTCCTGTGTTTGGCCAGGTCTTGGAGAGCAAGTCTGACCACAGATCTGTCAGGAAGTTTACATTACAAATTAGCTAATTGGGTTCTAAAAGATTTGCATCGACAACACTTCCCCCTCAACTAACAACTATGGCAAATACAGTTCAAACTATTATTATTATGCTTTTTTATTTATTATATCCCAGGGAATTATTGGTTGCACACCATGTCGAAGTGTCTCATATATATACAGATACACCCTCAGCTCCCCTAGCACCACTGCTCTTTTAACGTCTGTGACCTTGAAGCCGAGATGAGTCAGGGAGAAGCTACAAAACATAGCGGCTCCACCACAGGACGGACTTTGATGCTGAGGGGAGCTTTGGGGTCAAGCGCAGAAAAGGGAAATAAATGGTAAAATCACTGTCTCTAGACTCCTCAGATAAAATAGAAACAAGCACTTGGCATTTTCAGTGCTGACAACCTGGCTTGTTTGTTCACTCTAATGAGCACTCTGGCTCCATTAATGAGCAGACTGAATCCATTATCATCATCATTTCAAAAGGCAGCGTGCCACTAAATAGCTTCCCATATTAGCGGCATTGCCCTTGTTGTTCCATTTGATCAGCACTGGCAGCGGGGAGCCCGCTGTACTCCCATTTTTTCTTTCTTTTTCTCTCCCCCCTCCTCTTCTCCCCCCCCGCTAGGAAATTAGCAAGTGAAAATTAGTCTCCTTACTACATACACAGGCACGCAAAGCGCATACACCTAAGTACACACAGAAGCGTGACCCTGAGAAACAAGTCGTGATCTGAGATAACAGCAAGGTGAGAGGAGGAGGAGCAACCAGGGGAAGAAAGGAAGGAAAATAAAGAGGAAGGGGAGAATCCTTAGGCTGCAGAGAAAAAGACGAGGCGGCGGGAGGGACATAAAAACACAAACATTTCAGCAAAGGCTGTTAGATATTCTCCTACATAAGGAGTTTTGGATAGCTAGCTGGAGAGAATAGGCTTCTGCTGCAGGACCTTCCCGAAGACATCAAAGACCCAATTAACTCTGCCCCAAATTGCGTGGCCCGCTTTAACACGCGGAGGCTGTTGAGGGCAGCAGAGGCTCGTGGTGCGGCTATCCCTTAGCAATCTCCTTACTCGCTCGCTTCTCTTTCCCTTTCACCCCCCTCCGCCGCCCCCTTTTCCTCTTTCAGTTCTTGAATGTGTACCCCTTATTTTCGACTTCCAGTCTCTTAAAGGAATTTAAATAGGCTTTGACTCCCCGTCACCCAGCCAGTTGCAGACGGGTGGTTTTTGCCAAGAGGCGCAGGGGAACCCAAGCCTTCTGCTTTCTCGTCCGCCTCCGTTTCCCGCCTTACCCGTCGTGCAAGAGATAGTTTGCAGCGGCGCGAGAGAAACGTGGTACTTCTGATCGGACCCTCTTTTTAAACGCTTTTCTTTAACGTCGGTGCTTTTTGGACATTGTTAGTTCATTCACATGACGGCAAAGCCTTTGATATTTAAGACAAAAGAAATTGTGTTTGGTGCGCAAAAGAAGCGGGATGTTCAACAAACTGCAAGGGAAAGGAAGGGGTGGGGGCATCCCATCTTCGTTTCTTCCTTTACCCTTCCGGGCTTTCCCCCTTTACTTTCAGTACCAAGCATTTCGCCGCGCGAGCCTATAATAAACCACCCCCGGTTCCTTTGCATTATTTATTGATTGATTTAAGTGCCCTTCAACTTCCTAAATGTCGCCTATTTAATTACCGACAAATGCACGGGAACATTTACTAAAACGTTTGCGAGGACAGAGGCGGAGATCCGAGCATCTGCACAGCCTCCTAGCCGACTGTCTCCCTAAGCATCTCCCACTTGAAGAGAGAACGCTTCCAAGATTGCGCGTTTTACAAGAACTTAAGTTATGCAAAAAGGAAGGAAGAAAGGAACCCAACCAGGCCTCAAAAACAAACGAGGCTGCAAGCGGCTTTCTCTCACACCCTTCCAATAGGTGGGAGAGGAATGTTTGCATCAGGACGGGTAGATTGCGCCCTTTCGGGTAATTTCGGTAGCTGCAAATGGGCGTAGCCAAAGATTTGGACAGAGGAATTCTAAGCAAAACCCTGAATAATTTGCGCTAGACTGCGCAGTCCGACGCAGATCTAACCAGAAGGGCGCGCAGGATTGTAGTTTTACAGTGCCGTTTCCTCAGAAACAACTCCCACTTGTATTCAGTTGGGCTTTCTCGCGAATGGGTGGCATTACGATTGCACACTAAGGAAGGCAACGCAATCCTGAGAGTATTCAGAAGGTCGGGCGTAAATCGTAAGGCTGCAAATCCGCGCACGCTTACCTAAGAGGCAGAAGACATGCAAAGAAATTGGGAGAATGTTTGGGGGAGTGGGAGGAAACTCAGTGGGGTGGGCAATAATGGTTGGCACGCAGTCCAAATGACTATCGTCACTTTCCCGAAGAAGGTGTAGTCAAAAACCGCCGATGCGAAATGTGTTTGGTTCAAAACTGTAAGAAATCAATTTCCCGGCTAAGGCGATTCCCCTTCTCTGCCTGTTTTGTCTAAATCAGCCTCCTTTCCCTGCGCATGCCAAACTGACTCTTTGGTTCCACCTTGGCATCGGCTTTCACTTTTCTAGCTTGTTTCCCCCCCTCCCCCTCGATTATTCCTTTTCCGACGAATTAACTGAAAAGTCAACAAACATTCTGCCAATCTGTTTCTGTCTCTGATTAAAACAGCCATGTTTCCTGCAGATTTTGTTTTTAATAGCCTTTCTATGAGAATGATCGCCCCCCCCCCCAACACACACATATATCTCTAAACTATATTTTCACTCATCTTTTCACTCATTTCACTCTCTAGTAAGCTCATTTGCATGCATTTGCGAAATGTTGCCTTTCACCTAGGCTGAAAACTCCGAGGGTGGGGGGCGGTTACATGCGTTGGAAATGTTATGCAAAGTAGGGTAGGCTGGATCAATTAGAGAATTATCTATTTATGAAAATGTGGAGCTATTTGTTAAGAGAGCGAGGGCATAATTATGACCTGTAGTCTTGACAACTAGGAAGGGCTGATTGGATCATTTTATCGGTAGGGTTGCTGATATTCAAATCTTGAAAACTGGGGGAAATCAAGCTGCCAAAAGCACTGAATGGGCTGCTTAAAGAAAGAACACCTCTCTCTCTCTCCCCCCCCCCCCCCGGTACTCTTTTCCTAGCGGAGAAGAGAAATAAAAGGTTGGGGGAACGAAGGATTCCTTGAGTCCCGAAGCAGATTCATTGGCAAAACGCCAGAGTTGCTCTTGTAAATTTCTTTGCCGGTTTCAGTGTCTTGAAGCTAGAAGTGAAAGTGCAGCGTTCATATTTTACTGTTCTTTTTGACAGGATTGTCCGTTTTCTGTAGTCCGCCTTTGGTACATGGACCTGCCAGCCAGAGAAATTAATACCTTGAGTGACTGTATTTTAATTAAGCAATTTCATGCAAATTACAAATTTTAGATTGTCAAATAATATATTGCACAAAATTGTAGACTGGCTGATCTGATATGCATGGCGTATTACTCTTCCAGGCACTGTGCATACACGGGGAAATGAACAAAAATGCTAATTTCCAATCCACTATGCAAACGGTAAAAGATGCCTATTTAGATACATATGCTTTTCGTAGAAAAGGTAAACAGTTCTTTAATTTAATATAGCTGACACTTGAAGATTTTTTTTGTGTGCGTCTTTGGAAAAAGGTTTTTTTTAACTGAACAATGAGAATCCAATAGCATCTTGTTAATGGTGACTAATAAAAACTAATATTGCATGAAGTATAATGATATTAAACCTTGTAACTGGTACATAAAGCAAGATCATTCCTACTGTTGCTCTATCAATGAGCACCAAATATGCTCACATATTAAATATATATTTCTGGTTGGGAGAAAAAAATTAACTCGCTCTATCTAGCAAGACAATTAACAGGGGCTTTATAAAACTGCAAAGAGGAGCAAAGAAAAAGGGAAGATGCAAATTATAAACCATGTAGTAGTTCAGCAATAATACAAAACATAGGTAACTTGTACTCTCTTTTCTGGGCAGAAACGTGCATAATAACTTATAGCAATAGAAATCATATCTTTTAATCCATTATCATTTTTTCTGATTTTGACAACAAAAAATATTAAATCTGTGGAAATTGTAATTTAAATGTGTCCATATGCATTTGGATATGATGAGTATGCAGGTTGGTTAATATGAATCAGAATATTCACTGAAGTTATACCTGTGAATGACTGTTTGCAGCTAGAATTCATATTTACATGGCTCAAATAATCAGATTCACAATTACATGGAGTTATTCAGCACTAAGAACAGCCCTCAGACTGTATTTCTAATTTTATGTCCTGTACATAAAATCTCATTAATTCCATGATGATTATGTATAAGTAAACATTTTAGTTAGCAGTATTTGCAAAGATAAACATTGATACAGATTAGTTGGCTTCGTTTTTATGGTCAAGATAAAATGAGTTATTTTATTTTAGTATAGGTTCCCAGTTTTCTGTGAATTGCACCCAGGATTTTTATTTCAAAAGCAAATCAAGAGGGCATATTGCATATTTATATCTTTCAGTTTAGGATAGCCACCCCAAATAGTTAACTACATTATAATAATCCAGTGTGTTTATGTGAATTAAATGCCAATAAAACAAATTAGAAAATTATTATAATAAATAGTAGTCTATCCACACCTTATTCTTATCCTAGAGTTCAAGGCTATTTGTGTTATTTTGCCAGATGCTGTTCAACCCTTGGAAGCAGCAGTATTTTATTGACTTATTATATCCATTCCCTACCATGTAACTATTCCTTTCATCAATGTCTGGTATATTCCCTAAAACTAACTTCTTTCTTTCATGCCTTGGAGGGTCATAATATTTTACCAACTTTTTTTCATAGTATTACAATTCACCTCCCAGTAGGAAATGCAAAAAACTTCTTATCAAAGAAAGATTCCTGACATTCCTTCAGCTTGGACATAAGGAATCACACATTCTAACCTAGTATCCCTCAACCAAGAGCACTTCATTTAAAGAAGGACAAGGTACACTGATCATCATTCATTTGAAACATCGCTGCTTGGAATCCATAGTTGGTTTCCTAGCAATAAGTTCTCATGGACCATGCAGATTTCTGCAGAAGGGTGCCTAGGATGGTACTGCTAGGCTACAAAAGTTAACATGCCAAAAGAACTATGAAGCCTCGTAACAAGAGAAAGATGAATGTCCAGAGAAAGAGAAGTACAGCCACTTAATAGGACTTCAAATAAGCAAGTTTTGAACAAAGGAGATGAGCATATCGTATTAATTATTTTGAGAACTACAGTTTCCAAGAGGAATACAAAGCCTGTTTACTGAGAAATATATCAGGCATTTCAGCTTCTGCTGTTAAAAATGGATTGAATTTTATAGCTAATGTATCTCATTAAAAAAAGTATCAGAGTTTTTCTATACAGGGTGGTTTGACTCTAGAAATGTTATTGTGGAAACTATTATCCCAAAACTTAGAGATTCAGTCAGGAAACTACTATCACAGTAAAGTGAATGGAGTATTCAGCTTTAGTAATTTGCTTTTCTCTTTAATAACTGCTTATCCTCTTAGTCTGCTAAAATAAAATCTTCTCAATTGGACTCTTGGAAAGATCATCTGGGACTTTGTAGATACAGTACACAATTAATCTGGTCACAAATTTAGCATCTTCAAGCATAATGCCTGCAATTATTTCTGAAAGCTGTGTTCATGTACTCTATATCTCTGTGTGTGTTTTGTCTCAGTCCAAAAGCAAGAGCACTTCAGCAGCCAAAGGAAAAGAAAAACACAAAAGAGAAGACACTGAATTGGTCTTACTATTTGCCATATTATTATAACGCCTTGCTTTGTAGAACTAAATGATGTGCCTGCAGTATTATTATTTTGGAATGAAAATAAAATGATTGCAGGTACCATTTAGCCTTTCTATATCACACAAGAAGGTAATAGGCTACTCTATATACACTCATCATTGCTCATTCCTGTATGTGTTTTCTTGTAACAACAGCCCTTAAATGGAATCAGTACTCGGTGTGTAAAAAGTATATTAAATCTGCAATCCTATACCCAAATACTAGGGAATATGTCCCTTTGAATCCAACAATTAGCTTTTAATTTCATATGTTTAGGATTTCACCATATAAGATATAATAAACGTTATGAGTTCCAGAGTGATAATCATCTTACTGTATATCAACAAGGATTCATGTGAGTTTACTAGACTTTTTGTGAATTGCAACCAATTTATTCTATTCAACACACTGAATATACATTAAAAAAACTGCACCTTTTGAATGCTGGGAATGGATCTTCCAATGAAAAGATCTGCTTCCAAAATTCAAACTTTGCAATTGATTGAACAGCAAAAGCCTAGAGAACCACTGGATGGAAATGAAGAGCCAATGATTAGTAACCCAGAAAAAGGTAGCCCTAGTTTTAAAGCAAGAAGATGAAGGAAAATGAGAAGAATACCATGAGTACTAGAGAACCACATGGAAACTCAGGCTAGAGAAATTCATTCAGTTTAGACAGAAGTTACATGAAGTTTGGATCCCTTCGAGATAATGTTCAGCATGCCAAAGAAAAATCTCATCTGCAAATTTTTATAAAGGTAAGAATTGTGCTTCTGAAATTGTCCTCCCTGTCTTAGAGTTCATTTTATTTTGAAATGTTTAATCTTTAATTTCAATATACATCCTCTGGAGCAAAAAAATAGAATCTGTCCAAAGTAAGCCGTATAAGAATTGTTCTTTTGCCTAATTACTTCTCAAATGGATATTTTAAGAGAAAAGTTTAGAAGGTGTAAGAGCAAAGAAACATGGTCATAGGAAATAATTGATTTTGCATAATAGCTTTCTAGAGTTAAGTCTTAGTACAAACTACATATTGAAGTCCAAATAGTTGACCTTTTCAGTACTTCATATTTATGCTCAGACTGACAGCATAGAAGGTATTCACTTCCATATACATTGAATACAGAAGCATTGAAAAAGACAACTGCTTTTGACTTTGATAATGTGAAGAATGGCTGGGTGAATCGGTCATCTGTTTTATATGGAAGAAGTAAAAATAAAAGTAGCTTTTTTATGGATAGTACTTTTAAATCGGAGTGTAAATTTTCATATGCAAAAATTATTATACTGGACAACCAAGTTTAGTTATGCTTTTGCTTATATGTGTATAGAATTGTGTCATCATCAGCAATATCTTTTAAATAGGGTCACTTTCAAAGTTTTTCCATGGGCCTATATCAAATGATGTCAAGTTTCTTTTTCACTCATAGATTGGATTACAGAACCTGTCTCTCCTTCATGGTAGAGTTCTGCCAGAGATGCACACTTAAAATTACTGTGAACCAAATAGTTCCACCCATCCATGTTGAACTCATTTAAAAACAACTGCATGGTTATCTAGGTTTTAAATACAGTTCATTAATATCGCTTGTTCATTAGTCAGCCAGTTCTAGTATTGTTTCTCCTTGGTCTTTGACACAGCAAATATCTATAATAACTTTGTTTATCTGAAAAACTTTCCCTGAGAAACAGTTATTGTCCTGCAGTTTATCTCAAGGTGCATTATAAATTGGAAATTTATGGCACATCCATATGGCACGTCCCTTGCCTATCTCCAAAGAGAAATACATTTTTAGTATAATGCAAGCTAAGTTTTCTGGAATTACCTAAGATTTTGAACAAAGCACTGAAGTTTCATAGAAAACTTCTAAGTCTAATCTCACAGCACACATTTATTTAAAGTAACATGTAATCATGTATGGCTTACTTATGAGTCATGTATTTAGGATTGCCAACTTGCCTTCATTCTTAGATGTGCTTCATTGACCAGAAGCACTGCTGATCATGAAAACTCATCACAAAATGACTCAAAATGCATGTACTAAAGCACATTGCTGCACAATATTGGAAAAATAGCCAGTTGTCTTGAAACATAGCAATTAATATAACAATTAAGATGGGACTTTAAAATGTTGAGTCTCTAAAAGACTACAAGACTATGCATACATAAAAATGGAAATACTTGTATAAAAACCTGGACAAGGAACAATAAAAGATCTCACAGAGTGTAATTCATAATAGGACTGCTACAATCAGAATGTATAGTTGACCACTTTAAAAGAAGAGATGTTCACAATATGTAACCTCCCACTTTGGCTATTATATACAAAGGATATATATCAAGAAACATTTCTATATTTCTGAGTAACCTATGAAATGTTTTACATATAAAGCAGTTTTTGTTTTTATTAATATATTGAGAAAGGACTTACTTATTTATAGTTATTTAAGGCTTAACAACTCATAACATGACCCCTATATAAACAAAAGATTATTACAAAAAAGATGGAAGCTTTTATTTGTATAACAATGCAGCAACAGTTTGCACCATTAAAATAATGTTTCTCAACCATGGCAACTATAAGGTGCATGGACTTCAACTTCCAGAATTCCCCAGCTAGCACAAGTTAATGTCTTGTCTCCAAATGTGAGCCCCACTGGGTTAATGTGTTATCTCCAAATCATGATTTTCAGGAATGATCATAACCATAGAAACTTAGTCATAATTGCAATTATGGGAAATTCTGAAGTTACAAAATTATTATCCAGTGTAGAGAATTCTGGCCCAGGAGTTCTTCACCTGGCGGTCTTTGGATAGATTTCAATGGGTCTGGAAACCTGGGTGGAAAAAAAAAAGTTACAACCTTACTTCAGTAGCCTCTGGGAAAGTAGCTTTCTGTTCATTTTAGGTAAATAACAAAGAAATGTATGGCCCCGAGAATACAAAAAAGTTTATTAACTAAGAATCACATAATTGTGTTTCAGTGTAATTGGTTTCCTTCATAATACTATGCATTTTAAATTATATATTTAAATACATTTTTCTGAGAAAGGATCTGTAGGTTTCAACAGACTATCAAAGGGCCATGGTTCAGTGGGGCTTACTCCAGATCAGCATACAATAATTTAGAGTAATACAGCTAAAATGTTATCTCAAATAGTATCTATATAATAGTGTTATCTCACTATTCTGCACTAATTTGATATATCCCTATACACTGTATGGCAGGGGTGTCAAACTGGCAGCCCACGGACCGGATGTGTCGTGCGCAGGCGATGCCCACCCCAGCTCCGCAAAGGGAAAAAATGTTGTGATACATAACGTGACACCCCGAGCTTGACAACCGTGATATATGAGTATCCACAGGACTTTGCTGCTTTCAACAAAAAGTCAAAAGTAGGGTTGCACCCTTTTGTACATAAGCATGATGTCATAATGTATGTGTAGAAGGGGTGGGATTTGCATTATGATACTTTCATCATGCTGCCTTTCTTGTTCCCATCTTGCCCATACCCACAGATCAATGCTGGCAGTTATGGACAAACTGTTTCAAAAGAACAGTATTTGTCAAACTATTTTAAGATGTGTTGGTTTCAGTTCCCAGCATTCTTTAACCAGAATCAACATACCTTAAAATTGTCAAGATTGAGAAACATTGCTGTAGAATGCTGGGAGCTCAAAACTACAGCTATAAAAACCCTGCCTCATTTCCTGATAGGCTCAGTAGTTATTACCTGAATTAATTTCTCTTCCAATAAGGAGTGGAAATCCTAATCCAGAGATGTCAAGCTCGCTGCCCGTGAGCTGGATGCGTCATGTGCTAGCCCTGCCCCCGCCCAGTTTAGCGAAGGGGGGAAAAGTCCCAATGTGTCACGTGACGGCGCCGTGATGACGCGAGTTTGACACCCTTGTCCTAATGGTACATTTGTGGCTATGCTGCAGTATGAACTAGTTTGGGAATGGTTGTAAGACAAGATGGAAAAGGAAGGAGTGTCAGTGCTATACAGTATTTTTCTGGACAGACAACTTATCCAGTAGTATTTAAATTGTTCAACTTCAGATAGGTTACATTAGGAGGTAGAAGATTCTCATGTCAAGGACTCAGCAACAGCAAGAAACAATTTCTGCATACAGAAAATAAGTGCAGGTCTCAAAATCAAGCCTATTCCTAGAAGGATAGAGTATATCTTTGTTGGAGTATATATTTGGTGTCTCCTCCTGTCACCAACTTCCCATACCACTAATTTGTAGATTTTGCAACCATATATGCTTCACATAAGGCAGGGGTGTCAAACTCACGGCGTCAGGGCATCATCACATGATGTATCGGGATTTTTTTCCCCCTTTGCTAAACCAGGTGTGGGCGTGGCCAGCATGTGATGCATCCAGACTGAAGGCTGGGAGTTTGACAGCCCTGACATAAGAGATTGCTGCTTGCTTGCCGAACATTTACTCTGTAGGGTATAATATATGCAAATATATGCCATGTTTTGCAATGCAATTCAAATAAATTTTTAAATACTGTGTTTTAAAGCTAGTTTTTCTTTTTAAAAAAAACACAATTTAAATCACCTGTCAATTTATCATCCATTTGTATTTAGCATTCTTTTTCTTTTTAAAAGGTATTTCATTAATTCTATCTTAGATTGGGAGATAATATGTTCTTTACAGATTGTACTGTATTAAGTATACTCATAAAGCAAAACAATGGGTTAATAATAGCTGCCTTGTGATTCTTTTATATAATTTTCATGTTTCATTCTTCAATTTTTTTTCCTGTTTTTAACAAATCTTACAGAAATATACAGTACCAATTTATTACACCTGCCAATTTCATTATATGTGAACTTAATAATTACAATATAAAACTCCAGATACAACTCACCACCAAATTGAATGTAATTTACATAAAGCAATAATGGAAAAATATCAGAATTCCCATTTCTTTCTTTTTAACAAATAACTGACTTATTATGAATTAAGATCACCTGAACAACTTTGAAAACACTTAATTTTGCAACTACATTACATATTTTTCTCTAGATGATGATTTTCCACTAGCAGGCAGAGATGTTAGTGTTCAGGTAGGTATGCTCATTTAGGCTAGACTGTCTACTGAAATTGCTTTTTATTTTGTTGGATGGTTGGATATTAGCATACTGCTTTAAATCCCTATTTTATTATCATTAGTCACAATGGGCAGTGTTTGTAATACAAAGACACAAAATAAACAAACACATATGTCACATAGGCTAAGACATTTACAGTGGCTATTTTTCAAACTAAGCAATAATTATTTCTTAAATCATTTGTTTTGTTTTGAAAGAGCAGTTAGCAGTAGTCTGAGCCACTGCCAAAGTATTTTTCCTATAGCGATGCACTGGATGATTTTTTGGGTGGAGTGGATGACAGAAGTTGGGTCTTTTTTATATTGGCATCTGGCCAATATTGCTCATTTTCAAACACATCTTTCCTTTATTCCTACGCTCTGTGGACTTGTTCATTTGTTCAGAGATTTTTTTTGCTGACGGACAGGGTCCCAAGCCCAATTTATGATCTTTTTCAATATTCTCTTGGGTTGGAAAGAATGAGCTAGAGGAAGCATGGCTCCTGAAATTCATTCCAGCCCTTTTACTAACAGGAACCATAGAATGAACCTATATTTTATTTTGAGTCATGAAGTCAGATGTGCATGTATGTTCACTGGGAAGCACAAGCTGGCTGCATGTGTTCCACTTTTAGGTATTCCTAAATAAGGTAGCTACTAGCTCGTTTCATTTTAATATTTTTAATAATATATATATATGCAAGGCAAAGCACCAGTCTCCAACATCAGCTTTATTTCCAGGAAATGTTTTTGGATATTATCCTAATAAGCATTCTTGAGAAATAAAGATAATGTGCACCACCCACCTCCTCAGAAAAGAAGTGAAATTTAAATTGGGGTTTCAGAGACTTCTAGCGCTAGAGAAGCTGGCTTAAGGTAGTCTGGGCACTCCCTCCTTCCCCTGGATAATCACAACCATGGGCAGTCATCTTGTGAATAGACAAGCTCTCCCCCATGATAGCCACTTTGTGAGAACACCTGTAACATGAAAATCCAAATTAAAAATATATTCACTGCCTTCAAAAGATTGTTTCACCTTTGTCCTAAGGTAAAGCTCGTAAGTACTAGAACTATGCAACTGCTTCTGAAGAAGTGTTTCCAAGCATGCAGAGATTCTTTTTAATATTGCATGGTTATTTCTGAAGCTGCTCTAAGCTTCTCTGCCCAGGTGTGGGTATGTATAGGTACTTCAATTCTTTCTAATGATAACTGGGAAGTGATGAAATTCAGTAATTGAAATGTTTTTCAAGTATGCAATCTCCTAGGTTGCTGCAACACAATCCATGATGTCCTTTTTTATTATTATTTTGATTCAGCCTCAGCACAATTCTTCACGAACTTTGAAACTACAAATCCCAAGCAACGTGTGTCAATTTTCTCCACATACCTTGTAACTTTACAACATCTTCCTACATTGTTTACAGTAGTACAACTTCCAAACTCAGCAGCAGAATCCAAGGGAAAATTTAGCAGGGAAAAAGCACACTCATGTTTTAATACATCATTGTGTGCTTACAATGCCCATGAGGAGACAATAGCAGAAAAGCTACTTTTCCATTTTGTAAGTTAATGATTGCTTTCTCAGGTTTGTATGTGGTTGTGTGTGTGTAATAAAGTTGCAAATAGTTTGAACTTTTAATACATATTTCAACTAATAGCTTTTTTCTAGTGCTTGGAAGCTTCATGGGTTGGATATGTATTTGAACAAAGAATTTACAGCAACATTGACCAGTTGCAGCTGCTTATACCAATCATACATTTTTCTCATTAAAAGGTACATCTGGATATATGATAAATTGACTGCTCAACTGCTAACCTTGACTGCTGATTCTTAAATGACTTAATAGCATTTAAATTCACCTGCAACTGTGCTTTCAAAAAATTCTATACAAATGTATGTATATGTATATCACCATTTCCATTCATCAATCCTCTAAAATACGGATATCATAACATCTGAGAAATGTATCATTTCATATAAACAATCAACATTTTCATTAGAAACTTAAAAGAGGATTAATTATAGGCTATTTCAGTATTGCTGGTGTTTTAATTATGGATGGTGTAGGCAGTCTGATTTCAGCAAGTTAATTTTGTTAATTTGTCAATGACAATACTCAAATAGCTGCAGTAAGGCATTCATACTGCCTAATATTAATCATGAAATATACTCGGTTGGTGAGAAATGAAGAAAAAAAAATACTGTTCCTTTCATCACTCTAATGCACATACTGTACATCCAGAATACAAAAAAAATCAAACTCTGAATAAAATAACACGTCTATAATATGAAATTTTTTAAAAATGGACTCTTAATGTTTTAGCTGAAATTGAAGATATTCACATTATTATTATGTGGAACAATCACATTTATCCTGTGTCTGTATAATATTGGTGGATCCATTATATCTAAATGACTGCATTTTTGGATGGATAAGGATGGAACTGAGAAGTTTAAGATGAAGTTGGATCACTAAAAAAACAAGGCCACATTTTCTTGGGTGAATGGGTGGAACTGCATATGACCAAGAAATCTCTAGGACCAATACTTACACATCACACTGCATGGTTCATTTAAGTCAAGATTTTTTTTAATGCACAGGTTTTCCAGGAGCTTGTTTAGATAAAATCTTTGGGCAAAGTTTGAAAAACTACTAAGATGTACTGCATCTATCAATCTACTAAACAAGCACGAGGTAGGGTACAATTTCCTAACCATATGGCTTTGGTCAACCATTTTCAAGTCTAGGCCATTCATCTAGATTGTATCTATATCAACTGGGACTTAACTAAACCCAAAGCTCATTTTGTTGATGCTAGTATCTAACCCAGACATACATATGAATCGATCTGTCCTTAAAAATAAAAGCAATAACTGTTCTACCTGGTCTTTGGTTAGTTTTAAGTTAACTAAGTGTTTATTTAACATTGTCTCCAAACAGGCTTCCAGGGCTAGTTTTCTGAGTTACTCAGCCATAGTAGCAATATATATTGAGAAGACGTCTTGTCATATATCTTTTTTAAAGCAAATATAAAGTGTTATGAGAAACAAGTTTTCTCAATAGATTTCCATTTGGGAGTTGTACAATAAAATATATTCCTTTTTTTATTTCCAACTGGAAATACCACAAGGAAGTCAGTTTCTCATTATATTTCCTATTTGCTCAAGTATGTAGCCATGCCAAGGGAGCAATTGAGTCAAAAGGCAGGCAAGACCCTGGAGTTTTCAGGCAAGAAGGTGAGACTGAAATACTTCTTCTCCAACCTCCCCGCTCTTTTATCAAAAGCAGCATCAACTTGTTTGCAAGTGAAATCAGAATGTGCAGCATAAAAGAGCATTATTTTCCTGCTAAAGCAAATTCCTATATTATCATTTTAAACCAAAGGGAATGGTACTAAAGAGAGGTTGCCCCAAGCTCCTGAAAACTGAAACTCACAAAGAAAATTATTGGTATAACAAGAGCAGAAGACTAACATCCAATCTTCTCCTGCGCAACTACATATAAACATTTTAGAATTTTAATTCACTCTTTGCCAGGATATGAGAGCGATGGGCAGTTCAAAAATGTGAAAAATACATAAATAATAAATCCACACCTATCTACCCCAGACCCTTGGGAAGGACTTGATAGGTAGACAAAAATGCCAAGTCCAGTCTGAACATCATCAGGTTGACTATGCAATACCAACATAATTATAGATTCAAAAATATGTATTCTTTTCATTAAATTTCAGTAAACTTAAATTTTGACCATTTGTAGCCTGATTAAAAACACTATGTCCACTTGTTAGATCTTTCTACATTCACGTATAGTAAGTCTATAACTTAACTATATACAGTACATATTACTGTTTTTGAGTTATCCTTGGATAGATTCTCAACTGCAGACATACCTGCAACATTCCTGACAAAGTGGCTATTCAGTTATATCCCTTTTCATTTTGTGTTGAATTCTGATAGGATGCATTAGCCAAATTGAATTATAATCTTGTAATATAAACATTCCTAAAATTGTGCCTAGACTAGAGGCTAAAGAAGACTGTAGAGGTAAGCATTTTGTTGATGCTTACCTCTACAGTCTACACTCTACAGGGGTGGGGTATTGTTATAGGATACTTTATAGCCTGGGCATTACAGATAGTTGTCCTATTGGTAATGCACTCTTACTGTCCTGACAGCATAATGAACGATATGATTCTGATCTGATCTATAAAAAAATTGAATCTAGAAACATTGGTAGTGATTTACCAATACCGGTAGCCTTCCAGAGTTTCAGATGGCATCTTTGTTAGTCCTGCCTAATGATGCAAAAGTTGGAATCTTATTTAAACTTAAGAATGAGATGTTACATATCAATTGATGCAAATTAACGTGTAACTCAACAGAGAAAAAAAACAGATGTAGTGAAACAATATACCAGTGAGGCCAGTCATATATTAGTCAGAATCCTCATTTCTTTCTGCTATGGAAAAGCATAGACAGACTAAGTAAGAACGGAAGAAGATGACCAAATTGGAAGGAATAAATGCAATGTCAACTTTGCATTATAAGCTTTGTTTAAATTACGACTAATCTGAGGACATCCACAAGGAGAGATGAGGGGAAACGCACTGATGTCAGTGATATGCTAGCATCCTATTGGAAGTCTCTTACCTTTTCTACATTCATGACTAAGTTACACACACACACACACACACACACACAGAGAGAGAGAGAGAGAGAGAGAGAGAGAGAGAGAGAGAGAGAGAGAGAG
>JANHFL010001865.1:47003-70461 GCA_032468155.1 Oxyrhabdium leporinum
TGTTTACCATCATAATTATAACTCAGTATAGACAATCTCTATGCTGTTGCTCAGTCTTCTAAAAGTAGCCCATACAATAAGCAGCAGTGGGTCAAACAGTGGTGACTAATAAGACTTACTCTGTGTTGGAGCCAACAAATCCTTTATCAGTACTTCAACCATTCTTCTTATGTGGCTTCATTGTTAAGATTATGCCTTTCATCTATGGGAACTAATCCCTTTCATATACAACTTTAGCAAGGAGCTTATAAAATGTGTATTAAAGCAGTATTGACTTGTCTAACAATAAAAAGTACAATTAAGCTTCCAACACTGAGCATTACTAATTTACATAAAAATCTCTCTAAGCCATTCTTTTTACTGCAGAATATAACCAAAGGTTACATTCCATACCATGCACCAGTAATTTTTCTCTAAAATCAGGAGATAGTTATATCTACGCAGTACTATTTTCATTGTGCACATTTTTCTTTTTTAATAAAATTCCTTGATGACCGTATCAATAGGAGATAATATTAATGATCATTAGACAGAATGGCTAGGTACAAAATGTTCTTTTTATAATATCACATAATGAAATAATTCAAAACTGTTTCTTATCCAGTATCACTACCCCAAAAGAATCACACTAAAGGTCAGAATAGAGCCATAATTTTATTCTACCTTCCAATGGTAGTAGCTCATTTTCATAATGTACTATTTAAGCAAGAAGCTTATAAAAATCATAGAAGAGTGATAATGACCATTCTATGCCTGAAAATGCATAAATAGTTAGGCTTCTACCACTAAGCATTTCCACCTAAGAAGATTACCAAAGATCCTTTCTGCTATATGTCTAATTTCCATAAACCAAATGTGCTATTGTCTCTTCACACTCCATATACTAAACTTTTTCTGAATATTTTTGCACCTAATGGTAATTGTATGTATATGCATGTGTTTGCAGTAAAATAGATATAAAAACTATGCAGCTGGTTGTAAATACATTCTAAACTCCTATGACCCAGTTTCTCCTCAAGCCTTCTCTTTTTTTATTATTTCCTCAAATGCATCTCCTATCTCTCTAAATAAAAGGCACTTATATACAATTAAGGATATATATATACTTTGACATAAAAATGGTTTAAGTGCTACCTAGTGTTTACTACCCACTGTTTTTAGTCTAAGATGGCACAAAATTTTATCCCAGTTGATAAAAGAGCAGTATCTCTTTACCAGAGTAACACAAGATGACATTGCTGTAGGGCATGTCACACGGTGTAACATAGCACAATGTGCTTAACGTTAGCCAATAGCCTTCTATCCCTCTTGAAACATCACTTTACAGAAGATAGGATGATACAGATTGTATTGTCAATATCAATAATAACCACCTGCTTTTAAAAACCATTTGCATTACTGTATTCGCTATACCACCAGCATCATGTCCATTTTAATTATACTGTGATGGAACAATGGTTGGTGCATTTCCTGCCTCAGAAATCTGCTTTCCACATAGTGGTAGGTCATTTTCTCCTTTTGAAAATGGGTAGAGCCTAACTGTAATGTTAATCTTTCTTGAGAAATATATTTGAGTCTCTCTCATTTTTTTAAAGGAAATAATATTACATCGTACTAAACAAATGGTGGGGGAGAGAAAAATTTATCTGCTGCAGTTCCAGGAGTGATACATAACAGGTGCTTCAGTCATTATCTGAGTGCCAGGAGAGATTTCCTATAGGCCACTGGCACATTCCAGCATATTTCCTGGAATTTGTAATAGCAAAAATAACTAACTTGGATGGCTTATGAAATAGGCCAAGGATTTCCGAAAGAAAAAATGCTTAGATCTGAGAAGAGTGTACCATATTGTCTGATATAGTGTGAGGGAAAGTTAGCATACAGTAAGAAAGACAAAGAAAAGCATAAAGAGAAAAGAACAGGGGGAAAAAATTAAGGAACAATCCTGATAGATAAAACAATTAAGGTAAAATCCTAATCAGTGAAACAGAAGGGACAGAGACCAATAAAGTATTTATCATAACTTCTGCAGTTGGAACATTATTTAAGCAACTTAGAATCAACCTACAGTATGTGTTATTCTTAATATGTAGCATGAAATCATGTACTTTTGCAAAATTAATTATAATAATAAGGAATGATTATATTGGGTATTACAACCAGAAGGGAGACTTTTTTCTCCCTCTTTAGAGATGGTCTTTCTTGGAAATTGTCAGCTACTTGCTTAGTCATAAGGTTTAACAACAACAACAACAACTGTCCAGGTGTTAATTGCCTTTTTGGGAGGAAATATCATAAAGGCAATTAACACCTGAGCAGTGCCTGTAATATGAGACTCAGCTGGAAAAATTGACTGGACTCAGCTAGAACTTGATAACTTGGATCGAAAGATAAGAAAACTAATGACAATGCACCATACTCTGCACCCAAAAAATGGTATTGATTGAGTGTACTTGCCCAGTTCTCAGGGTGGCGAGAACTCTTACAGATGAAACAAACTGTGGGAGAGAAAAAACATGGCTTAAATGACTAGATTAAAAAAAAAGAAAAAGAGCCTCTACTGAAGGTGGTGAACAACGGAAACCTCTTGAAAACAGTGAGATTGAAAGCAGAATATCGAAAGATAACAACTGAGCATCGAGTTTCTAATTGGAAAAAGAAACCTATACGCAGTCAATACCTGAAGGGCGTTGAACGAAAGCTACAAAGCTAACATGCAGATGATTGAGATCAGGGGTGCTGAAGAGAAAAATGGAAGGCTTCATTTTGGTTGCCCAAGAACAATCCCTGCAGACCAACTCCATGAAAGCAAACATTCAGTAACATCAAATGTTGCTTATGCAACAAGAAAGATGAAACAGTGGATCACCGTATCAGTGGCTACAGCAAAATCTCACAAATTAATTACCTACAATGTCATGATCAGATTGCCAAAATCATACATTGAAAGCTTTGCCAGAAGTTTGGGTTCGGATGCAGCAAAAGTTACTGGGAACATGAAATTGACAAAGTTCTTGAAAATGAACAGGTCAAGATCTTGTGGGATTTTTGAATCCAAACAGACAGACATTTGGCCCCCCAACACATGACATCATTATTGTGGAAAATAAAAAAGTCTGGTTCATTGATATTGCAATACCCGGTGATGCACAAATTGAAGAGAAACAACTATAAAAAATAACGAAATACCACGATCTGCAAATAGATGTTGAGTGATTGTGGAGGAAGAAATTAATGGTTGTACCAATAGTGATAGGAGCCCTTGGAGCAACATCCAGAGGGTTGCCTAGATATATGGAAATTTTGAACTAATGAGACCTGAATACTCTGACTTTGCCAAAAAGCACCTTACTCAGAACTGCCTATATACTCAGACTTTATCTTATCAGCTCTTAGGTACTTGGTTAGGACTTGAAGTTTTTACCAGTCCCAGACTAGTTTTTACCATTCCCAGACTGTGAATCAAACTGAAGATTAAATCTTAAATAATAATAAACTTTCCACTAATGCCATGATTCAGTTTTTATTTTCCAGGCAATACTCCACATTTCATGATGCCTGATAGCCACTTAATCCTCATTAAATGACTCTTCAAGACTTTCTCTCTTTGATATATGTGTCATATTTCACTTTTTCTCTATTTTTTGCAAACTATTTCAGCAGACCTAATTCTAACTCTTCAATATACTCATGTTATTTGAACTTTGGTTCATCTTGGATACATTAATAGTAAATGTAATAATTTTCATCTATCAATATATTAATCTCTACAAAGTCTTTTGGGTCTCATTATGGAAGTGGCCAATATAAAATACAGTCTAAAATGTGGATTTTATCTGTCCAGGTAGGTAATCTACCTATATAAATGAAAACATTTGTTTATTTCAAATCATCGCAGCATCAAGATGATATCCACTGGAATATTGGTTTCTGAAGACCACAGACTAGCGTGTAGTGGAAGCAAAATGACCAATACATGCACCACAAATTACTTACTAAAGGATCATTTTATCAACTGCATGCTTTGGACTCCTACCCCATGACAATCACAGATTAAGTTTGAAATGCATTGAGAATTAATTGCAAATAGAAATGACAATGACAATGATATGGCAAATTTCAAACTTAGATTTTCTTCATAATGTTAAAATCCAGTTGTGGAAAGTAATGAGTGCCATACTATCTTAAGCAATATGAAGAATTGTTGGCTCAGGAGACTGGCTTGCTTTACATTGTTTGTCTAGTGCATCAGTCTGAGATACAGTGGTAAAAGCATTACATATTTCTTCTGCTATTGCCAGATATCATTCATTTTTTCAGCAGCATCAACACTTTCCTTAGAAGAATAATTGAATTAAAATAGTTTACATAAAGAAACATAGCTGCCAAGGTGAATATTTTTTATTTATTTATACAGTATATATTTACAGGCTATTTACTTTCTTGAAATGGGGTAAAACAGAATGTTTATAGATAATAGTATGTAATTGATAGGAGGGTCACGTCAGGTGAGGGTCTAGTGGTGGGTCTTATGAGGGGTCAGGTGTGGGTCATGTCAGGTGAAAATCTTGTGGGGTCTTGTGAGGGGTCATGTGTGGGTCACATCAGGTGAGGTGATGGGGAGGTCACATCAGGTGAGGGCCATTGGGAGGTGAAGTGCTGGTTGGGGATTGAGGGCTGGCTGAAGTTGGTGCTGTCACTGATTGGTTGTGATTTGAATTCTCAGGGTTCGTAGACTGGTTGTAGGCTGATGTGTCTGTTGATGGAATTGCTCGTGGAGTGCCAGGTTTCAATAAACTTTTGAGCATGGCAGGTGGTACTGTGGCCGATATTTCTTATATTTTTCCAATCAAATTAGTGCTGTTTGGTGTTAGTGTGGGTAGAGATTAGGGATTTGGGATCGTTGTGTTTGACTGCCAGCTGGTGTTCGTGGATCCTGGTTTTCAATTGATGTGATGTTTGTCCCACATAGAATGAGTTGTAATTGTTCCCGTTGATTTTGTAAATTACATTGTTTCTTTTATCCATCTGTATCTTGTCTCTGGTTCTGGATAATTCCTGGTGGAGTGTGGCTGGGGGTTGGTGGGTTACTGTTATCCCTAGAGGTTGGAGAATTCTGGCTGATAGATCTGACACCCTTTTTATGTATGGTAGGGTTAGTTGTTGCATGGTGGTTGACTGTGTGATGCGTTGTGGTTTGGGTGTTGTGTGTTAGAATACAATGTTTTTTTGATAGCTATTGTGGAAAAAGCAGCTGTTTGCCTGTTGTTTTCTTAGCATTGTGGTACTGCAGTGTGTCCTGCCCCTTCTGAAGGGGGTCTGGACACAGCTTCTTTTGTGTACAGTAGGGTGGTTGCTTGTGAAGCTGAGGATCTGATCTGTGTGCGTGGGTTTGTGATAGATGTGGGTTTCCACATTGTCTAGTCTCCTTATGTTGATGTTGAAGAATGGGTGTCTGTTATCTGTTTCCTCTTCATATGTGAATTTGATTCCAGGGAATATGATATTGAGTAGGTGGTGTGTTTCTTTAATTTGAGAATGTTTGATGTGTCATCAACATAGCGTGTTCAAAATGTTGGTTGGATGGTAAGGTTATGTATTCAAGAAGTTGCATGACTGCTTCTGCTATTAGACTGATATGGGTGATCCCATCAGCATGCCCTGTGCTTGCTTTTAGAGTTTCCATTGGACTTGAAGTATGTGTTGAGGCATAGATCCAGAAGTTTCATGATGGATTCTGTGGACATGCAATGTTCGGTGGTGGAGTCATCTTTGTGGGTATGTGTTTAGTGAGTAGGTGGTCTTTGGCCTGTTTTGCCAGGTCGATGTCAATTGAGGTAAGATGCAGTGACATCAAACAAGACCATTATTTCTTCCTTGTTGATCCTGGTGTGTTTGATGAGTTGGAGAAATTGTTCTGGGGAGTTTACTGAATAGGTTGAGTCATTGACCAGATGCCTGAGTTTCCTCTGCAGGGTTTTTGCTAGTTTGTACATCATAATTCCACACAGAGACACAATTGGGCATAAGGGGACCCTGTTTTTGTATATTTTTGGGAGTCCATAGAACCTGGCTGTGGAGGAGTCCTAGGGTTACATGTGCTTTTTCTCTAGTGGTGCTAGCTGTTTTTCTTTTTCCATTTTTTTCTCTAGCTGTTTTGTCACATCATTGTGGATTATTTGGTCGGTGTCTGTGTTTTTGTATTTGCTGATCATTTTTGTATATGCCAATATAGTCAGTTTTGTTCATGACCAGTCAGTTTTGTCTGCTGGTAGGATGATAATGCTTTTGTCTTCTTTTAGTTTATTTAGTGCGTTCTTCTCCTTTTGGTGAGTGTTTCATTGTGTCTGTTGCATTGTACATTGGGGATGGTTCTTTGCTTAATGTCTTCTTATATTTCAGGGTCCAGGTGGTTCATTTTTAGAATGGATTTGAGGTTGGCTAGGAATTCAATGGGGTCAGCATCTTTGTGGTTGAAATTGAGACTGTGTGTGATGATGGTCTTTTTGTCATCTAATAGAGGTCTGCTAGATAGATTTCTGATCCATAGTTCTGAGTTGTCATCTTGTGGTTTTGGGGTGATGGTATTGAGTTTCTCCTGTATTGAGTTGCATTTTTGGATTTGTTTTGTTAGCATTCCTGTGAAGCGTTCTAAGATGTCTGTGAGGTCCTGTCCAATGGACTTGAGCCATGCAGTTTTTTTGTTCATAAATAATTCACTGGGATTTTTACAGGAGGTTATGGGCATTGGTGATCATGAATCAAAACATTTTGCATCCTTTTGAGAAGGCTAATTTCCATGCTTGTGGATGGTTAATTGGTGATCATATGGTTTTTTTGGGTTATTTGTTTGTGGAGGCATTAGTGGAGGCACTCTAGCTGTTTGTGGGTCGACAATCATCTATCGGTGAAAGTCTCCCAGTGGCAGGCAAGTCTGAGCATTGCACGCTGTTGTAAATTTGCAATAGTGGGAAACATCCGTAGTTTGGGTGTAGGATGAGAGTGGAGGTTCATTCTCTGAGCTTGTGGGTTGGTTACTGAATGTTTTATTACCAGGTTAGGTAACATCTTCAGTAGAATTTAGGAAATGTCAGTGTTGGTGTTCTTCTGCTTATAAGTGTTTCATGCAGAGGTGAGCTGCTCTTGCTTTGGCAAGAGGTTTGCTGGTCGTACGTGCTGCTTTGGGGCTCGTGAGAAGCTGCAGGGAGGCAGATGAATGTTAAAGCAGCTCCGGTGAGTACAACAGGGATAGCACAGAGCTCTCCTGGGCAGCCTGGATGGTGAAAAGGTGAGTTATTTAGTGATAGCTTAGGCCAAGGGCGGGTGGGCAGGCCAAACAGAGCTCAGAGCAAGAGGTTTACCCGAACCTCTGCATCCATGCAGCAGCCCACCCCTGGTTTCATGTAGTCAGTAGGTCTTGTGATAGGAGGCCCATGTCAGTTGAGGGTTTCGTGATGGGTTTTGTGGGTGGTCAGATGTGGGTCATATCAGGTAAAGGTCTTGTGAAGGGTCTTCTGAGGGGTCACATGTGGGTCACATCAGGTGAGGGTTATTGGGAGGTGAAGTGTTGGTTGGGGAGGTTGTGGACTGGTTGGTGCTGTTGCTGATTGGTTGTGTTTGATTTGAATTCTCAGGGGTTTGTAGGCTGGTTGTTGTTGATGTGTCTGTTGATGGACTTGCTTGTGGAGTGCCAGGCTAAGAAAAGCAGAAGAGAAACAGCTGCTTGACATCTTTCTCCACAATGGCTATCCCAAAAACTTTGTATTCTGACACACAACACCCAAACCACAATGTACCACAAAGCCAACCATCAGGCAAAAGTAACCCTACCATTCACAAAAGGGGTGTCAGAAATGACAGCTGGAATTTTCCAGCCTCTAGGAATAACAATATCCCACAAACCCACAGCCACACTCCGCTAGGAATTATCCAACACCAAAGGCAAGATACGGAAGGGTGTAAGTTACTAACACCATCTCAAATCAGGACATTTAAGTAACTCCATAGTTTTTGTTTAAACTTACTAAATTAGCTTTGCTTAATATGATAAATGTTTATAGGTTCTTCTAATTACAGGTCTAGTTTAAAGCTAAGACAGCTCTGTGAATACTGTTCTCTTTCACAGAATTTCTAGCATTTTCTTGTAATAGTTTCCATAATGAGTTTTTTCAGTGCAACCATTTATCATGTTCTTAAAATATATAAACTACTGAATATAAAGACAAATGCTTAAACTTAGTCTAACCTGAGGCTTTCTGAGGCAAACAGTTCCCAGTAAATCAAGTGAAACAGAAAGCCTGGTGGATTTTATTTCAAAGCTACAGAAACTTGTTAGTATCTTTTAACAAAAAGCATTTATTTCAATACATCGATGTTGAATAGACCAGTGTTTTTCAAACTTTTTCAGGTCATGGAAACTCTTTAAAAACAAAAATCTGGGAAATCCTAATCAAGAGGCAAAGTTCTTGTGATAGAAAAAAAACACATTTTTAAAAAATATTGGTGTTTCATGGAAGATTCTTGACAGCTTTCTTTATTTTTCCTCCCTTTTTAATATAAATAATGCAATTTGGTAAATTAAAAAAGTGAGATATGTTTTATCAAGTTCTCACAGAAGCCTGAGGTTTTGTGGAACACAGTTTGAAATAGCCCTGGGATTCAGCAGCACAACATTTTGTCTGGCATATATTTATACTTCTGAACTGAACATTATATATCTCAAATACCACATGCAGTATAGCAGTGAGTTATATTTATGGTTGCAGCTGGACATTAAGCCCCACAATTGGCAATCAGTCACCCCCACTGTTTAGACCACACCAGGTGATTAAGTCCACAGGTGCTTCTCTGAACTCTCCATGCAAGGCTTCGGAGCCACATTTCAATCCCTTTCTGGAAGGCCAGGAGAATAGAGGTCTGCTTTATCTTCAAGGGGAGGATATTCTATAGGGCAGGAGCAATTGCAGAGACCAAGCTCTCTTCCTAGACCTCTCCAGTTGAAATTATTTAATTGAAGTAGTCTGGAACATACCATCCCTGTCTGACTGGGTGGGATGGGCCAATGTAATTGGAATGCTATTAATACTGTAGGCATGTGATTTTATACAATTAGCTTGGGTTTGTTTGTTTTTTTAAAGTAAAACATTCATATCAAATTGAATTCAAACCAAGTTTGCAGCTGTTATGGTTCTTTATATATTGCAACAAATATTGATACATTCAAGTTGATTGATTAAGCAGGAAACATTTTAAACTTAATATAATAAGCTGATCTTGCATAAATTTGTATTTCATGTTTGTCATTAGAGAGACACCCAACCCCAAATATACTGCTTTCAGTGACCCAAATGTAGTTAACAATTTATGGAGTTTATACGTTTCCAGAAGATTGCACACTTGAAAACTAATTTAATTACTTAATGTATCCATTTAAATATTTTGATTCTAGTTTTTTTTTATTTAAAAGCCCTAAATGAAGGAGAAATATCAGTGATAAAAAGTGTAAGGTTCTAAACTAAAGATAAAATGATGCTTTGCTTCCTAAGATGTAGACCAAAAATGGCTAGTTCAAATAAACATTTTTAAAAAATGAAACTTAAGTTATGTTTATAGTTGAAGACACAGTCAAAACTAAAAAGCAGACTACCTGCTGCAAGAGAACCACTTTGATGCAATG
The DNA here is from genome assembly GCA_032468155.1 of Oxyrhabdium leporinum. Taxonomy (NCBI): domain Eukaryota; kingdom Metazoa; phylum Chordata; class Lepidosauria; order Squamata; family Cyclocoridae; genus Oxyrhabdium; species Oxyrhabdium leporinum. Next base: position 56,680 of record JANHFL010001865.1, read on the forward strand.
GTTATGCCACCAGACTAGAAACTGGTCCGCCTTAGGCTGTAGCCCATACATATAATTAAAAGTGATAGAGTCAACTCTACTATGTTTCACTGGCCCTTAATATATCTCTGTATACATTGTAAGTACTAATACTCTAGGGACAAGTTTGGAGGAGGTAGATTGCTTGTGGTTACATCTCTTGTTCTGCAATTGACTTACTGAAAATTAGAACAGGCCACCTGCTCAACAGAAACAACTCTCTTGTAGGTCAATGTATCTAGATCAGGGGAAGTTACATCCAGTTTTAACAACAGAAGGGCTGAATTCACATAACATGCTAAGACAAAAGCTGGGGTTTGCGCAACACATTGAAGTATTATAAAATTATCCAATCCCATTTTAGTTTAGTTTTAGTATGTTGTGTAAACCTACCCTAATCATAGCAACTAGCTGCTTAGAATGTTTGTAGATGTTATCTCCAAATCCAAACGGGTGTTGAAGATGAATAAAGAAGCCTATAGGAATCTGTCTTTATAGTTACACTCAAAGAAGATAAAATAACCCTGAACAGAAAAAGGAAAGAAGGGAATGTGGAGGAGAAAGACAAAACCATCTTAAACTTTATTGACGATGTTTGGATTAATGGCAGCAAGTTTGGCATACCAAAAGAAGAAAAATTACCACAGTGTCACAAAATAAAATATGCACAATGACAGTGACTTACACAGAACACTGAGCTTATAGAAAAGGCATTGGTCCAGATAAATAACTTCTTTATTTATGTCAGAAATTTTTTAAATGCTGCATTTAATTTTAATATCATGATGAGAACTGTGTCTCATGTTTGACAGGCCTCATTACACCAAGGCATATAGAGAGTTTGCACTATTTAACAATTTTTATCAATCATTTAACAACGGGCAATGAAGGCAGAGCACAAAGACAAAAGCACAAGTGATGGAAATGCAAGAGGATAATCTACTAGTAAAATTTTAGCTTTTATGGCTTGCTCCTACCTGCCACTTAGCTGAGGCAGCATCTCATGGACTCCTGAGAATGGCAGTGCTGTTAGAATGACATAAAAGTGGTCCTCTTGTTCTCTTTCAGAGCAACCCTATAATCAAAAATACAGTGGGAAGTTCTTCTGAGGATGCATGAGTAGAACTGCACACTGTTACTTTTTAGAATGAACTGCTTTCCCCAAGACATAGCCCTTCTGCCAATGTGAAGAGATCCAAATAGTAAAGAAAAGAATCCCAGAAAGGAGAAATAAAAGTCATGCCACTATTTCTAAGTAAAGCTGCACCATTTAACCTTGCCCAGCATGAAGTCTTCCAGTATGTCCCAGTTTCTGGGGTGGTGGTGGGGTGATGATAGGAATAATGATAAATGATAGAATATCAAGTTGAGAATAGCTGATTCAGCCAATTCAGTTGATGCAATAATTGGTTAAAGGCATTCAGGTCTCCTGAAAATTGGCTTTTGATGAATTGGGTTATATCATTTCTAAACATTTCAATTATTTTTAATACCAGCAATGACAACTGCATGGGAAGTGATAATTTGGAAGAAATATTTATTTTTATAGGTGATATCCATGCCAGATAATTCCTGTTACAATTGTTTGTCCTCATTTTTTAAAATAAAATTTAAAATTTATTTTTTAAATGTTGAAATAAAAATATATTACCAACAGATAAAAAAAGGCAGTAGTGATCATACTATGAAGAAAAAAAAATGGTGATTAAAATAAATGTGACAAAAACCCTAATTAACAAAAAGGAATCCATATCATAGCTCTAATTAACTATTTAAAGTTAATTCAATTTAAGCATATCATTAACTCTAGACTACATAGCAACTTATTGTATCATCTTAGCATTTTTGTAACATAGTAAGTTTCTTCGCAATTATGTAAAATTATCTTCTTAGTTTTGCCCCAGATTCAATACACCTAAAGCTATTCATGAAATTCCATGTTTTAGGAAGATAGTTCAACTTCATAAAAATCATGTGAAATCCTTAGCTATAATGTTGCTTTCCAAAATTGTGTTAAATTTATGATGATTAATTCAATTAAATAATTGACTAGTACTTTCCAATAATCAACCAAAATCCTCATTGTTATTTAGGTGACAATGTAATATCTAGCACTTCTAAAGCATAGAAATATATATGCATTCTATCCTTTAGTTTGATTTAATGAAAGCAGCTCCACCCATTTTCAAAGAAGTTTGCATAACTATATGTAAGGTTAGCTCTCTTCCAATTGCATCTTTTTAACAACATAAGGAAGATGAACAAGCAGAAAAGAAAAGGGGCACCTGGAAGTTCTGGCCTGAGACTGTAAATAGAGCACAAATTATGAATGAAGGCAAATATACCTATCTCAGGAAAATATTGCAGGATCCAATCTGCGTCTGTCACTGGAACCAGAAGTTTAGCTTTCAAGCTCATGCTGGAGCTCATCCTCGGGGATCTTCTTTCTAGCAGAATGTCAAACATTAAGAGAATGACACTTTCTGTTAGAGAGAAATTCCCTGAGGATCGGCTCTAGTGCAAATCTGAAAGCTCGGAAGACTAAACCTCTGGTTCTGGTGATCAACCCAGATTGGATCCTATAGTACAACATTGTCTTCACTAGATGTGAATAAAGTATATTTTCATTTGTACCATGAACAGAAAGCAAAGTAATATGAAATTAGAACATTGCTATAATTGGCCAAGGAATTAAATGATGTCCCATTGGCAGGAATATATTTGAATTGATTTAGGTTGGAATCCTCTAATTAATTCACTATGATTAATTTTTAACAGGGCATACATGTATCTGAAGAAGCAACCCCATGGTTAGTTGGTTGGTTGGTTGGTTGGTTGGTTGGTTGGTTGGTTGGTTAAAACCTCATCCAAAAAGGATATCTTTCAATTCTCATCTATTCATAGAAGATACTCCTGGTCTAAGAGGACAAATAAAATAGATAAAACAACTTCTGTGCTCTAATAAAAAAACCCTACATTTCTGAGTGTTCTGTTCACACTTGAAAAAAAGAAAAGGAAAAAAGTAAGGAAGTGCTATTCAGTTAGGAAGTAGATTGAAGAAAAACTCTAAAAATATAATTCTTCCAATCAGAGAGGCAAAGAGACAAATAACAAAGGGAAACTTGTCTCTTTCTTTGCCCTTTCCACTACTAATGCCCCTAGAGGTGAATAGGATAAAAAAAGGTGCAAAAAAAGTGCATTTTCAGTACCTTTATCATAATGGTAACTTCATTCATCAATACGTTGTTCTAAAAGAACAATCTATATATGCTTCATACATCCTTGCAACTCTTTTGTGTCTTTGATCTTGGATATAATTCAGCTATTATATGATTATGCCTTGGATAGAATATTACTAATATTGGAGTCAAATACTATATGGCTGACTGAAGTACAGTTTCACCTTTGAAAGCTTTTTTTAGAAATATGTTATATAGGGAAAAATCTATTTTATGCTTGCTCCGCTTATATCTGTTATCTATAAACTAATAAAAACTGTAAATGATCTATTATCAAGGCAGACTAAATGATGTTGATTAACTGGAAGCACAGAGGAACCTGTTTGTACACATTTAGTAAAATTTAGTTTCCCAAATTTAGGTTACATCAAGCTGTTAAAGGGGAGCTGTTTGACATAACTTCATAAAGTCACATTTCTGCCAGATTCCATGTTGCTTGCAAACACTGCTAAATTCCAAGGACCTTGTGTTGCCACAAACTAAGTGGTAGAAATTAATTTCATAAAGAGATACAAGATATTTATTCTCTCAACAGTAGGACCAACTATATTTTGCCACAAACTGCTTTGTAGTCACTTTATATGCATCAGTGTCTAATGGGCTACTGATGTTCAGGAAATCCAGAACTTATGACCATCCAGACCACCAGAATCAATTGTACATTTAGATACATGACACAATGGGAATAAATGTTGCTAACTGGCACAATGCTATTTACTTGTTTGTTAGATTTCTATTCTTACAGACTATCCCGTTCTCCTAGTGAGTATTTCCATGTCTAAAATGTCTAGAAACAGTCTACTTGTTCTTAATGTAGCAGTTTAACCAACATACCACACTGATTTGGCTGATATGACAATGAGGCTTCTTTGGACATTGTGACACCACTTTGATAACTATTATAATTTCCTTTATGCATCTTCAACTACTCAAAGTTAGTTTTTTGTGATTTGGAATCCCATCTTTGAAGCATAGTTGGTAGCAACTATGACACCAGATCTTTTGATTCTAGTTCTTTATTTTACGTAATATGTGTCTGTGGGCAAGTAATCTAACCTGCCTTTTCTTTACTGCATCTATTAAACACTTACCTATCGAAGGGAATGCTATGAGGCATAATTAACTAATGCTAATGCATTGTGAAATTCCTGATGAAAGAAGCTATAGAAGTGCAAATTGTTTCATTATCATTTGAGACCTACATGAATTACTCTCTTAGTCAGCCATGTTTGGAGGCCAGTGATATTTTTTAAAGAGATTTCTATCAACTCTCATAACCAGTCTATAACACACAAACTCTAGTAAAGAATAAAATGATTTTGCGTAAGCAATAGCAAATCACTAGGTAATAATTTTTCAAAATGTTACATGTGGATTCTAAGTACATACTGCTTATTGACTTAAATAGAAGTCATGCAGTTAAAAGCTTGTACAACCCTATGAAAATACCTCCTTAAGAGTTTTGTCAATAACCATAAGTAAAAAAATAGAATACATACATTTTGACTCGAAGTATATAAACATTGTGTTTATGACAGCTGGGTACTTAGTTTTCACAGCCAATAACCGGTTCTCTGCTATACTGTAATTGACTTTTGATTGTATACTGTTATGTTAATATATTTATGGTGGCTATATTGTGTTACTGAAATCATGCTGTGCAAAACAGCTGTATCATAAAGTACTGTAATAACATTTCCTAGGCCATAAACTACAATGCATATTATTGATTTTTATGTGGCAGATTTGCATTTTTCCGGATGTAGACTGAAATAATTAAAGAAAATGATTTATTAGAGGGGAAGCCCCAATTAATTTTATGTAGCAAAGTAGTAATAAAAACTGATTTAATTTAGTAGACAGAGAAAAAAACATGTTTGACTTTTCAAAGTATCTTTGAAGTTACATACAGAATTTAGAAACAGCTGCCATTTATATTTATTAATGATATTGATATTATTCATTGGCATGACCTGACAGGCAGGCATATTCTGTACCTGCAGATGCATATGGGACATCCAACAGCTTCTCCCCACAAAATGTATTGCTTAGAAACAATGCACCATACTTGCTTAGGAATATATTGGCAACATTTTCAGACACTCAATTGTGTAATTGCATGCAATACCGTGTTTTCCCAAAAATAAGACCTACCCCAAAAATAAGCCCCAATGAAGATCATCATCAGCTCAAGGGGGGACATGGCCAGCCCCAGAAGTGGGGAGGGTGCAATGGCCAACAGTGTCTGGCAGTAGCCGCAGCCTACGCAGCACAGATGAGTTGATTATCTATCCAAGCAGCAGGCAGAGTCAGAGGTGGGGGGGAGGCAGGCAATCCAGATGCACTGCGTGGGCCACAGGCAGGCTGAGAGAGACGAAGACAAGCCTCCCGCAACCACCTACTCACTCTGTCACATCTCTTGGTTTACCTGCATCCTGTGTGGTGTGTCTGGATTGCGTGCCTCCCCCACCTCCTCTGCCTCTGTTTGTTGCTGGTGCCACCACGTGAAGATGAGCCTCCCATGGCTGGCCACTAATTCTGGTCTACCAACTCTGAGCTTTCCCATGGCCCACATGGTGCATCCAGATTGTGTGCTTCCCCCCATCATGCCTCTGCTGCCTTTTGCTGCTTGGACAGGTAATCAACTCAACTGCACTGTGCGAGTTGTGCAGCCCCAAAGTGCACCAACCAAGGGGCCAATGGACTGCAGCTGCTGTAGGACATTGGCCCCAGTGCACTCACTGCCTTTTGTGTATGCATCTTGGGTGGGGCACCCAGCTGAGCTAATCACCCTGAAATTGTGTTCCCCAAAATAAGCCCTAGTGCTTATTTTGGAGCCCTCCCAAATAGGACTAGGTCTTATTTTTGGGGGCTCCAAAATAAGTACTATAGTCTTATTTTCAGGGAAACACAGTAGCAGAGTCAGCATGTTTAAAAAATGTTCCCAAATTCATCACATGTTGCAAATTTTCATCTATTTCATCTCCAGAACTTTGTTTTTATTTAATTTGGGGAGTCAATGAGTAAGATACCACATTGCTCATTTTTTATTTAGAAAAGTCTAATATATGAATATGTGTGTATGTATATATAAGTATGAACTGTGTTAATGTACATTTCCAACCTCCAATGTTACCAAGGAAATGCTAGCAAAACTGACCCAGGTCTCTCTGCTACCATGCTCACTCAGTAAAGTACATGTCTTCAGATTAATAAAAGAAACTCATCGCAAAATATCTTTCATTTTTCATCTATTATGCCAATATAGGAAAGCTAGCTATTAAAACTGACGAGACTCCTTCAACTGTTGTTCTTGGGATGTTCACAAAAATTATGATGCATGAAAAATAGGAGTCATGTGAACTGAAAGATTTTTGATCACACAGCATCTGGTAAGAAAGTCCTTAGCTGTAGAGCCCAGAAACTGATTATCAATCAAACTGATTATCAATCAATGATAGTTTATTTAGTTTATTGAATCTGTACCTTGCTGCAGTAAAAATTTCCAAGCCGTACAATTCAATAATATTTAAAACATAACCATTAACGTATTAACATAACTGACAAGAATAATGAAAATGAATAAAAATATGAAATAAATAACGGTGGAGCAATACAGTAAATTAAGAGTATGTCCTCTAAAATAATTTGGTTTTTAATAATTTCCTGAAAGCCAACAGAAATTGAGGAAGACAACAGTTATGATATGCTACCAGACAGTTTCTATCTTTTATAGACCATAAAAGTTGCCATTCACAATCATCATTCTTGCACCCATTTAGAAGAAGGTAGCTAACATAAATAGATTTTGATAAATATTTTCAGAATGGTAAAAGTTCTGGCATGATGATTGGCTGAAATCCTTCATTTATGCACATTCGTGATTTGATAGTCAAACTGAACTCAGAAATTCTCTTAATGGCTTACAGTAATTGTTACTTAATTGTACAATCATTATGTAAATTTCTGAGTTCCAACTGTCTAATGTCCTCATCTTTCCTAAGCCACATGCCAAAAATAATCAGTTCTAATAAGATGCTCTGATATAACAAATGTCTTTTATACAATTTATAGTAAAATATCCAGAATTCCTATATAAACAGATGTTTGGATAAACTGAGCTGCAGAACATAGCTACTGTATATCAGTAAACCGCTAAAATCAATACCATGAACAACATACTCCAGAAACTAAGAGGATCAAGATGGGGAGCCTCAGCCTCTAATCTCAGAATATCAGCGCTAGGGTTGGTCTACTCCACAGCTGAATACTGCGCGCCTGTTTGGCTTAATAGCTGCTACATTAGCAAGATCGATGCTAGACTAAATAAAACAATGAGGATCATACGTGGTTGTATAAAATCTACTCCTACTTGCTGACTCTGCCGTCTTGAGCTACATTGCACCACCAGCTCTATGAAGGCAGGAAGCCTTAGTGACCGAATACAACAAAATTATGAGAAACCCATTTTTTCCTGTGCACATTGATCTTCCTCATCTATCAATTGGCAGGCTTAAATCCAGAAAGCCCTCTCTGGCACTCTCTCACCAGCTGTCTAACAACTTTGAAATCAACACACAGTGGAAAACCAAATGGGCTGCTGAATGCCCAGATACGGGCAGTTACGTAAATGACCCTACACAAAAGGTGCAGATTTGACCTTCCTCACCAGCATTGGTCAACTCTGAACAGGATCCATATCCAACATGGTGTCTGCCAGGACTCATTGTTTAAGTGGGATCTTGTCTCTACCCCTCAATGTGACTGTGGTGCTCCTCAACAAAATATTCATCAGATTGTGTCCGAATGTCCATCAAGAGCTTACACCGGCCCAATGACTGATCTTTTCAACATAGACCACCCTGTCCTTGAATGGCTGGGTGGACTGGACATTAACATTTGAACCACTATAAGTCCATGTATTTTCCATACGCTAAATAAATAAATAAATCAGTAATAGAAACTATATCATATCTGCTTTCATGTATTAATACTTCAGGTTCACCCTATTTGTTCCCTAAACTTTGAGCATTAGTGTATAGGCATTTGAGTCCTTTATGGATCTTGGATATATTTCTTTATATCTCCTACTTTGTAACTGGGATTTCCATCTTTCCATCACTCTCGACTTCATTATGTTTTCTTTTCTTTTTTCTTTCTTCTACTTTTTACTCCCTACCTCCTTATGTGATTGGTTATTAGTTTGAAATTAGGCTCTAAAGATCATAAAGATTGGACCCCCTTCCCCCTCAATAGTCCCCAGGGAGTGGGCAGGTTTTAGTGAATCCACCTTGAACAGGTCCATTTTTTCAGGAGAAAAGCAGGGCAAAAATAACTTCAGTGCTGCCAAATCATAATTCAGAGGTGAACCCTATTCAGAGATAAATTATACTAATTTCAGCAGAGCAAAGCACATATCATGGACCTTGAAAATGCTCTATGCAAGTTAACCCACCTAATACGCTTAGATGAACCACTTTGGCACATGCACTTCACCATCTTTGAAAAAGGTATGCATATTTTATAGCAATCACCCTTCTATTCAAATATAGTGTTTGTTGTTTAAGGTGTTGCTTAAAATCAGTGAAGCATGAGTTGGATTCTGCATTTATTAAACAAGAAGCTTCCTAAAGGAAATGCAAATCCCCACAGCTAATCCTATGATTTATTTGTATATGGACATACTGTTTAAACCATCTGATCTTCAAAAGAATTTACATAGCACACTGCATTATAATTTTTGGAAGAAGATGCCATTTGCAGGAGTACAGAGCGGTAGTGCAAAGTCTATTCTGTGATGATAATGGCTTGTAACTTGTCTGTTAGACATGCTGCTAAATCTTCTCTGTGGAATTAAAACATGCATTTATATCAGTTTGCAGGCTCTTATCCCACCACCATCTAATAGCTGGCTCTAGGCTTCAGGGAGCCCAGGGTTTAGACTCTGGATGCATGGGGGGGTCCTGCACTGAAGCCAGGAGTTCAGCCTTCATAGTACTATGATGCTTCCAGCTTTCATACAGTTCTGCCTCAACCCTGTCCTTCATTGCTTGGGCAATGGCTGGTTGCATTATGAGATGAATTGGTTTTGTTTGCTGAGACACAGGATTTATTTATTCCTTTGTTGAACTGTTCCTGCAATGTATTTTGCTTATTGAGAGACTGGTGGCTTTGAAGAGATGACTGGTCAGTGATGATGATAGAACAGTGATGATACAATATAATCAATGTTTATTCAGAGGCTTCAAAACTCTGGGATGCAGAGCAAGGAAAGGAATTCAGTTGGGGTATAAATGGATTACATATTTAAAATTATGGAACTTAAAATGTAATTTAGGATGCACTCACTGTCGCAAAAGAAGATTGGACTCTTCACAGGATAGGAAAGCTGTTACTTGTTCCAAATCTTTATTTAAGAGTAGAATTGCTAAATTTTGAATAGAGCATAAACGGAGATGCTTTCCTTGACAACAGAGCTCTGGAATTCATTTCTTTAGTTAGGTTGCAATTTACTTCTACTGTAATGTAATGGTATTTATTCTGAAATAAAACAACATGTAGGGTTGACACATTAACTAATCTGAGACTTGTTTAGAAGGGGGGGAAGGAGGGAGGGAGGGGGATTTTAATGTAACAATAGTAATAGCACTTAGGCTTATATACCGCTTCACAGTGCTTTAAAGCCCTCTCTAAGCAGTTTACAGAGTCAACATATTGCCCCCCAAAACCTGGGTCTCATTTTACTCACCTTGGAAGGATAGAAGGCTGAGTCAACCTTGAGCCAGTCAAGACTGAATTCCTGGTGGTGGGCAGAGTGTGTGTGTATATATACACACTTTGGTCTCTAATAAAGTTCTCTACTCAGACTACCACAAACTCACTGAGAATATTGAATCTGTCAACATCATTTCATTTCAAGGAATTAATCAAGCTGACTGTTTCAGAGAGAGGTTTTGGGGAAAAGGTTTATTATTTAGGCAATTAATTTTTTAAAAATGGAAATGTTGTGAGTCACTGGTATACATAAAAAATGATTTATTGTAAAATTTATTTCACGCTCCTGGAAACAGAGTACAGATTTTACACAGCATGTTTTCTCCAAATCACCTTATCATGTGCCGATTATTTTAGTTAAGTAAATATTTAGTGGAAAACTCCTACAATACTTTTTAATATGGTGTCATTCACCATTGAACGGACAGAATTCACCATTTCAAGGGAAAAAAAATAAAAATAAAACTTCCTTCATACCTACTAATGAGCACATAAAATCACATTATATAGATTGCCATGCATAACTACATGCCACTAGCTCGTACCCAGAATGTACCCCTAAATCTGCTTGTAACTGTATTTGTTCTGCACTTGACAGAGATGCTCAACAGGTAGAATTAAACAGGAATTCTGGACATTGAACTACCCACTCAATAAGATCAAAAGACAAATCAACAGAACCAGTCAATTCCATGGAAACAAAACACCAGAACGCCTATAACCCAGGGCTCATACCATTGAAATACATTGTTAATAAGCTACACTCCATGCTGGACTATGAGACTGCACTCCATTACATTGCATAGAGTGGCAAATCAACACTTCCATACAGCCATTCATCCAAGCTGGGGCAGATTCTCCTAAGCAACAACTGGACATGGCAACCAGATCCTGAAACAAACCCAGATGTCTAACTTTGCCCTCACATCTATTTCAAAATACATGTCTATGGAGATTCTCAGTCAACCAGGTCATGGTTGTGTCAAAAGTGTTTTTCCAAAAGGCAACTGGCCTTTTTTTTCCCTAGAGGACATTTCACTCCACATCCAAGAAGCTTGGATGAAGACAAACTTCAACATTGAGCAAGACATTGCTAAACTCAAATGCTTCGAAAAGTTTCAGGCAGTTTCAAAAATAATGTAATCCATTTGATATGTATCTGGCAACTGCATAACCAACCTTCTATCCTTCCTCCAACCATACCCAGTTTAAATCCTGTATCAGTCTAGCTATTCTGTACATCTGATGAAGTACGCTATAGCTCAAGAAATCTTATGACTTTTAATAAAATGCATTAAATGAAAAAATATGCTACCAGACTCCTAATTTTTTACACCATAGACTAATATGGCTCTCCTCCTCCTATCTACTGCTTTTTGTCTAGCTCCATTGGTTCTTTAGCTTCCATGTATCCACAAAAACATAGCTGGGATTGTAACAGAAAAGAAGCAGCCAAGCATTGACAGGTGTTCCATTTTCCTAGTCCAGTGGCATTAGGAAGGGAGTTTCAATTATTAAATCTAGAATTCCTAACTAGTATAAAAGGCATCTGTCAGTTTCCAGTTGGGGCTCCATGTATCAGCAGGAGCTCTTCAACTGTCTAAGGCTGACTGATGAGAGAAAGGGGTGACAGAAATATATTCAGCCCTGCTCATTCACTGGTAAACTTGTGTGTGTCTTGAAGAATTTTGATATTCTGTTGGAAGATAGCCAATGAGATCTGATTCTACCTGGTGAATGAATTCCTGAACATTTCAAAGATGCAGAGTTTCTGCATGATTCTTTCCTACATTATTCATATTGTTCTTCTATATGTAATAAGATAAAGTTTTTAAAATACAAAGAGCTTACTCTAAGATCTTTTAGGAGTAATGTAATTCAAGGCTTTATCTAATCCATGATTGGTCATTCAAAAATACTCTCCCTCCCCACAATCCCCTAACAAGCCTGTCGGGGGTTTGAGGATTCAGTAATAAGTGTTGAGTCCCCATTGGGATGCAGCAGTTATCATTATCATCTCAGTACAGAAAATATTCAGAACTGGTAATGATTTTATGGTTCATGCTGTGTGAAATTTTCAGCTTCAGTATAATATTTAGGAAAGCATTATCAGTAATGTTTAGGAGAGGTATATTGATAAGAGTTATCCTTGGAAAACATTAGGATGCTTAGCTGTGGCAACAACAGAGCACAGGCACTGCAAATAATATAGTTTTACAAACATAAAAAAATAGATGAGACTAAAAACTAATTTTTCCTCTGAAACTAACAAAAAAATAATAATCCAGTAATTGGTGGATGTGTTGTTTTATATACGCATATATAAAGCATTACATTCACCAGTGACTGGATTTACCAATAAATGAAACAAGTACTGGGGGAAAATGAAAAAAGAAAACCCCAGCAAATGCAAGTAATTATAGAATAAACAGTCAAAATTTAACTCAACAGGCATCAGATGAAGTTCCCAAAGCCTTGCAAACACATCAGATTTGAAAGGTAGTCTGGACAGGAAGCATGACCAGATAGACCAGGGGTGTCAAACTTGCAGCGTCACGGTGGTATTACTTGAATATTGGGACTTTTTCCCCCTTCGCTAAACCCGATGGGGCAGGGCCAGCACGTAATGCATCCAGCCCTGCAAAGTTATATTAACATAATCTAGTAAATCTGAAAGTACTTCCCCACCCCCATCAAACTTTACAGCTCAAGAAATAAGGGAGATATTTGCCATCCTGTTGGAGGCTAAGCCGCCTGTTTTCTGACTGTTTCCCTAGCTATGACTCTTCCCTTTCTCTCCCAAACTCATTCTCACATACCATTAGCGAAATGATACATACTGTATTTACTTAGATTTGAAACAACTTGTTTTAATAGGTTAAAAATACATGTCTTTAACAAGCATGATACAATAACATTCTCACATGTTCACAAGAATCTTTCTGGATAATAAGCCCTATTGTAGCAATTAGGATGCTTCATCAAGTTTCCTAAGATATTTTCATTCAACAAACCTACAGACCAGTTGGGGCTGCAAAACTCTGTGACAGTTTAAACTTTTAGAGATGTTTCTTGATTCAGGAGCAACTGGTGTCCATGATGAGGGGGGAAAAAAGATTGTTCTTCAAGGGAACACAGTGTACAGATATGAGCAAATCTATTATATTTATCCAATAAGAAAATAAGATCTTTCCCTACGTACTTATCTTTGAACTGAAGTAGTCATCTTCAATTAATTGATATGAATAAAAAAAACAATGCCAAGAGTATAAGGAGCAATCTCCACAGTCATAAATATTATAAAATGTGAATTATTGTAAAATCAGTCAAAAGAGCAACTGTGATACAGAATGATCTGTTTGCTACTTTGTTTTTAATTCCCTAACATTATCTCCAGCCTATTTTGCTTTCCTGTTTTCTCTTCCTCTAAGATCACCTGATCACTCCTTTCACATTGGCCTTGCCTCTTCTACTTTGTGTTCAGAACAGTTAAAATGGCTGTCATATCCTGTTTGAGCCATTTCAGAGCCAAACGGAGGTACTGTGGCGCTTATAATAATTCCTCGTGCATCAATCCTGCCAAGATGCCTAATTATTTGTGTAGCGTGTTTTCTGATCTTCTTCCAGATTCCAACTGTGCCATGAATAATGCGATGCTCAGAACACAGCAGACTGCATGCAAATTTCTGATGGTGTAAATTTACATGAACTTTGTTGACGCTGCTCAAAACATTGTTTTGCATTAGCTAAC
>JANHFL010001865.1:78468-88587 GCA_032468155.1 Oxyrhabdium leporinum
GATGAGTAGCCACATAAATTGGCTAAACGAATAAATACATGTATTTACAAAGATATGCTTCCTGAAGTGCTAATCACTAAGTTACCAATGATTAAAGTTTAATATTGTATGATGCTTCTTATCTGTATTTGGTTTTATATTGTTACTCCAACAAATGTTAGTTTTAAAAGTTTTTTTGATCTCCAATTGCTAACTAAGCGCATTGACATAGCACCTTTAAGAACGCCTGCTAGTACAAACTGATAAAAATGAACTTTATTATTGTAAGCCAAAATGAAAGGCATATACTAATTTTTATCTATAACCTAGCAGGTTTCTACTCAGTCATGTTATCCATATTCCCAACATATATAAGTATGGATAATAATAACAATAATTCTTTATCGATTAGTCATATGACTGTATCATAAAGCTAAAAAAACAACAGAAAATAATGGCATATATGCAGGAGAGTTATCATCCCTGAATTCAACCAGAATTTGTTCTTGGTAGTTTATCCTCTTCAGATTGATCTTTGACATTTCATTTTCCTTAGTAATACCTAAGTCTGTTCCCTCCAAGAAGTATGACAGCTTATCCAAACTGTCATACTTAGATTTTAAGTAAGGAAAGGATCTAAATGTACGGCCTTTTCCACAAAGTAGTTTACTATCAAACAGGTAAGTGCAATCTTCAACATCTTGTACACTATATGTACACTATATGGAAGGAATATTATAATGAGAGAGAGAGAGGGTCTCAGGGAAGTCCTGCCTTAGCACTTGGCCACCACAGGTGTCTCCGACACAAGTCCCATGTTACTCCCACCATCGCCATCCCACACGGCCACACGGCCACACTCTACCCCCCACGGCCCTCCAAGATCAAACACAACCTTGAAACTGAGTTTGACACCCCTGCTCTAGAGAAAGCTCTTCTAAGATTTTGGGTCTTATAAACTAGGAATAAGGGGAAAGGCTATTATTGATCTAAATGAAGATGCTCTGCATCGGTAGGATGGAATAAATAAATAGACTATATGCAGGAATATATATTTAGTTTAACTGATTAGATTTATTATGGCCATTCAGTCTTGAAAACTCTGGGTTGGTTACAAAATCCAAATAACAATAAAAACTTTTGAAGTCCATATAACAGATAGTCCAGAGTAACAAAACTAGAACAATAAATATAAATACAACAGGGCCCCCACGAAAACATAACAAACACATTAAAGTTAAGGTCTACCTTTATTAAAGATGGGAGGATGAAATTTTATGTTAGAAAGAATAAGGCAGTGTTACTCAGGTTGCTTTATGTGCATTTAAAAGAAGGAATCCAATATGGTTTACACTACTATGAATTGAAAAATCTCTAATTTGGTACCTTTGGAACTTAGGACATGCACAGACTGGAAGGAATTGGGATTTACAATTTGGACAGATTCTATAAACTAGCTGAGTATATACTTTTCTCAAAATAATCCCAATACATCAAATATATCTAAAAGCACAGATATAAAAGTGATAGTTGAATCTTATGCTTCAGTGAATGGTGAAAATGGAAAAGCCAGGGTTGAATTTTGAAAAGTTGTGCAACTTTTTTAATGAATGCTATCCAGGAGAAAAATTTGTTTTGTTAAATGACATAAATCGATGTCTGCAAACAGGATGAGAGAATGAGAAATGGTGATTCAGACACTGGAGAATTGATGAATGTCTGCCTATAAAAAAAAAGTTTGTCTAATAATGCTCTGTTTGTGAGCATACATAGAAAACAAATACACATCTAAAACCGTTGCCGGTGCGAATGTTTCTGGTGAAAAATTAAGCAAAACAGAGGAAAATTAAGATGATAGACATTTTGATTGACTATGGGGGAGACCATTATGTATAGCTTAAAGATTGAATCTTGGGGACAAAATCAACATGGAATAAAACTCTCAGTAAGAATCCTCCAGCAAAGTGAATTATAGAGGTAAAAATAGAAATGATCAACTGATTTGGGATGAAACTGAAGTGAGAGAAAACTGAAATGAGTTTGTATGGAATGTTAGTGATATACTGAAGACCAGAACTGAAGTACTATAAATAGTGTTGAAGAAAAAATATGATAAAAATGTAAGTTGTAAGAACCTTGGAAAAATGGTAAAGATACAGATGGTATAACTAGAAAAATGTTCAAATGTAAACACAGTTTATTATGAAGTGATCTGCAAATTATTTAAAATGTGCTTAACAGTTGGAAGTTGACATTTTTCTCCTATATAAAGGGAAAAATAGCAAAAATTAATAGGGATAGTGTGTTCCTGGGAAGATGTAAGAAGTGACAGTGAACAAAACCTAGGAACTGCAGTGAGTCATTATAATGGGTAGGAACGTGCATATTGTATTACTGATCATCAGCAGGTCACTGAGAAATGAATGAGTATAAGAAAAATGTTCATTATATGTTGGCTGATTTGAAGAAAATCTCAATTATAGAATGCTTAGCGCAAAAACTGAGTTGATGGTTGGTTGCCTAAGGCCATTAGAGTGTTTTATGATGGAAGTACAGCATGCATGAGAATAAATGAAATACTTATTCAATGGTTTAGTATTGAGCAGGGAGAAATCCAAGGATATCTGAGGTATCTTTGATTGTTGAATGTAAATGTATTATGGATATACACCCAAAGAATGTCTACGGAGATTCTCAGTATTCCAGGTCATGGTACCAAATTAGAGATTTTTCAATTCATCTTGCTGGAAGGCGAAAATTAGGAAATTCTGCTTTACCAGTGAAACAGTTTTCTTTAAGAAATCGTGGGGGCTCCATCCCTGGAAGTTTTTAGAAAAAGACTGTCCAGTCACTTGTCTGAAACAGTATAGGATCTCCTGCTTGAGTAGAGAGTTGGACTAGAAGACCTCCAAGGTCCCTTCCAGCTCTATTCTGATTCTGATTCAGTGTAGGCGATCTTCAACTTACAACAGTTCATTTAGTGACCATTCAAAGTTATAATGGCACTGAAAAAAAGTGACTTATGATTGTTTTTGGCACTTATGACCATTACAGTGTCCCCATGGTCACATGATCAAAATTCAGACGCTTGACAACTGACTCATATTTATGACAGGGTAACCGGGTAACTGACTCATATTTATGAACAGTTGCAGTGTCCCGGGATCATGTGATCACCTTTTGCAACCTGCTGACAAGCAAAATTAATGAGGAAACCACATTCACTTAACAACCGTGTTACTAAGTTAAGAAGTGCGGTGATTCACCATGGCAAGTAAAGTCGTAACATAGGACAAAACTCACTTAACAAATGCCTCACTTCACAACAGATATTTTGGGCTCGATTGGGGTCGTAAGTCGAGGACTACCACTATGATGATTGATAGGATATTAAACTATTGTAATGATGTTGCTTTATGGAGTTTGTTTTAAATGAGCAATTCTGTTGAAGATATTGTGGTTCTATTCATTTGCTTCAAGTACATGCATTGTTCAAAGATAATGTGGTATGCTGCTTGGTAATCATAATGCCATCCATCCAATCGTGTTCTATTATCAGCGGTTCTATGGACCAGCTCTCTCCACATTTCCCAATCTTGTACAGCGTCTTTCAATTGTTTCCTGCTCTGGCTGGTATTGGCTTTGACGGTGTCTAGCCACCATGTTTTTGGGTGGCCTCGTTTCCAGGGGTGGGCTGCTGGGGGTTCGCAGGAGTTGAGGCAGACCTTTAGCGAAGATTCTCCGGGGTTCACTGAACCCCCAAATCCCACTCCTGGCTGGCTCTGCCTGCCCTGCCCCTCCCCTCCCAGGAGTCTCCACACAGCCCATTGTGGATGCAGGTAAGTGCAGGCCGCGCACGGAGGCTCAGGGAGGGCAAAAAAAAGGGCCTCCCAGAAATTCAGGAAGGCTGGAAATGGGCCTGTGTCCAGCCTCCAGAGAACCTCCGAAACCCGGGGAGGCGTTTTTGCTCTCCCGGAGACTCGAGAAAAGTCTCCGGACCCCGGGAAAGGTGAAAACGCACCTCCCCCACCATGGTGCAAGAGACTGACTAGGCCATGCCCACCATGGCTACGCCCACCCAGCAACCAGGCAGCGAACCCATTGCCGAAGTTTTTGAATCCCACCCCTGCATAGCACATACATTAAAATGATGATGATGATGATGATGATGATGATGATGATGATGATGATGATGATGATGATGATGATGATGATGATGATGATGGTGACGGTGACTTAAGAAAATTAGGAAAAGAATAATGACCTTTATTATCTCATGTAAGAGGTTTTTTTTCCTAAAAAGGCAGAAAAAGTGGTGGAAAGATTCTAAAAGAAGAGCCATGCAGTGCTGTGCAGTGGTTAGAATGCAGGCTAATTCTTCTGACTGCCAACTGTCAGTAGTTGGAGTCTCACCAGCTCAAGGTTGACTCAGCCTTCCATCCTTCTGAGGTTGGTAAAATGACAACCCAGATTGTTGGGTGCAATATGCTGACTCTATAAACTGCTTAGAGAGGGCTGTAAAGCACTGTGAAGTGATATATAAGTCTAAGTACTATTACTATTGCTCTTCTCACAAATATGCTTAATAAATCATTACAATGTAGTTATTAGGTTTGATGCCATTTCAAAATGAAATGGGAACAAGAAGGGAATCCCAATAAGAACAGTTTCATTTGCCTGCAAAAATTAGCCATAGGCAATGATTTTCTTGAAAGGAAAAAAAAAACCTTAGTCATGAACCCATAGGAACCAAACCAGCAAAATCTTTCAAAACAAATGTTGTTGTGACAATTAATACCACCTGGGAATCTAGCTCACTTAATTGTGACACATTCCACAAATAAAGTTTAATTTGGAAAAAAATCAGTACATACACACCAAGGAATCACATATCATTCCTTGGAGGATATAACCTCACTTCAGGGTAAAGTATTCTACCATCTGCTTTATTATTTCAAACTGTGATATGGTACCTTGATTTGTTAACTATATATTCTTATTCTATCCTTTAAGATCTAGCTTGTTGAGGCTAAGCAGTTTCAACTTGAACATTCCATCCTTTTTTCTGCCCATAGTACTAAATTATTCGGATTTGTTCTTCTCTTATCTGGCTATCAGAGGGGTAAAATAGTACTATTTAAACAGTAATGGCAAATAGAATATTTTTAGAGATTTATGACATTATACAGCCTCTATTAACTATTAACAATGCACTCTAACCAGTTAGAAGTTAGGAAAAAAATAAAATAAAAAAGTTAGGAAAAAATAAAAAATCTATATTGAGACACCAAAGATAAGATCAACATTAGCACAAAGCATAATTTTACCAGTTGGATTTAACTGTGGCAATCAAGCTACAAGTCCCCATTCAGTTACGCAATTCATGAGTTAGTTATGTCCTTGTGTACTTTCTTAACATCCAACTACCACACAGGATTTGTGTTATCAGTGGCTGAAGTGAGGAAAAGATCATGTACATAGAAATTTTCACAGAAAAAGGGAACATAGAGATATAAATACATATATAAAAAATAAGCCAACAAGCATATGGGGAACAGATTTAGTCTATAACAAGTCCACATGGAGATCTAGCAATACATTGAAATACGTATCCTAAAAACTGAAAAAATTAAATGGGAATAAAAGTTTTTTTGAAGGGGAAAGGTATTCTTTTTTAAAAAAGCAGGTTCAAAGTTACTGTTGTAACTGTTCAAAGTTACAACAGCACTGAAAAAAAGTGACTTATGACTGGTTTTTGCTTTCTTATGACTGTTGCAGCACGCCCCTGGTCATGTAATCAGAATTCAGGTGCTTGGCAGCTGGCATGTATTTATGACAGCTGCACTTTCCTGGGATCATGTGATCATCATTTGCAACCTTTCCAACTAGCTTCTGGCAAGCAAAGTCAATGGGGGAAACCAGATTTACTTAAGAACCACATATTCTGTTAACTGTGCAAAAGTCATAAACTGAGACAAAACTAATTTAACAACTGCCTTGCTTAGTAATGGATATTTTGGACTTGATTGTGGTTGTAAGTCAAGGACTACCTGTACTCCAGACTTTATTCTATGTGCATTTTCAAGCCTGCATAAGCATATATATATATATATATATTAGAATTGTCTTATCTGAACTCTGGCTTCTTTGGCTTTATTAAATTTGTGCTTGTTTTAAAGCCACCTACTGTATCTTTATTCGTCTACTACACAATATACAATATAGATTACTTTATAATGTACCCGGACTTGACACCAAAAAAGAAGTAAGCTGTTGAGATTACAAATATGCTTTTTAGAGCCTGAGTTTCAATGTCTAGTCACACAAACAACTGTCTTGGTAATTATTTATGGGAAAATGTGAATGTTGTGGGGACCTTTGTATTCAGAGTCTACTGTATGTCAATTATTTTATTCATGGTAAACAGATCATTTAGTTGGAAAAACCCCATCTGCCCAGATATAACTCTTATTATTTATGAGAACCATGTTTAGGAATGCAGGCAGCACATGTGCATAATTAATCCTGAGGAGAATTAGACATTGTTTGATTCACAGCTGAATGCAATTAGCATTAGGAAGTTTACATATGTTGGCAATAACACAGATTAGCAACTAAAGTGCTTGTTAAAAAAATTAACCTGAGGCTGCTAGAGCAGACCTCTCTTAATGATGCTTTAAATGTTGTTGATGAAGTAATAATCAATTTTGTTTTATAAATAGTAAATCAAGAATTTAGATCTAATTAGCAGCACTGCAGATCTATTCACTTACAGATCTAACATACATGTGTTGTGCACTATGAATTTCTTTCACAAACAATTGTTAAGGAAGTGATGCAGTCCATTTGCAAAATCTCTATGCATGTGTATGTGTGTCACAGATAGGGAATGAGCTGTTAATGCTAGAAGTCACCGTGGCTGTAGCATTCAATGAAGGATAAATACTTGTCCTGAAGCTTTTGGACTGTTGGAGAGAAAAACAAGGTCATATTGACCTCTTTATTTTCATATATACATAAACATACGCATGCATATAACTTTACAAAATACATTATTATAGTTCAGAGACTGTGAAATGAAGCACTCTAATAGAGAGGGAGGAGGCAAGGAATGTGATGAACAAGAGGAGATAAAGTACAATTGAGCTCTAATTATTTTCGCTTCAACTTTAAGAAGTTCAACATTAATTAAAATGTTTCTGCATGACTCACCTCAAAATTGGCAGAAGAGAGGACTTGATATGTGCTGGGATGTCAGCAAGTCTTATAGCAACAAAGGCTGCTGTTTGACATGCATATTTACACTATACGCTCTAAACTCTTTCAATTAGGGCAAGAAAGTCTTTTTTCTCCAGTAACAATTTAATTTTCCCATTTAAGTAAAGGAGAGATATTGTATTGAAAATAGATGACAGTGAGAAATAATGCTTGCTATTTTTATAACTCCAACTATGGTTCTTCCCTTTCCACAAGTTTTTTAATATCTTACTGAAATTTAAGAAATTAAGTTAGAAGTAGACAGGATGGATTGCTTAATCTGCTTTATGTCATGTTTTAGTCAAAAATGAAGCAAAACTATGAACACTGAACTCATTACTAAATAATTTTTATGTATATACTGTCTAAGTACAAATCGTAGTTAAACTATCTTCTATGTCTACCTGTATCTGGAAGTTACTGCATTCCACAAAGGGAGATATGTTGCAAATAAAAACTTACCCTTGCAGTGCTAAGAATTAAAAATCATTACTTAGATACATTTATGTGCATGTTTGTGTTTGTATTGTGTATATGTCTGAGGGACAGAAAGAGAAAGAGCAAAATGAGGAATCTGCATATACCAGTCCATTCTTTGAGCTTCTATCAATTGGCAATGGTAGTTTGATGGAATTAAAACATGGGAATAAAAATATTTACACTGAATAAAAAAAAAATCTGTAACGTGGTTTTTGTCTGCTATCGAAGGGATCTATAATTTCTATTTATCATAATTTGTAGTTCTCCTTTATTTTGAGTGTTAATCTGTGCATCTTTGAGCATTCTAATATTTTTTTTATTACACTTTCATCTGTAGGCATTTCTTCATTTTTCCATTGTTGTGCAAAAACAATTCTCGCTGCTGTTAACACATGTAAAATTAGATATGTATTCCCTTTATTATACTGTTCTGGTAAAATACCCAACAAAAATATTTCTGGTTTTAAAGCAATATGTTGCTTTATCATTTTTTCTAACCATGTATGTATTTTTGTCCAATATTTTTTTTGCCTTTGGACTTGTCCACCACATATAATAGTACGAACCAGGTATCTGATTACATTTCCAACATCTGGTGGACATGTTTTCAAACGTCTTTGCCAGTGTTGCTGGTGGTAAGTGCCATCTATAAAACATTTTATATAGATTTTCCTTATAGGCAGTTGACATTGTTAATTTATAATTTCTATCGCACAATTTCTGCCATTTATCTAACTCTATAGTATATCCAGTTTTTGGCCCATACTATCATTGTTTCTCTCACTTGTTCTTCTTCCATTTTGATGCTCAATAGATAGCTATACATTTTAATTAGTTTTTCATCTGTCCCTAGTAGTATCTGATCTAATGCTGTTGGTTCTTTATAAAAAAAACATACATTTTTACATCTTTCTCATATCTTAATCATATTTGCACATGCGTCCACCATGCTAGATCAATCCCTACATTTTACAACTCTTGCTTAGTTTTAAGTTCCCATTTTTCATTCAAAATGTCTTTGTATCTTGTATTTTTTTTCAAGTTAACAACATTCAGATGTATCAGTGCCTCCATCGTGGAGGACCAGACTAGTATTTTCATATAATATTTTTGTTTGACTTTTTCCCCATATTAAGAGCAAAGCATTTCTAACATAATGTCTTTGGAAATATCTATGTATTTTGTTTTTCCCATACCATAGAAAGGCGTGCCACCCCAGTTGAAAATCATGGCCTTCCAAAACTAATAATCCTTTATGCCTCAAATTTATCCATTCT
Source organism: Oxyrhabdium leporinum (assembly GCA_032468155.1). Taxonomy (NCBI): domain Eukaryota; kingdom Metazoa; phylum Chordata; class Lepidosauria; order Squamata; family Cyclocoridae; genus Oxyrhabdium; species Oxyrhabdium leporinum. The sequence goes on from JANHFL010001865.1 coordinate 87,462, forward strand.
TTCACCCATATAAGTACAGAGGCCTGGTAATGTAACTTCTAATCTGGCAACCCAAAACCCCTTTGTTTTTAGAGTCTTGTAGCATTTTCAATCTTATTCTTACTCTTTTCCCTTGCCAAATGTATTTTAACATAATTTTATTTAGCTCCTCAAAATATTTTTTTCTAACTTTATCGGAATTGTTTGGAACAAAAATAATAATCTCGGCAAGATATTCATTTTTATTGTAGCTATTCTTCCTATTGTCGATAATTGCAAGTTTTTCCATTTTTTCAGATCTAGTTTAATTTGTTGCAACAGCTTAGTATAATTATCTTCTTTAATGGTTGCACATCTTGCTGTTAATTGAATTCCTAAGTATTTTACTTTCTTAACTATCTGAATATCTATCTTCTTCATCAATTCTTTTTTTTGTTTATCTGTAACATCTTTGACTAATATCTTAGTTTTTTCTTTATTTATTTTCAATCCTGCAACTTCACTATATTCTATTTTTTTTTATTAATTTGGATCCAGTTTCTTGTGGTTCTTCTAAAATAATTAACCAGGTCATCTGCAAACGCCTATAATTTGTATTTTTCTTTTTAAATTTCCATACCTTTTATTTCTGAGTCTTGTCTAATGTTTCTGTTTAACACTTCCAGTGTTAATATAAATAGTAAAGGGGACAAAGGACATCCTTGTCTTGTGCCTTTCCTTATATTAAAGTTCTCTGTCATGTCCCCATTAACCATCACCTTTGCAGTTTGTTTAGAATATATTGCCTTAATCATATTAGTAAATTTTTCACCAAAGTCCATATATTTTAATTGTAGTAACATAAATTGCCAATTTACATTGTCAAATACTTTCTGTGCATCTAAAATGATCAACGCCATTTGTTTTTTGGAATGTACTTCATAATACTCCAACGTATTCAAGATAATTCTCATATTATTTTTAATTTGTCTTTTAGGTAAAAATCCATTCTGGTCTGAGTGTATAAATTCATTCACAAATATTTTTAGTCTCTGCTATTATTAAAGCATATATTTTATATTCTACATTTAATAATGATATTGGCCTATAAATTTTTATCTGTGTTAAGTCTGAATCTTCTTTCGATATTAGAGTGATATTTGCTTCC
>JANHFL010001865.1:90734-103188 GCA_032468155.1 Oxyrhabdium leporinum
GTAAGACCACCTCAAAAATAAGCCCAAGTGCTTATTTTCAAGTCTAAAAGAAAATAAGACTCGGTCTTATTTTCTGAGAAACGCGGTACACATACACTCGCTAAAAATATGTAACTTGTATCTTTCTTGTAACTTGTAACTTTCTTGTAACTTGTAACTTTCTTAACTTGATTTTACAAGCAGGTGCTCCAAACATTCCAGAATGACCATTCTGGAAGAAGAATTGAGTCAGCCCCGGTCTTCAGAGGGTCTGAGCCTGAAGCACCAGAAATTAAGCAGATTCTAGCTAGGTAGAGCCACTCATCAATATGCAGTCCTCTTCAAGGTGAATGAGCAAATCATCCAAATAATAATAAAATGTTTTATCCTTAAATCATAAAATTGTGATTACTGTATTTTTCGGTCTATAAGACGCAACCCCCCCCCCAAAAAAAAGTGGGTAGAAATGTCTGTGCGTCTTATACAGTGAATGTTGCCAAAGCCTGCCCACCCGCTGGCCCCCACCCTTCGGCCTCTGCCTCCCAGCAATTTGCCTCCTTGTAGCAAGCAGCAAACAGTCTGGGGTCAGCTTCGGCACAGCCTGATTTAGCATGAGCAGCTGATTGTCATTTGGATATGCCTCCCAGAATACTGACGATCAGGTATTCCAGTCTGCAGGGATTGCCACCACCTATTGCCGCCTCCATGCACCCCATTTTTTGCCTCCGCGTGCTCCACGGGATGCGTGGAGGCCAAAAACGGGGCGCACAGAGGCTGAAAATGGAGCATGCAGAGGCCGAAAACGGGGTGTGTGGAGGCGGTGATAGGCAGTGGTAATCCCTGAAGACTGGAACAGCTGATCATTGGTATTCCGGGAGGCAGATCCAACCAACAATCAGCTGCTCATGCTAAATCAGGCTGTGCTGAAGCTGACCCCAGGCTGTTTGCTGTTTGCTGCAAGGAGGCAAATTGCTGTGAGGCAGAGGCAGATTTTGTTTTTCTTGTTTTCCTGCCCAAAAGCTAGGTGTGTCTTATAGTTTGGAGCTTCTTATAGTTCGAAAAATATGGTAATTGCTTTTGGGTTACATCCAACCTGAGGGTCCATCATCTGGCACTGTATCATTAATCATTTTATATTTTTCATCCATATACTTTCTTTGGTAAAAATACAGGAGTGGTTTATCATTGCCTTCTCCTGCACAATATGAACTGATTTTTTTTGCAACTGTCTGTATTGCTGCTGCCCAATATAAAGCACCTGCTTGCATTAGCTGGACAGCTGGGATGACCTTCGTACCTCGGATGACTCTACCAGGAATATATAGTTTTGGCAAATGTTTTTAAAATGATATATGAACTGTAAGAATAATGTTTTATCGTCACACCCTAACAATGATTTCTGTTCTTTAAAAGATTTTTCTGTATATAAATCTACATTGATGATCTCTTTATCATCTGCATTTATGGACAGGAGGCCTATCAAAACTTAGTTATCCAACATAACTTGGTTTCTAATATTAACTGATTTTTGTTTGGCTTCCTCCTTTTGCTTTCCAGAACTTAAGGGTGCCAGGGTATGTAGTGTTCTCCAAATAGCCCATTGTTATTTGTAATACCCTTCCAGTGAAATGGGTTCCTCTATTACTTTCAAATGCTTCCACAATATCATACCCATAAATTACAAGTGTAGCATAGGATTTCAAATATGTCTCTACCAATGTTTTAGTTGCCCTATAACCCCCCTCATGTACATTTTTAAAATAATTATCCTTGCAGTATTTTGTGATAACGACAGAATTCCCTTAAGGCCCATTTTGTTGTTTGATAATTGTAAATTTACTATAATTTCAATCCTTTTGCAGCCAAAAAGTTACTTTCCAATTTATGGATAATTCCCAGAATAAGATCTTACAAAGCTGAGAAGCTACATGAGAATGTATTTGCTTCCACAGCTAAAGGTGGAGAAAAGAAAGAAAAAAGAAAAAAATATTTGTCCTGTGTCAGATAGACTATACTTGTCCATGGAGGCTCTATCAAAGATTGTCAATTTTCTTTTTTCTTTTTCTCCTTCCCATTTCACCCTGATTAGATGCCATGTTAAGAGAAAAAATATAACTCAGTAAATTTGTTGTAAATAACACATTCATGATTTTAAAAGGTAAAGCTCTCAGGCATTACTGATCAGCAGCATGTTAACATTTCTGTAATGCCTTTGTGTCAGACAGATAATATTCAAATTACTCTGACAAATGATTGCCTCCCCCTTCCCCATGCCTGGCAGAGTAAAAATTGTTTATTCAAAACCTTTGCTTTCAAAGAGTTTAAATATCAATGCTTTTACTACATGTCTTCCAATTCCCTAAGCCTTAATCTTCCTTTCCACTCCTTCCTCTTAGGGCACTCATTTTTCCATGGCCCTCTTTCTTTACGGATGGCACATTGATCCCATCCTAATTGAGCCATCATTTTGACTTTTCTCTTTTCTTCTAATTTGAAATATATTTTTGAGCTTCTCTGAGGAGATCCTCCATACTTTTGATCTCCCACCCATCCAATTTCTACAATTTATACCTAATGTCCCCCAATGCTTTTCCCATAAATTAATATTTCAAAATCATTTGGTGTCCTGGACTGTCAGGGTCCATTTTTCCTTTTTTTTTTAGTTGACTCTTTAGCCTGTCTATCCATTTGGTTAGTGTTTTATCCTATTAGTTTAGGCAATTCTTTCTTAAACTGCTGGATTTCAAAATCTGTTGGGGGCTTCAACATACCCCAGATTGCCTTCTCCCATAGGCATCTGTCTAAAATACTTATCCCCTTTTCTGTTGTCTTGAGATAGTAGGGGGAAAGCCTTCTGCCATTAGTTTACATTTTGGCCAATTCACACTACAATACTGGATCATAATCCTCTTCTTCAGACTCCTTATCCACCTATGTGTAGACCAATATTTAACATTAAACCTAGAGGACTCTCCTGGGAGATTTTTTTCTCTCCCCCCTTGGGCTTTTTACCTATTCCATTCTTTTGCTCTGGGACTTACCCATATTAAACCTTTAAACCTGAATCTGGATCACTTCAGATCCATGGGTCCCTTCCCAGAGTTCACAACTACCAAAGAATCAACAATTCCCTGGGCCGTTCCTCAGTGCAATACTGAATCATGACCAGTGGTGGGTTTCAACTGGTTTCACAACCGGTTCGGTGATCACGCGCTTCTCACACGTACGTGCACGTGCCTAATACACACTTTGAGCGCGTGTGCAGCTTCAAAACAACCAGCTTACCTTCTATGTAGTAACACAGTAACTACAGCTGAAGTGCGGCAATCTGCTCTGCTGCATGAATCAGCTGAGAGGATAAAGGAGAGAAAAGCGCAGGGGCAGGTGGGTGGGCGGGCCCAGCTGATCAACGGAGAGAAGTTAGCTAGCCAGCTGATCATCAGAGATACCAGTTCACCCAAATTGGTCCAAACCGGCTGAATCCCATCCCTGATCATGACCACTGAAAAACAATATTGAATCATTTTTCTTTTATCCTTATGCTTTGTACAGGAATTACTTTTCCAGTACTTTAGCATCTTTCCCAATGGAGTATCAGGAGGTATGCTTCCCTGAGTGTTTGACTCCACATCCCCTTTATTTTCCATAGGCCTAGAGCTCCTATTTCCCATTCTGTCCTACTTGAGACTCTCTCTCTTATGTTTTCTTACACTTCATCTTCTCTGGCTGTTTTCCTCATGGAAGAACAGAACCGCAGATCCAGACTCCACACTCACTTCGTACTTACTTGTATGTCTCACACACACAACTTTCAAGAGTCTCACAGAATATCTCAACCACCAAGGCAATACTTAAGTCCAATTTTTCTTACCTTGGTCTGTGCACAGAGCTGCCTGGTTGCTGCAGTGCCTACTTACTTTCTCCAACTGCCTTCCTGGTTGCTGACTCACTATGACTGTATTGTGGGATTAAAGTCAGTTGCAGGAGCTGGAAGACCACCAATGGCACATGGGACTATTGAAATCAATGGGACATGTCTTCCTGGCTCCAGGGCAGACGGCCCCACTCCCCATGATGACATAGAACCATGGCACAAGCCCCCAATTGTGAGAAACAGACTCACCAGTCAGAAATTTGACAGACTCATGAAGTGAAGCAGCAAGCAATTTATTGCATGTAAAATACATTCTTGCAAGAAAGGGTAGCTAGCAAGTAGGCACACAGAGGAATACATTTTTCCAGCTTTTTATTCCACCCAAGCTACAAATCCCTCCCTTTAACAAAGACTACAGGATCACAATCTTCCCAGAACACCTGTTTCCCCTCTCCATGAATTTCCCTATGCTTGATCTATTTCCCTATCTTTTTCTAGACTACCTTTTGACCCTTTTTTAATATTTCTTAACCTACATTTCCTGTTCCCTTACAATTCTATCAGTATAAGCATAATGAATTGAAACAAGCAGTTCAATGAATTGAAACAAGCAGTTCAATTTCTCTGCTATATACTAGACTGTGTGGTTAAAACTGTCAACTAATCTGCTTGCTGAAGCTGATTCACTTACCAGAATAGCAGATACTTCCTGTTTTTCCTGTCTTGACCTTTTTATCTTTAATAATCCAATGTCCTACTGAACTTTTAAAACCACATCTCTCAAAAACTACTTTCTTTGCAAAAATACTATCTCCATCAGTTTCTTACAATATGTATATCAGATGTCATACTCCATGCTTCCCTATATGAAAAGAATTACCATATTTTTTGGAGTATAAGATGCACTTCCCCCCCCCAAAAGAGGTGAAAATTTGGGTGCATCTTATATACTAAATGTAGCCCCTCCCACCTGCCAGCCCCCACTCTTCAGCCATTTTCAGCCTCCGTGGGTCACGTTTTAGACCTGTACTAGGCTGCAGGGATTGCCACAGACCAGTGATGCCTCCATGCTTCATGTTTTTGGCCTCTGTGCCTCACGTTTTCAGCTTCCAAATGCTCCATTTCAGCCCCCTTCAAGGCTGCGAGGATTGCCACAGCGCATCACTGCCAATCGTGGCCTCTCCACATTATTTTTTCACTTCTGCACGTCGCATTTTCGGCCTCTGCACACCCCATTTTTGGCCTCTGCCATCACATTTTCAGGTGGTTCCCTGCTGCCTGGAACTGCCTGATAACACAATGCACAGAGGCCAAAAATGGGGCAAGCAGAGGCCAAAAAAGTGATGCACGGAGGAGGTGATTGGCAGCGAGGTGCTATGGTGATCCCCACAGCCTTGAAGGGGGCTGAAATGGAGCATTTGGAGGCTGAAAACTTGAGGCACAGAGGCCAAAAGCACGAGGCACAGAGGCCAAAAATGTAAGGCATGGAAGCGGCAATGGTCTGTGGCAATCCTTGCAGCATGGAACAGTTGATTGGGGGTAATCCGAGAGGCCAATCCACCTGCCAATCAGCTGCTCATGCTGAATCAGGCTGTAATAACATGCTGAAGCTGACCAGGCTGTTTGCTATTTGCTGCAAGGATTCTAGCCAAATGAATACCGATGGATGCTGGTAGGCAGAGGCAGAATTTTTTTTTCTTGTTTTCCTCCCAAAAAACTAAGGTACATCTTATACTTCGGAGCATTTTATACTCCAAAAAATATGGTACTACATATACAATATATACTACAAATATATCTTTAAATCCTATAAAGTTGCTTGTATAATTTTACACTGCCCACTGACTTTACACATGATCACTTGTGCAAAAGCATCCTATAGATCACTATTTCTATAACTAGTGTACATTTTGATCAATTGCACTATGGCACAATGTACCAAGTAATTTTAAATTCATATTATCTTTGTTTTTGCAATAAATATATTTACAATTAACACTGGATGCCTATGTATTTGCCATTAATTAGATTAAAGCTGCCTAGCTTAGCTTTGTTTGCTGAATTCCTGTGAATGAGTAGAAATGAAGGAGACAGACTAAAATGCCTTCATTATTAATTTATTTAGTGTTCATTTCAATTACACTGATATAATTGTTTTGTTATTCATATGGCAGTCACAAGGACTTTTATAGGCTTTCCATTTTAATTAAGAATGCATTAATGGACACTTAAAACATGTTACTCTCTTCAATAAAGCTTGAATCTGTGGTCCACTAGCAATGAAATGATCCAATAAAACAAGGCAGTATAAGGGATTTGAGGGATGTCATTTTTATACCTTAAGTTTCAGAGTTAAGGTTTGTTTTGTTGCCTAAATTGAGGAAATCCTAAATACATCCAGTAAATGAAATAATGGATTTCAGTGTATCAGTTTTAATGCAGGCAGCTTGAATAGGTCTTACTTATACCATTCAGTAGCATTGCTTTAGGGGTCAGGAGCCTCAGAATAAGGAAGTAAAGTACAGCAAGAAATACTATCACACCACCAGCCCTCCTCCAAGACAGAACTTCAATGAGGATAGACAAGCAATATGGACCCAGCCAGAGGCATTAAGTCCCTGAGGCTCCCAACAATTTTTGTGAGATAGAATAATTGGTGATATAAATGCCTGCAATTGTAATTTACACATACACACAAAACCCCTGAGTACATTATAAAAAATTAAATTTCATACACACTATCTAATTCTGCTCCTGGAAAACATACTTCCAATATTTGGATCCACCCTATAACATTGCATCTGGCAAAGTATTTGACTAAGGCATATTTTAGAAAAGCTCTATTCAGACACTACTAAATACCTTATAACATGCAAGAAATGGGCAAGAATAAACATGCTACATCCTCTTTCAACGCTACCATTTTTGTTGTCTTATTTGTATGCAAGCAACATGTTGTAACCAGAAATTTCCTTTAGAAGATCTCCATTCAGGTTATGCATGTTTCAAAAATAATTCAGAAGAGGAGCTTTGTAACAGGTAGGATTATAAAGATAGCACCCTTTCATTATACTAGCTTCTTTCTTTGTGTGTGTGTGTAGGCTTTCTTGTGAGCTGAAAAAAATGTAGCTGCTATAAACAGTTACATTAAAGTCATAGTTGCTTAATGTATTTATTTATTAAAGCATTGTTATTGTTGCTAGACTTTTCCAAATGCAACTGTTATGCACATTGCTATGCATTCTGCTATGCATAGTAAAGCATCTCTTTTGAATTGTTTTCTAAGCAGGTACATTACTAATGCCCATATTGAGTCCTAGAAAATTAGGATTCTACATAGCCAGATAGCCTCTGTGAATAGAAAAATCTTTCCATATCAGAACAGCCCTTTGGCAGCAGAGAGGAGTAAAATTAGCATGGTTATTCCAATCCTTGCTTTGAATGTTCATTGTAAAGAGGACTGAGACTTCATCAAATGTTAAAAATATGAAGACCAGACATGTCAAACCCTTTTACCATGACAGCCCCTGCCCCCTGGTCCCATGTGGGAAAGCAATGGCCACTGGCAGTGATGCCACCCTCTTCCCTTCCTCTTGTCCCTTCCTAGATGTGGAGAGAGAGAGGGAGGGAGGGAGGGAGGAAGGAAGGAGATTGGAATGAGAGGGAGGGAAAGTCTGAGGGAAGTCCTGCCTTAGCACTTGCCCATCGGCAACTGTGCTGCCCTCTTGCTATCCCCTTCTCCCCTTCTCCTGGCCTCTCCTAGTGGTCTCCCATCCTATCACTAAGGATGCTTTGCTTACAAAGCGGGGTCTCCTCGCATGGAGAAGGAGTGGCCTCCCTCTGACCCACACACTTTTCCTTCCCACACCCACCATGAGCAACCTGGCCAAGGAGAGTGAGCACAGCAGCACAGGCTTGAGGAGGAGGTAAGCGCAGCTGGGCACTCCCTCAGGGAAGTGTGGTTGGGCTGGGGTGGACTTCAGGGTCCTGGTGCCCTGGGAGCTTGAGAACCAGGCTGGGCACTTGCTCTCCACTGTCCAGGTCTCCAGGCAGCCTGTGCAGCCATCAAGTGGTCCTCTGCATGGCCTGAGAGGGATTGTGAGGCTCCTCTGATGGACAAGGCTTTGGCGCTCACCCTGGTCTTTCCTTCCTCCATTGGAGACCTATGGATTCACCCACCCAGCCTTGCCTGCCACCCCCACAGGAGGCAGAGGACAATGCTATTACAAGTGGAAGTGTGGAGGAGGAAAAGATGGTAGGGGAGGTGCATGAGGAAAGGCTGCCCCAACAAGCCAGCATCCTTACCACACATGATTGTAAATGGGATTCCCTTTTGAGAAGAGCCAGCTTCCCTCATGTAGGACCTGGGAACACTCCTCCCCTGTCTCTTCCTCTTGCTCTCCAGAGATCTGTCAAGTTGAACTCAGAGGAAACTGCTTCCTGCAAACTTTCTCCTTTGTGTTTCCACATGCAGCAGCATTGTCTCTGTCTCCTGCGTTGCTGGGAGGGGGCACTGGGTAGGGAAATGCTGATGATGTCTGGGATTGGGAGAAGAATGTCTCCTTTGGTATGCTGTGCCCATGCATGCACACAAATATACACACATCTATCCAAGCTTGGAGACTTTTATCCACATCTGGGCTTGCAAACTACCAATCATGCCTGGGTTTGGGAAGAAGGCCCTCTCCTTCCTCTGTGGATAAAAGTCCCCAAACTTAGAATGTGGTGTGTGTGTGTGTGTACATGCACAGGCGCAGGCACTTGGCTGCCAGACGTTTGGAGAGGCAAGGAGCTTGTGGGGCACTGAATTGTCCCCATGTCGAGTTAGCTGGTGCGACTTGTTCCATCCTGATCCAACCATCTTGAGTCAGTCATGCCCAGTGCAGGCGTCGAGCTAGCCAGCCATGCCATGCCCCCACCTAGTTGCGGGGACCTGGTTGTGACCACCCAGCCATGCCTTCCCAGCCATGTCCAACTGGACACTGTGAGTCATCATAATCTTACACACAACTGGCCTTTGAAGGCAATCATAATGCTGATGTGGCCCACAATGAAATTGTGTTTGACACCCCTGTATTATAGAATAAATACCAGCTAATCAGTTCAATTAAACCTTCAAAAATAGATTCAGCCTATCCATTTCATTAGAAATATATATGAAAGTTCAATTGGCATTCATGATTTCCTAGATAAAATAGTAAGCAAACTCTGAGATTACTGAGTTTCTGTGTTCAAGACAAGCAGATTTATTTTCTATCCTTTTTAAGTCAGAAATGAACAAAAGCAGCAGTATTTCAAGGGAACAATTAGGCTTGACTCTGACCTTAAACTTTTGGGGTTAGTTTCAAACTACTGCTCTGAGTAAGGACAAAGCTTCAAACAAACTATGTGCTTTAAAGAATTGCTGTTCACACAGGGAAGCATTCATTTAGCACAGACTACAAAAGCAAATAAATGGAAGAGAATAGCTAAACAATGTTGATAGGGCTTGATAAAACAATACATATTCTTTAAAACCTGACTATATTCTGACAGAATACCTCAATACCACAAATGATACTGAGAACATACCACCTACCTATATCGCTGACTGTAGATGGAAATCATTTGGCATATTAAAATTGCATTGCATTGCAACTTTAATTATATGTAGCTAGACCACATGACTTCACAACAAGTCACTTCCTTTTATCTCCTGAAACTATATCAAAGAAAACTGTTAAAACAATGAAGAAGGGGGATGTTAAAAAAAAGAAAAGAAAAAGGAAATTGATGAGCCTTATTACTCAATCAAAATAATGGATCACCATATAAGGCAAAGTAAATGGATCACCATATAACCTTTCAGAAATATTCTTCCTTGAACTATTAAAACATCCCATGCCCTTAGATGACAACAATTTCTCTTCCTTTTGAAGTTTCTTTTCTGTCCTGCCAGGTTCACAGAGATATGCTTGGTTAAAATCAACTTATATAAAACTATGCACTGTAAATTCTGACACTTCTGTTTGAATCTCTTTTCAAACGCTTGTCTTTGCTCACCATAATAGATGTCAGTTCTTCTGATGTAGTTCAAGCATGAGCTTTATATGAAGACTCAGCTACGTCTATCGCATTTCTGAAGCTACTACTCACTGAAGTTTTGTGCTGTTTGACATCAAAGATGGGCAAGAATCACCTGCTGGGTTCACATGCATGCAGCAAAACATCTTCAAATCACTTGTGCTAGACAAAAGTTCTTCATATTAATTCTTCACTAACATGTGGACAAAGACAAACGTAGCTAGCCTTGTTAAAGTGACAGTGCTGTACTATTACGGTTTACGCCCCCCTTTGCAGAGATGTATAGAACTTAAAAAAAACCTTGTTAGAACTAAAAATAATTTAGTTTGGCTTTTCTCTCTCACTTTTTAAAATTATCAACTGCTGCATTATCATCCTCATCTCTATTTTGCTGTGTCTGAAAGCATCTGGTATTCAAGCTTGAAGTAAATGTAAACATAACTCTTTTATTTACATCAAAACGTAAATAAAATGGGGTTTATAGAAGTAAACAGCAAAAAATAAACTCATCATGCATCAGATGGGTTTGTAAAACAATAGAAAGTCAGAAATGTGCAGCCTCTAGCTCAGGGGTGTCAAGCTCACGTCGTCACAGCAGTGTCATGTGACCTTTTCCCCCTTCACTAAACTGGGCATGGGCATGGCCAGCGTGTGCCGCATCTGGCCTATGGGCCGGGAGTTTGACAGCCCTGCTCTAGCTTAACTTCATTTTTTGTATCCATCCATATTCTGTAATTGCATTCACATATAACATTGTTACAAGGTTTAATTATGGTTTGATGAACAAGCCACAATGGCCTGATTCACATATAAAGCTAAGTTATAATGTATGAATTCATGTACTAGTGCCTTGATCCTAAACAAATAATTTTCCAACTTATTATTATTTATTTATGTTACTTTTTGTTCAACCAACAAACTGTTTGTATTAAACTATTTGTTTGTATTGTTTGTATTCAAACTATTACAATGAAAACAGTAAGGCAAAACATTAAAAAAACCCAAACATTTTTAAAAAACAAGTTTTCTGAAGCACTGATGGTGAAAAACAACATAAATTTCACCATCAGTTTCAGAAAGCTTTTATTTCTTTCTGTCACTTAAGTTCATTATAGATTACATTTCTCATAGCACATATTTAATATAACTTCCATCCTCTCACATGAAATAATTTCTGTCATATATCAGAACTCTATTGGACAAAGATGGTTAATTTCTGCATTTTTATTCTATTTTTTCTATGCCTCATGCTTGGTAATCCCACAATCTTTCCTATATTATAATTTCCAGGTTTTTAGCACCATATTTCTTTTCTGAAATGTGTTAACTTAGGGATATTAAATCAGAACAAGATAATAATGGGCAATGTAGACGTGTCCCTGGCATCATTTTACATTTTGAACATAATGAACAACCAATTCTTTTAAAACTTTGTTAGGCATCCAATAAACATGAAAAGAAACTGTTGAATTAGTCACATCTTGAAATCATAAGAACCATATTCAATATTTTTACAATTGATTTACTAATACGGAATATCTCCCCAAAAAATTTTTCAGAGTTCTTCTGACTAACTAGTAGCCATTCCTACAATACTTTTATCTGTAACAAAACCCTGTAAATTCAGAATAATCCAAAACACGTTTCAGAGCCAATAGTATTTTAAGAATTTTAGAAATGGCTAATGCTTTGGGACCAAATTGTTAAATCTCAGTATAGTATTTTAACTGAATATAATGTTATCCTGCACTTTAAAACAATCCATTTTACTCTTCAAATCTTTCTAAAAATCTGATTAGCTGATCTAAAATATTAATATCCCTATTAGTGCATGAATTTAAAAACAAAAAACAAAATTAATTTCCAATTTTCACACTAGCGTTTTATTAAATTATATGTTTGCTCTATGAATTAGGATCAGAACTGTATTTCTATCGCAGTGTGCCTTTCTGTCTTTAATGCTGAAAATATTGCAAAATATTGAAAATATGCAAAAAGAAGAACCAGGCCTCTGACATGTTATAAGGGAGCTATGAGGTTATACCAGGACATAATTATCCTGATCCACATTGGAGACCATGCTTTAGATCAGACATGTCAAACTGAAGTTCTGCGGGCCACATCCGGCCCATGATATGGTTAGATTTTGCCCATGGGGCTGCCCTGGAGACAGTGAGGGGCCAGCCCCCACCCCTTGGCCCACCCCAGTTCAGCTGGGTACTGCTCCTGGGCATGTGCACAGGAGACAGCGAGTGGATGGGGATTGGCATCCTGGTGAAACAAAGTGCTCACTGACTGCATTCCAGCTTGGGTAGCCACCACAAAGTTGTTGTAGATCAGCATGTAGAGCCCCAGCAGCAGCACCACACCCACCACCAGTGCCTCCCCTACCTACATGGCCCGCATCCCATGAGCACTTCCCTTTCACCAGGTGGCCCCCATCCCTACATGGAAAAGCTACAGCCACCAGCAACACTGCCACCCTCTCTCCCTCTCCTCATCCATTCCTAGGTGTGGATAGAAGAAGAAGGGAGGGAG
>JANHFL010001865.1:131168-147144 GCA_032468155.1 Oxyrhabdium leporinum
AAGGGGAAGGCATTGATAGAGGCATCAGAAAAGTATCTCTTCAATGGCTCCCAAATGAAGAGCTTTCAACCCATGAAGGTCCAGCAGCCAGTGGAAAAGTTCTGGAAAGAAATTTACAGTATCCAATTTTCTATGCCAATTATTTTCAGACATTTGATGTCATTCTCTGTGAGCTTCCAGTCAGGTTTGAAGCAAGCACAAGTCCCAAAATTTTTCACAGCCATGGATTTTCTTTAGTAAATAACTACTGGCTGCCCATTTCAAAGGGTTGCTTTCTGAACCTGCCTTAGCTCTTAGTTTAGTGCATCCAGGGTTTGTGAGGCCAATTGTTTCTCCATTTCTTATTTATGGAAATATAATATTCTGCCTTTTAAATATTCCTCAAACTATTTCATTCTTCTGGGGTGGGGGTGGCTTCCCACAACAACAAGGCCAAGGAACTGTTATTGCCGCACACAATTTTAGGAAACAATTGATAGGTTCCCTGCTATTCTATTCCCTCCCACATTGCCCTAAATAGCAACAGCACTTAGATTTATATACTGCTTTATAGTGCTTTACAACCCTCTCTAAGCAGTTTTACAGAGTCAGCATATTTTACCCACCTCAGAAGGATGGAAGGCTGAGTCAACCTTGAGCCTGATGGGATTTGAACTGCCAAATTACAGGCAGCAGAAGTGGCCTGCAGTACAGCTCTCTAACCACCAAGTCTCTTATGAGTGGCATAGCAGAGTGTGTTTATGTGTAGATGAGCAGACTGTTTAGAAAATTTTCAGGCATCCATGCTGTATTCTGCCTCTCTTATTTTCCCCAGTACTGCAAAGTTGTCCATAAAGCTGCAACCTTGAAACAGGTATGGGGGGAAAATCAAGAAAATGTGTGTTTTGGAACTCTGCAGCCACCATCAAACAGAATAAAACAGCTGAATAAAAGAAGGCATTTTTCCTTCAAAAGGAGTGAACATTCCAGAGGAAAAGAAGTACAGAGCAAACCAACGCAAAGTGCAATTATAAAAGCATGCCATGGAAAGTGGTTGCAAGCACTCTACATATTGGCCAGAGAGAAAGAAAGCAGAAGAAATTCCAAAGAGATGAATTAAGGAAGAACAGTGTAAGAAAACATTGTTATATAATAGTATTACTATAGAATGTAATATTCTGATAGTGATAATAATATAGCAATTGTAATGTTATAGTAATAAGAATTAATGTAGTAATATAGAAGCAACAGCAATAAGAGAATATAGAGTGCAAACAATAGAAAAAAATATCATATATACCATAGACTTGTAGATTTCAGATCTCACTTTTGTATCTTGTTTTCTTTTCCCAGAATAAAACATTTCCCCAATCTTTAATAGGGCTTTATTTAAAAATATAGGAGGCAGCAGGTGCACAAGGGCTAGAGTCCTAGGTGAAAGGGAAGTGCTCAGAATACAGTCCCCAGGGACACCAGGCCCTGTACGTTCGCTGCCTCCTGTGTGCATGCCCAGGGAGGGCCAACCCAGCACCACAGATCTAAGGCTGGCCACGGTCCAGCCCAGATGGCCACCATCAGGTTGTAGATCAGTGCCCGGTTGGTCTGGGCCAGGCCGAGGTGCCATGGGCAGGTCCTTCACTGTTTCTAGGACAGCCCCGTGGGCCAGATCTAACTACCTTGTGGGACAGATCCAACTGTTTGACACCCCTGGTTTATTAGATTCATGAGAGTGATGAAGGGGGAATGCTGATTATCTATCCTGATTATCCAGTGATGATCACATTACATCACTGAAAAGAATCCATTCTTCACCAAGACAAGCTAAAATCAGACATTGGTCAAGACACCTTACCCTGTATCATGCAGCCTACAACCATCAGAAATGAAGCAATGTAGGCAATCAAGGAACATGTATGGCTGGTTCCTTCTTATTCTATATTAGATTTGAAGCCTCAGAAGACCATTCAAGAGGTTTTTCTGAGCCCGAATAGAGGATAATGTAGTGAAGTAAAACACCAGCCTTCTTGTGATTAAACCATACCACCATAGCATAAGTGCCTATAAACTCAATCTCTCCTAAGCATAAAAAACTGCTCTGAAAAACAGGACAGGAGTAGGTGTTGGAGAACATTGAAGATATAGCACACCTCAGATGAAGACAAAAGCTTATAAAAGAAAGCAACTTTGATTAGATGTTTTATTGAGCATTAGCTTGAGTTCTTGGTTTGGACTGCTGATGCGCCAAAGAGTCTGTTTTTCATGTTCAACCTCTTTCTCTGGATGCTTAAGGGACTGGGATAATAATGCATAATAGTCATGTGCCTATCTTATCCAGGGAAATTGTTCAGGAAACTGGCAATATACTAGGGAAGTTTTCTGTTGTATTTCCAAGAAAAACAGACACTGTTGGGTATCTTGCATATTTTGTTCTATATCAGAAAACAAATCTGTGATCACTTCACATTATCTGACTAAACTTTGAAACTGATAGTAATTTATTTGTGGAACACAACCTTGAAAAGTATGGGCCTTTCTGTAGTTAAGTGAATAAGTATATTACAGAAGTCCCTTTGAATCCATGTATGTTTGATTCAGTTCTGATTTTGTAAATCCATGTCCTTATTCTACCTTTTGGACATTTTTAAATGACGTACTGATTTTCTCTTTAATAGTAAGCTAATCATTGAAAGTACATTGTTATAGTTAGTCTAACATACAGTATCCCATTTCAGAAGTTAGTACATAAACATACAAAGGACTGTGTTGTGGAGCTGTGCTTTCTTCAGGATGCTTTTCCTGCAGAAAAACAATATAGTCCTTTCAGCAGTTCCAAGAAGGCTTCACACCCATTTGCACTACTCAGGTGACCCTGAGACGCAGACAAATCTTCAAGTGGCCTCAGTGACTCTCTAAAAGAGTGAAAATGACCAGCTGTCTGCAAGGAATATAAATCCTTTGATTCTCCACCATCCAATCAGAGCTGAAGAAGCTTCTTGGATGAGAAGCGAAATGTCTTCAAAGAAAAACAAATTCCAGTTGCCTCTTGAAAATGCACCTTTGGGACAATCATGACCTAGATATACTGAGAATCTCCATAGACATCCTTAAATAATGAAACAGTCAAGCGCTTAAGTTTCTTGAATAATCAGGTATTTATAAACATCAATAAATGTGGCAAATTTTATCTGTAAAATGCCAGAGGTTGCCAAAATAATCATTGACTATAACATGTTGAGCAACTTTTGCTTTTTTTAGTATGCTGTATGGGATGGATCCTAGGAAAGTTTAACCAGAAGTTTCCCTATATTAAATAGATATAATTGTTGCCAGAATGTGATACAATTGTGTTTTCACTGAGATATATATGTATTTTTCTTATACAGAATCTTGATGCTAAATTTGCTTAAAAATAAAAGCATTTTTGCTCCATTAGTCAGGAAGAAAAATCATTGGGAAAATAGGAAGAAATAATCTTAGTTAATTTAAACAAATGAATGCTACAGTCTATTACAGAAAGAATACAGCTGAAGTCCTTGAAAGTCAGTGGAATTGCATGTAGCTTCCTGTACAGGACAATGATCTAGCAATGTTGACTCAGAACCATTTATATAGGTAGTTCTTGACTTATGATTACAATTTAGCCCAAAATTTCCATTGCTAAGCAAGACAGTTGTTAAATGCATTTTCCCCATTTTACGACCCTTATTGCCACAGTTGTTAAGTGAATCACTTCAGTTATTAAGTTAATATATGGTTGTTAAGTAAATCTGGTTCCACATTTACTTTGTTTGTCAGAAAGTTGCAAAAGTCCCAAAGGTGCTTTTCCAAAAGCTTTAGTTTTGACCTCTTCCATGTAGAGATTGGCCACAATGGGGAACACAGGTGAACCAATGACGTAGCCGCATTTTTATCTGTAGAAACCTTCATTGTATTTAAAATTGATAGTGGTCAAGCAGAGGTCCAACATGGCACATATATAGTCTGGGCTGAGGTTGGTTCTGTCACCTAAGGTGCTATCTTGTAGAGGAGCTTAATAAGGTGGTGAGATGTTTTGCAATGTTGTAGATGACAGACTTGCTGCTGCTGACAACTGGTCTGGGTGGAGTTCCCTCTTTGTGGATTTTTGAGAGTCCATATATGCATAGGGTGGCTTCCCTGGGGTAAAGACAGTAATATTGTGGCTTGTCAATGGCATTGTCCTTCAGTAGGTGTTGCAAGAAATCAACGACCTTTTTCTTGTAACTGCTGCTGGATTTATAATTCTGGTAATAGGGAGACTCTTGTTAGAGTCTCAGATGTAGCAGTCTTCTTCAGAAGATTGTTCACCTTGACCTTGTAGTCATCTGTGTTCGGGATAACCGTGCATCTTCCTTTATCAGCTGGCAGGATGGTGATGTTTGGGTCTCTTCCCAGGGATGTCACTGCTCTCCTTTCATGAATTATGAGGTTGGAAGGTGGTGTTTTGGCATTGTGAGGGCTGCAGATACCTTCCTCTTTAATTGTTCTGCTAGTTTGTTGTTCCTGACGTCTGACTCTGTGGCTATGAGGAGATCTACAATTAGTAGCTGTTCTGATGTTACTGAAAAATTCAGTCCTTTGGTCAAAACATTATTTTCTGTTTGGGTAAGCTCTTTATCAGATATATTCCTACCCATTGGTTAGTTTTCTGACATGTCACTGTCCATCTGGGTTGGTTTTTCTCTTTTGTGTGTTTTTCCCTGTCTAAGCTGCAGGCTGGAAAATTTGCCTTTCTGTCATTCTTTGCTCTTGTTGTGTTGTGTTAATTGTGCCTTCTTTATAATTTCTGTGACCTGTTCCAATACTTACACCACCAAGATGAAGGCCTGTCTACCATCAAAAATGGGAAAGAAAAAGAACTAAAACACATCAAGGAAGCCAACAGAACATATGGCTATCCCAAGTGGGCCTTCATCAAATCTCAAAAAATACCCTACAGGAGCTCCTCCATAACAGACAACAAAGAGAACAATAAATGAAGCAACGTTGTCGTTCCATCCATTGCAGGAATATTGGAAAAACTTAGGAGGATCTTCAGCCAACACAACATACGTGCATACTTCAAACTCAAGAATACAGTAAGGTAGAAGCTTGTCCATCCCAAGGATAAAACACCCAGACACAAACTGAGCAATGTGGTATATGCAGTACAATGCATGGAGCCATGTGCAGATCTATACATTGAGGAAACAAAGCAACCCTTCATAAACGCATGGCACAACGTAGTAGGACAAACCCATCAGGACTAGACTCAGCAATCCATCTGCATTTAAAAGACAAAGTCCATTTTTTTGAAGACAGCAAAGTCCACATTTTGGACAGAGAGGACCGCTGGTTTCAAAGAAGGGTCAAAGAGGCCATCTATGTTAAAATTGAACAATCCTCTCTCAACAGAGGGGGAGAGATACAATATCATCTATTTCCAGTCTACAACACAGTCCTTGCAACAGTTCCAAGAAGGCTCCACACTCATTTGCACTACTCCTGATGACACAGATAAACCCCCAGGTGGCCTTAACAACTCACTAAAAGAATGCAAATGACCAACTGTCTGCAAGGAGTGTAAATCCTTCCATTCCTCACCATCAGAACTGAAGATGTTTCTTGGATGAGGAAGCAAAACCTCTTCAAAGAGAAACCAGAAAGTCCAGTTGCCTCTTCAAAAATCACCTTTGGGACAACCAGGACCAGGTGACTGAGAATTTCCATAGACAAAGTCGAAAAGGTGATTCTAATGACTCCAGGACACTGTAACCATCAGAAATATCAGCCAGTTGCCAAGCATCTGAATTTTGACCATGTGATCATGGGGATGCTGCAATGATCATAAGTGTGAAAACCAGTCATAAGTCATTTTTTTCAGTGCTGTAACTTCAAATTGTCACTAAATGGTTGGAAGTCGAGGACTACCTGTACTAAGTTCTCATTTCCATCATGTATTTCAAAAGCTAACAATGGTTGCTTTATTTTGAGCACTTGGTATAAGTTAAATTTAAGAAAAACAATTAACAACACACTATCAAGGGAAAATAACAGGTGATTAATATTTTTCTGTATCAAAAAAAGGGCTGCATTTATAACTGAACAGTTTACAATTGTGCTCTTTCTGAAATATCTCACTGTTTCATTGTAGTTTGTCATAGTATGTTAAGGGGTCCTTGGTGCTCTGAGCTTTCTTGTTTTCTTGCAGATGGTTCATTATCCTGACTAGGTAACATCATCAATGCTGGTAAGGAGTGCTGTTTGCTCTCAGTTTATATTCTGGTGTCTTTCCTGTCTGTGTGGGTGGGGTGGTCTTAGGGATTCTTGGATTGGGGTCTTTATTAATAGCTCTTTGGCAGTTTCTTGATTGGGGTGTAGCTTACTTGATTGTTGGTCTGAAGTTGACCTTGGAGTTAATCTATGCTGATCTGAGTGCTGATTACTGGTGGAGAGGTGTTGGAGTCTTTTTCTCTTTTAGGCTTGGAAACCCCCTCATTTCAAACTTGAGCTACAAATATTCTCCTTTATTGATAGAATGATAAACCTATTACAGTGCCCATACAACAGGTTTGTAATCCAACATTTTCATAGTAAATTTTCTTGTATTCTTAAAAAGAAACCTGGTTTTACCTTTGCAAATTTCAAGCTGGTTTCATTGAAAGCAATTCTTTCATAAAATTACCCTTATACATCCACTGAACAGAATAGAACAAAGCAGAGTTGATATGTTTCAAACTTCTGTTAGCTTCTGAACATTCATTCATATACCCTCCAGTGTTCCCATTATGATGGAATACATTACTGACTTTCTACCATTATCTGGATGTACAGCCTATATGGCAAAATCAGTTAAGAAACTAAATATTTTTAATATGCTTCTAATATAAGTAATTTAGCCAGGTTGTAATTGGGCACATAAAAACTACATTGATTAAAATATTTCTTAGAGTACAGGGCATCTTTTGCTTTTTTTCTTGGGAGAACGCAAATCAATTACAAAAAGTAGATTCCCCAATTCCCAGCCTCTTTTCTGCTAAGCAGCTTAAATCTGGAATTTGCCTTCTAGCCTTCGGCCCTATTATTTCTTGATTCTACAGTAGAGTCCCTATGGTGTTTCCAGAAAATAAGACCTGGTCTTAAATTAGGGGGGGCTCCAAAATAAGCACTAGGGCTTATTTTGGGGGAAACATGATTTCAGGGTGATCAGCCCAGCTGGGCACCCCACCCATCACTGGTGTGTGCACAAAAGGCAACGAGCACACAGGGGCTGACATTGTCTAGCAGCCCACTGGCCCCCTGGTCAGTGCACTCTGGGGCTGCACAGCTCATGCAGCACAGGTGAGTTGATTAACTGTCCAAGCAGCAGACAGTGGCAGAGGTGCGGGGGAGCAGCACGCAATCCAGATGTGTTGCACAATCTGTGGAAAAGCTGAGAGTCAAGGGACTGGAGCAGCTGGTGGCTGTGGAGGCTCGTCTTTGCATGGTGGCATTGGCAGCAGATGGAGGCAGAGGCACGTGGGAGAGGAAGGCGATCTGGACGCATTGTGTGGGCCACAGAAAAGCCGAAATACAGTGGGCAGTGTGAGAGGGTGGCAGCAGGATGCTCGTCTTCGCATCTCTCAGCTTGCCTGCAGCCTGTGTGCTAGGAGTGCCTTGACTTCCCCTCCGCGCCTCTGCCTCCACTGCTGCTTGGACTGGTAATCACCTCACTTTAAATTCTTTTAATTCTTTCTTGAAAATGTTTTATCCTTCCTAAAATTTCATAATTTAAAAAAATTAAGCACATGAAAAATAATATATTGCTAAATACACTGCAATCCAACAGAGCCAAATACACAAATGGCTTACTCCGGAATATTTAGCTTTAAATAGTAGCTCATTTTCTTGAAAAGCAGTTATTCTTGGATACGGTTTCAAACATGATAGAAAATCCAGAATATTTGAATTGAAAGCAAAGCCATTCTGGAATTAAAACACAACATTGCACCTGATGGGTAAGTATTTTAGATTAGAAAACATGAACATCAGGAGCTGAGATAAGAGATTGTGGGGGGGGGGGGGGAGGTTTCTTTCTCTTAACAACTACAAAAAGAATGTTGTGATTAACTGCATGAGACTGAAGTGCCACAATGAAAAAAATCCTTTTTTTATTTACAAACAATAGATAGCTATTTCTTCTGTACAGAATGAAAACCTTGTACAAGCACAGTTATCATAAATTTAAAATTATTATTCCTCCTAAATACAATTTTTATCAAAATATTTTTTTAACATTTATTCTTCTATTTCAGTTTATTACCAATAGCTACTGTATCTTTGTAATTGCACTTGAAATTCTTTGCCTTCTTTTAAAAGAATGATATATCTCCTATATAATGAACTAATTAACTTAGGATAAAAGGTGCTTTTGTTTTACTGAATGGGGTACTAGATTCTACAAATAAACCACATTTTCTTTAGTGATTCTGAACAGAACTCATATTGTTAATTTAAAAATCTCTAGCATTCTGTGGTGGTAGCACATGCATGTACATACAAGTTAAAATGACAAGTCAGTATGGATATACTCTCTGATTTGAACAAAATCCTCAAAACAATATTTATGGGTTTTGAAAGGCAAATAAAATGGATGCTTTTTGATCAGATAGTTCCAAAGAAAGCATCAAATGTATATAGTCTGTCAGCAGAACTGAGCAATGGACAGCATGAGACAGAAGCTTTGCAAACAAAATAAAAGATGAAATTTTATTAAATATTGTATTAATTCACAGCCAAGCCTCTGTCTGTTGTTAAAAAATGATATACTCATTATTCCAAGTAATATCTCCACAGATACAGTGTGTTTTGTCTATGCTTGCATAGATCTCTTCATTTGGGAGAAAGGCCTGAAGCACTAACACCTGTAAAATAAAAATGACAGCATGGATTTTAATTTTACTACTACTTTGGAAAACAAATTAAACCAATGATTTATACTGCAATTACAAGTATACTTGGGAGAATACATTTTGCTTAAATTTAAAAAAAAGGAATAAACAGGTAAAATGTGCAATGAAAATAGAACTGTAGTGTTTCAAATATATTAAACGATGATACTTGTGAAAATAAGACTTTTAAACAGTATATGTAATAGAAATTACTGCCAGGTGACCAGGGACACCAAAAATTATATGTCATCTCAATAACCAAAAAAGTTTATGCTAGCCAGAAAGGATAAGCTTTTACCTTCTTCTCTGCAGCAGTTCCTCTTGATGACCTAAATTGCTGCTGAATGTAGGTTGTTCTTCTAATTCTATTATTTTGCTGCCTGGAAATAAACGAAGGGGATTGGTAACTTTTTCTCTTTGGTTAGGATATGTGGAGTAAGTTAGAAGCCAATTGGAGATGCAAAATGGAAATGAAGTTGGATGGTGGACATGCAGAAAGAAGGAATTAGATTGTAAAGAACTGAAAGAAAAATTAAAAAGAAAATTCCTGTCTCCTTTCTTCAATCCAGTGTATCAAATCAATTGCACAAAATTCTGTCTTCAACAAAGCCCTGTGCTGTTGAAGTAGGATAGGAGTTCGTTGCCTGAGAGATTTTGGAAAAGAAAATATTCTCATCATGGAATAGATAAAAGTTTCCGTAGTTGTTACTGAATTTCAATAGAAGGAAAGTTCTGGGGGATAATATTTAGAATCAGCCTTAAACTGAGCAGCACCACAAGAAAGTGAAACCACGCATTTAAGTCCTCTAAGTAGAACTACACAATATACATAAAAAGAAGAAAGAAGGAACAAAATATTTTTTTTATTAATCATTTAGCATACTAAAGAAAATGTACTCTAGATTTCTCTGAATTAGAATTTAGTATTATAGTAAATTATCTCTATTTCTGTTTATCCTTAAGAGAGGAATGGGTGAATCTATTTAGGAAGGGACTACAAAATTCATCATTCTATATTCATGAATATAGGGAAGTGGATGAGAAGTGAAACATCTTCAAAGAAAAACCAAAAGGTCCAATTGCCTCTTGAAAAAGCACCTTTGGGACAGCCTTGACCTGGATGATTGAGAATCTCCATCATTCCATATTCATGGTTTCCTCACAAAGCTGCAGAAAACTACTGTAAGTGAACTAGCTCTTAAGCTTTCTTGCCCACTAGTGATTGCATTTGAAATACAGGAATACTAACAAAACTAAGCTATACTGAATAGAATATCACACACACACACACACACACAAGCAATTCCTGATAAACAATAGCTTCATACTGCTGAGCAATGAGTGATCAATAGCAGACATATTTTACTTGAGTTATCACCATTGATTTTAAACTCTCTTAATGAGGTGCTTAGTCCTGGATCCAATATAAGAGCAATTCATGTTGAAGCTACTTGAAAAATAAACCAAACTTGTTATAATTTGATTTGACAGTTAGGACTGCAGTGTAAGATCATTAACACTTCACGGGTTATACCCTGAAGTAAATCTTACCAGAAGTCACATAAATATGGAGAGATTTACACAATTATATAGTTACAGATATCACTGAATTCCTAATGATACTGAATTTTTGCTATTCATATCACTTTGTTATGCATAAAGAATTTGCAATCCAACATAAAAAAGTCAACCAATTTTCTTTTATTTCCGTCTTTGGTTTCAGTTCATTTATATTTCAGGTGAAGTGAACCTAGAGAGTAACATCTAAGAGAATGTTTGCTTCCAAGAGAAAGATCTTGGAAAAGTTTGATTTGTTCCAGTTAGGCATGCATTTTTTTCTATTATTTGAATGCATTGCTTTGCTACAAAAAAAGATATAAAAAGTTCATTTTGTCAAATACAAGTCAGAACTAAAAGCATAACTTTAAAGAAAACAAAAGCACTGAGACTAGTCTGAAGAAAAATTCAAACAACTCCCTGGTGGCATGAGCAATGTTTTGGGTTTCTTTCATAAGGTGAAAAATGCAAAGACATGAGAGCTTGTATTTTTGTAAGAAGGAATTTGTATTAGAAAC
Source organism: Oxyrhabdium leporinum (assembly GCA_032468155.1). NCBI lineage: Eukaryota > Metazoa > Chordata > Lepidosauria > Squamata > Cyclocoridae > Oxyrhabdium > Oxyrhabdium leporinum. Next base: position 142,150 of record JANHFL010001865.1, read on the forward strand.
TGAACCATGTGTAGGGAAGGGAAAGGGGGAGAATACTGAAGCTTTCACACAATAGGATCAAGTATATATCAACCTATTTAAACTCTCACCTCTAAGTCTGCTCTCTGCTGCTATTGTTTGAGTTTTATCTGCTGAGGTAGCAAAAGAGATGGAATGATTAGTTAGGAATAAACAAAAATGTTCTATATGAAATGCATGCTTTCCCTATATATTAGCAGACCAACTGTGATCATTGCTAAAATTAGCAATTAAGATCCTACATGTGAGGGAAGGACTCCAGTCCTTCAACTTAAGAAACCCATTTTACCTCCATGGTGGCTACAGAAGAATTGACAAACACCTTACATGACAATTGGCTACAATAAAACAAAGTTACTTAAGAATTATATGAAACATTTTAAAAGTTCACATAGACACAGATGCATCAATTAACATTTAAATATTTAAACATGTCAATGGCTATCTTGAAAAGACTAGATTTGATTTACGATAGTCATCTTGGAAAAATAATGAGACAGAAATATTTATTAATTGAATGATTTATAGAGCCTTCCATCTCTATTCTGGGCACTTAGAAAGATTAAAACTATTATAATCGTAAATAACCTATGATGCACTGGTTAATCAACACTTCTCAAACAAAAAGCCACATCACCAACAGAGTTCAGATATCTGCCTGGCCCAAATGCTTGCGGGAAGCAGGATTTCAGAGCTTTAAAAAACAGTTAAGAAGATTGGACTATCTGGATCTCTGCAGGAATGTTTAGTTCCAGGGTCCATGAATGAAAGGGAACTGGTAGACCGGGGTGGGGGTGGGGGGCAGGCAGAAACAATGGGGGACAAGCAGTTGCACAAATATCCTGTTCCTATGCCATGCACATGAACAGGCTACATTACAGGCAGAGGTAAAGACTAGCGCAGACTCAGAAATACTTCTGTCTCACATTCAGCACCCCTTAGTTTGGACACAAACTAACTTACCACCCTCTTCCATACTCTCACATCAATTCATAGCCCAATCCATCCAAACATATTCCCTTTACCACTCTCACCAAGTCTGTCCTGCCACCTTATCTCTCATTCAAGAATCAGCTGAAGAACCAATCAAACAACTCCTGTCAAAACTCTGAAGCATATGAAATATAAATATAAAAATTCTACCAACATGGAGAAAACTGGCAGAGAAGATGTAACTGATAAGCTGGCATAAGAAGACACATGGCAGCATCAGGACAAAGATTTATCCCATTCAGAAGTTCCTGCTTGCTCCTGCTGCCATTTATGCTGAGGTGTCAAACTCAATTTCCTTGAGGGTAGCATCAGAATTGTGGTTGTCCTTGAAGGGTGGGAGTGAGGTGGGGGGGGCATGGCCTGAGGCATGGCCATCTCAATGTCGCTCACCTGTGGGTGTGTCTGTGGGGATCTGGTGGGGTTGGGGAAGTAATCCAGAGGTCTCCAGCTGGTGGGGCAGTGGGCGGGAGGCTCATCCCATGGGATGAGATGAGGTGAGGTGAAGCAGGGGGATGGAGTTGCTGCAGCCAAAAACTGTCAGGCACCACACATTCACTGCCCTTTGTGCATGGATGATGGTTTCCGGCCTTCAGCTGGCGCACTCTGCGGCTCCAGAGTCTGCTCCACCAGGCTGGCCATCGAAGCAGTAGGCATTAGTAGCAGAGGGGAGGCATGTGATGCAAACTGCTGGATGAACTTACTCAGTCCAACTGTTTTTGCTTGAGCAGGTCGCTGTTGGTCATCTTCTTGACTTCCTCACAGGTCTTGCTCTTAGCCTGCACATGGAACGTGTTCCCCTTGCACATTTGCTGCACCTTGCACCTGCTGTGGGCTGCCACCACCACTACTTGGCAGACCCGCCCAGCCCGAAGGAGGTGAAGCAGCCAACTACAAAGGCCAAATAGACATGATAGAGCACACCCAGACCCAGAACGCAAAAGACAGCCATCCTGTGGGGAAAGCTGGATCCCCTTTGGTCACATGGCCCAGGATCTGGCTTTCCCCACTCACGGTGGCTGTCTTTTACCTTCTGGGCCTGAGCATGCTCTACCACCTCTACCTGGTCTTTCTAGCTGGCCCTTTAGCCTCCTTCATGCTGGGTGGGTCTGATGCTCTGAGATGGCAGCGGCCATCAGTGCGACAGCAGTAGCCATGGCAGTGGACTAATGGACTTGTGCAAGCTGCTGGTGGCCTTGGTGGTGGTAGCAGCCCACAGCAGTGCTGAAGTGTGTCGGTGAGTGAGGGTTATGTGCTCCATGTGTGGGCCAAGAGCAAGACCCGCAAGGGGGCTGAGGAGATGACCAACAGCAACCCGCTCTCCAATCAGAAGCAGAAACAGAAGGAACAGAGTAGGCAGGCTGATGGTGTCCAGCAGCAGCTGTCTCACCCTGACCTCACCTTGTCTCTGCTTGTGGCAGTGGCAGCAGTAGCCAGAGGCAGAGGCACAGGGGAGAGGCATGCAGTTTGGCCTGCTGTATGCCCTGGGCAGCTGCCTGCCCTGTCCCAGCCACGTGGGATGGAGCAGGCACTTCCATTGGTCTGCATCATGTGCCTCCCCTTCTGACACCGCCATGCCTGCTTCTTGGAGGGCCATCCCAGTGATCACAGAGGGCTGCGACACCCCTGCTGCTGGATACCTCCCCCCATGCGCGTGCGCGCACACACACACACGCACACACACACACACACACACACAGGTTTGGGACAAGTGAGCAGAGAGCCACGCAGAGACAATGATGGGGGAGGAATCAAAATGGGAAGCCTCTGTCTGGAGCCTCTGGCAGGTTAAAAAAAAAACAGTGGCTTCCCTTTTTGTCCACCTTCCCCTCCATTGCCTCCACACCTGAACTGACTCTATGCGTGATGCCGAGAGGGCAGTTCTGCTTCTGCCCCCCACAATGCCAGAAGCTGGACCCCACCACCACTCACCTGCCACATTCCTCCTACAGCCCCTGAGATTGCCTATCACCCATCACATGCTGGCAGGCAGAAACCCCATGTCCAAAGGTTCCATTCCATCTCCTTCCCATCTCCTCCTTCTCTTTCCCACGTGGGGGCGGGGCAGCCCCAGTGAAAGGCTGGTGAGCAGGGCATGGAGGCATTGGTGCAGGTGCGGCACTGATCTGCAAACTGGTGCCAACCATCTGGGCTGGACTGCGGCCAACCTTACATCTGCAGTGCCGCCTCGCCCCCACCCCCTGGACATGCACAAAGGAGGTGGTGAGTGCATGAGGGAAGGCATCCTGGGTGAAAGGGAAGCACTCAGAACACAGTCCCCAGGGATGCCAGACCCAACTTGCTTGCTGCTTCCTGTCCACATGCCCAGGGCGCAGGGCTGAGGCAGTGCTGTGGATATAAGGCTGGCCACGGTCCAGCCTGGATGGTCGCCGCCAGGTTGCAGATTAGTGCTTGGTCGACCTGGGCCGGTCCTTCACTTTTTCCTTCACTTTTTCCCCGGCTACACCGGGGGCCAGATCTAACCACCTCATGGCCGGATCTGGCCTACAGGCCTTGAGTTTGATACCCATCTTATGCCAAAAGCTGGAGATCAGCTGCCCCTCATAAGCCAGATAAGTCATTCTTCAATTCTTCACACAATCCTGCTGCAAGTCTAATTACACATACATCTTGCTGCTATTGTCATCTCTGCTGCCTCACCAAGGGACTCTATTTGTCTTATTCATTTTTTAAAAAAAGAATTCTCCTCAAAGTGCAAATGCTAAAGCTCTCCTATTAATGTTAGTATTAATAAAGGCTGGTCTTTTTCTCTTCTCATCCATTTTCCCTCACTGGTTGATGACTGACATATCTCTGAATGTGGACTCACTTAGCTAAGTTCTAGAAGCTGTTGTGGAGTTTCATCTTTTTGGGAAAAACCAAGAGGAGATCCAGAATTCTTTACTACAGAGCTGAAGGAATACCCTAAGCAAAGCCGAGAATGGCCATTCAATTGTTAAGCTAAGAAGCTCCTGATAGGTTCAAAAGTTTTTAACATACAATTACAATATGTAAGAAATGTAAGAAAATATATTCAAGGTATCTCTGAATAAAAGCTTACATTGTTCCATTAAATTACACCACAACAGACTATTGTGCCAGACTGTGAGGCTTTTCTATACCACTGATTTGTGCAATAGGAGCACAATAGTTCTGCTTTTTTTGAAAACTGAAAGCTCCCTTAACAACAGAGTTGTCAACGACATGAGTGTAATATCATTTCTGCCATCCTAGGCTATCCCTGTGCTTTAGAATCAGTTAATAATTTAACCTGACAACATTCCTGTGAAGTAACAGTAATCTTTTTTCAAAAGGAAAAAAGCGAAAAAAAGATACATCATAGATGTCTCAAACCTATCATTTTCTTTTCTGGTGTTATTACATTCCCAAGAAAGTTTTCCTGAAATGTCATCCCATCAATTTTGCCCTCTGTGAGAATATAAGATTTTTGAAGAATAAACAGACATGTCTGTCCAAATGCTACATTATATACAACTGTTTCATTTTTTCAAGCACTTTCTCAATAGAGTAATTGCAAATGGAGCAGTAGAAATTATAATTAATGAGAAATGTGCATTTAGTGCAATCATACAGTTGTTGATTTAAAAATTCCAGTAACACTAAGGATTATTGGCTTTTGTATTTAACAATAGCACAGAAGTAAATCCTGGAATTATATAACTTATTAAAGCTGCAGTCCTTTTTATCATTAATGGAGGGCCCATTTAACTCAAGTGATATTGATGTCTGAATAAAATATAAGTGGGTCAGTGTATCATAGTGGCTAAAGTACTGGCATAGATCAGGGTGATTTAGATTTAAGTTCAGCCTCAACTGTAGAAGCCTACTGGGGGACTTTACAAATCAATTTCGTTCTAAGAAGTTATGATAGTGAAAAAATGGGAAAAGGTGCTGTTATTTATGTTTCTTCAGTTCTTGAAAGAAAGGTGGGATATAAATCTGACAATAAACACATATATAATATCA
>JANHFL010001865.1:159622-171017 GCA_032468155.1 Oxyrhabdium leporinum
AGCCCCCTACAAGGAAACGGATGAAGCCACTTTACTCACCGTCCCTCCGAGACGGTTCCGGTCCAAAGACCCCTCTCTCGCTCGATATCCAAATCCCCCATCGGAACAGCCGATGGAGATCCCGTGCCGTTGCTCTGAAGCCCCGCCCCTTCTCAGGTTAGTAGAAGACTTTAATGCCTTTAAATAAAATGGTGATAGATAAAACCAAGAAGAGAAGTTGCAAAACTACCTTGCCCATTAGCCTGTCCTAGAATTTCTAGTACCCGTGTTTCCCTGAAAAGAAGACCCAATTTTATATTTTTTGGGAAACACGATGTCAGGGTGATCAGCCTGGCTGGGCATCCCGTCCCCCTGGCACGCACACAAGAGGTGGCAAGCCAATGGTATCTGGCAGCAGCTGCTGGTCCCTTGGTTGGTGCATTCTGGGGCTGCACAGCCCACACAGGTGAGTTGATTCCCTGTCCAAGCAGCAGATGGAGGCAGAGGTGTGGGGGGAGGCAGGTGATCTGGATGAACTGCACAGGCCATAGGACAGCTGAGAGTCGGTGGGCTAAAGTGGCCGGCAATGGGAGGCTCATCTTCATGTGGCAGCACTGGCAGCAGATGGAGGCAGAGGCACAGGATGGAAGGAAGGTGATCCTGACATACCGTGTGGGTCAGGCAAGCCAAGAGATGTGAAAACGAGCCTCCCGCAGCTGCCCACCCACTCCAGCCCACCGACTCTCGGCTTTCCCATGGCCTGTGTGGCACATACAGATCACCTGCCTTCCTCCTATGCCTCTGCCTCTGTATGTGGCCAATGCCGCCGAGCAAAGATGAGCCTCCCGTGGCTGGCCCTCCAGCCTACCAACTCTCGGCTTTCCCACGGCAGGTGTGGCACATCCAGATTGCATGCTTCACCTGCTTCTTGGACAGGTAAGCAACTCACCTGCAAGGGCTGCGGTTGCTGCCAGACACCATCAGCCCCCCTGCACTTGTCACCCCCGTGTTGTCCATGCCCACCCACCCCTTCACTAGGGATTATTTTTGGGGTAAGGCTTATATTATGCACACGCTTAAAAATCAGACTAAAGCTTATTTTTGGGATAGGTCTTACTTTCAGGGAAACACGGTATGTATTGGAATGACAGTTCCAAAATTCTAAGCTAATAGGGTCTATGTTTTCTTTGGGCAAGGCTTAGGTTTTCAACTCCTATTTATTTAAAGCCTGCAGTATTATCTTGAACACTTCGGTAATTATTTCCTCTCTCATGGACTTAAACTGCAAATGATGAAAAATTATTATCCATTAAGGCTTCTTTGTTTTACAGTTAACAATAGCTAATGCTTCAGGGTAGTTAAATACAATTCTAATCATTATTTAAATTCCTATAAATCACTCCCTGTACCTACCTATGGTGGCAAGGTTGAATTTTGGCTGGCTATGTAAATTTAATAAATAAACAAATGATAATCCTGTTATCAATGGAACAGTATTAAAAAATATAATAGAACCTTAGAATGATATACTGGTACAACATCTTAAGCTAAACAAGGGGTGTTCTGTGACAGCTGCTTTCAAGTGCAAAGCTAAAAATATTAGCCCCTTATTATTTATGAGGAAAACTGTTCCACCCAGAAGTTGAACTCCTATTCCAAAGTTTATGTGCTTCCTCAACCAGGAGCATGTCTATCCATAATCAAGTTGGAATATTAACATCTGCAGATGTTCTCATGCTCCCATAAGAAAATGTTTAACTCTTTCAATACACCTTATTTTCTTCATAGAAAAAGAGAAAAATTTGCTAAATCCTAGATCCTAGTCTTAAAGAGTAGCTTTTCAATGTAATTAACCTGCTGCAGCTTGAAAATAAACATAAATAAGAGCACCACAATACTGACAGAATCTACTGTACTTAACTTTACAGCAGTAAGTTACAATAAATTCAATTGTTCCCTAGTGCTATATTTAAAGTAAAAGAGCTTTCAATTACTTTTTTTCCTGTAGTGTAGAATTAATAGAAAAGCAACAATGACTTAATATTCACTTGCTTTGTGGAGTTGTGGAATAAAAGGTGCTAATAATGCCAGAGAAGGATACCCTTTTCACTACATCCTCCTGCTCTCAAAAGCTAACTTAATGATTCTGGTAAACTTGATTATTATCGTCAATCCCAAGTAGGAGCCTTGACATTTTATCAATACCGCAGCATTTTCAAGACACATAACAGGCACTTGTACAGAGCCACCTTCAAACATGTTTAATAAACACAAAATTAAATTGTCAATTAAAAGACCAGTAATTTAAGCAGATGTTCATTTCATAAAGAGTCTTGTCAAACTATTCTGCTTGAGTGCCAGCAACCACTCATTCTGAATTATAGAACATGTATTATACCAAATGATTTTTAAAGTGACATTATATACTCTTAATGTGCTGAAACCTCATTGCAGAGTTTTTAGTATATGCAAATGAACATGATCTGATTAGGTCCTGAGGCAGTTTCACCTAAATGTTCATAGGAATAGTAATGGAAATGGCATAACAATATTTTATACTTGAAATATGCTTTTTCATGAGGGACATCTCCGTTTAATTCTGGCATTTATTTATCCTGGGCTGTAAAGGAAAAACTACAATTATATTTTTCATCCTGTTGTACTGTGGACATATTTTTTCCAAAAAACAAAGAACAAAAGATACCATTCAAATACCAAAACTAAATTCACATTCCATATTGTTAAAAATCATATTGTGTTAGAACTTTCCATTTGCTAAAGAATGTATTATAGTTTGTTCATTTTTTGAAATAATTTGGAAAAAATCAGTAGACTTTAAGATAAGTAACACAGACTCTCTTAGCTTTTAAACAGAGAATGAGAGGCAGAGAAGGAAAAAAACAACCCTGTAGAGTACTACAAGCAAAATGTAACAGGGATCATGTTAATAATAATAAAAAAAAAACCTTGGTCTATACTTAAGGAGAGGCTTATTTGACAGTTAAACTGAACTATGACATCTATGTTCTGTTATGCATTCTGATCAGACCATTCTCTATTTTTAGTGTTGGTGCAACTATACAGTCTATAATCTTTTACTATGAAACATTTTTTTCCTCATATAAATGAACTTATTTGCCTTTAAATGAAGAATATCCTCAAATTAGTAACATGGAAACAACTGATGATCAGGAATCCAATTAATCCAGTCCATGGCTCTTTAACCTGCACATAATTTCTTTAACCTTACCTTACACTTCTGTAAAAATCAGAAGGAAAAATGTATGGGTAGTGAACCCATTAAAAAGGATGTAAATTTTCATTTTCAGGATGATACTAATGAAAGCTTCTACAAAAAGAGAAAGAACAGCATTATATATAAAGGATTATGCACATATGAGAATATCTATGAAAATTGATTTATATGTATTTTATTTGAATGTACACAACAAAAGACAGGGAAATGCATTTTGGAAATTGCCTATTATCATCAAAAGTGCAAAAGAAATGTTGAATTGAAAGATGAAGTAATGGAGAGTTTGGGTGAAAGCCACAGAATAATCTAGAAATTAATAATACTAAAAAAGAAGGAAGTTTAAATGCAGTCTACCTTGGACTTTAGAAAAGCTGCATTTAGCAAGTATTTAGCAAGTATTTAAAAATACTGTCAAAATTCAATGGTAGAAATATTTGAGAAAAATGACAAAGGTAACTAAGAACATGACAATCTAAGATGGGAAAGAGAATGTACAAAGAACAATTTCTTGTCATTCATTGAACACAAAAACAGTAATTACAAAAAAGTTTAGATTCAAAAATCAGCATCCATAGGATTCTTTGTTCTCTATTCTACCGTTTTCTTCTTTGCTGGTATTGCCACATCAATTATCACATTTGCTTCTTTTCAACCATAGTTAAATTTGGTGTATTATCAGTTTGTATTCAGAAAACCCACAATAGCAATAGCAATAGAACTTAGATTTATATACCACCTCATAGTGCTTTACAGCACTCTCTAAGCCAGGGGTCATGTGATGTATCACAACTTTTTTCCCTTTTGCTAAACTGGGCGTGGGCATGGCCAGCACGTGATGCATCTGGCCTGTGGGCTGTGAGTTTGACACCCCTGCTCTAAGAGGTTTACAGAGTCAGCATATTGCTCCCAACAATCACAGTCCTCATTTTACCAGCCTTGGAAGGATAGAAGGCTCAGTTAACCTAGAGCCTGTCATGATTGAACTCCTGGCAGTGGGCAGATACTGCAATACTGAAATACTGCAATACTGAAATACTGCATTCTATCCACTGTGCCACTTGCTTATTTTTGATTACTTTTTTCAAATATATGTTTCCACAATTATTCATTACAGGCAGATGATATTTTTACAGATGTTCTAGTGAATTGTTTTGGGAGCAGTGGTATGTCATTGTTTATAATTACATGATCACATAATGACCGATCTTCTTGCAGGAATTGAGTATATGAACTACCAATTCTTCTGCTTTTTTGTACTTTGAATCATTGATGACTTTTGGCCTTGATTGCATTAGTTCAAATACCTTGCTCTTAAACAGCAAAAATTAAATCTGCAGTTTCATTTTGTCTTTATCCACTTTTCCCTTGACCTTTTGTACAAATTGATCATGTAATTCTTTTTCTTGCCAGCAATCTATCTGTATTTTTATTACATTATTTTGATGGTGGCTGAATTTTAACTTTAGTCACATTTTGACTGAATTACAAATAAAAATGTTGTCCATTCTGGCTTTACTATTCAGATCCCATTAAACATTATCTATTTTCTTGAAATAAAATAATGTTATATTTAATATATATTCTTCTTCCTTTCCCTATCACCCAGTTTTGTACTTGTTTTTATCTAAAGAACTCCTACAGAAATTAAAACAGGACATATTGTATTCTGTAATACTTTCCCAATTTGTGACTTATTTCTTCCTAACAAACAGCATTTTACAGTATTTCTGTAAAATCTTATTGTTCAAGTCTTGTAAAACAAAAGAGAAAAAGAAGAAAAAATATATATTTGTACTTTTAAACATATTGATGTTGTAATAATAAATAAAACAATTAAGTCTTTTAGTAAACTGGTATTTTAATATAATAAAACTTTTAGTGATTCCCAGCATGTCTTGTTAAATCTTAACTTCCTCATTTGCATATCTGATGCTCCCCCAGAGACAGACATGCTTCAAGTTAATTATCCATGTCGCTGTAAGAACTCTTGTTGCTTTCCTAAGAACTCTCTAAAAAGAAAACTAACAGTTATTAAATATTACTTTGAGTAAGTAAAAGTAATCAAAACGCACTACAAGAGGCACTAAACAGACCCTTAAATTAAATAAAATATTACTCCTTTTTGCAGACTAAATAAAATATCTATCATTTACAATTCTTACAGCAATCTTCAAAGAAAACAATCAATTGAAATTAAACAGACGCATATCTTAAGTAATTCCCGACTGCAGCTGCCTAGCACTTCTTGGCATGATTTTTATTTATGCAAAGAAGGCCTGAAAGCTGGTGTTCTGATTGGCTTGCCCTGCTTGGAATAGGGAGATAGGCTGGGAACCTTATTATTAAGAGATCATCTTCAGGGTTTCTTCCATTTGTAATCATGGCTTCAATATTTCCACTATAATTTTTTTTTGTTCTCTCCCAAACCCTATTTCATTGTCTATCCTTATTTTTAAAAAATTGCAAAGGTAAAATAAATATTATTTTTTAAAACTACTATATAGAACAATGTTTATTCTATGACATTTTCATTCCTTAAAGTATGCTGATATCAAGGAAGGGTTACAGCATGCTCTTTGGGATAAAAAGGATCCTTGAAAATGTTTCAGTAAATTATTTCAAGAATCAATCACTGAAATGGCCAGCATAGCATACACATTGGTGGAACTTGAAAATGTTCAAATAATGGTCATCAACTAAAATAATTACTTGAACATTTTATAGAAAAATAAAATTGTGCTATCTATTTCATAAGCACTCATCGTAGTGAGGCAAAGCACCCTGTTTGATTAAAGATTACTTATTACTTTTCATTTATTATGTGCATCCAATAATTATATAACAATGGAGTTGGAATGAAATAACACTGTCTCCTCTTCAAAGCAGACAACAGGTTCATTCCATATGATTTTGAGGGTCATCCACAAAGCAATTAAATCTTCCTTCAGGGGATTGGAACATTAAATACAGAGCGGAAAGCATTTTTTTTCCTTACAGTTTTTAAAATGTTCTGTTTCCTCTTTGTCTTCTGCAGATAAATGAATCACTCTGCAATGCATAAAGTTGCAAAACTGTAATGAATGATTCCTGTGTTAGACTAAAGGAAATCATTTTAATATTATTTTTAATATATTGTTTTTCAACATCTGTTTAAGGTTCCTTTTTAACATACAAATCAAACGGCATGTTATGGCATCAACATTTCATTTGTTATTGTTGGAAACTCTTTCATTAGGCAACTATACAAATGTCTTCCAATAAAAAAGAGAAGAACAGCATGACAAAGTTTACATTTGCTTCATCTTTCAACTAAATCCCACCTGTTCTCAGCTGTTAGTGATGCGATCTGGGTATGGTAGGTGTTAGAGCAGACAGGTCTGGTCTACTTCTCTATTTCACTTTTGTACAGATAATTCAGAATTCTGTAAACTGCATTCTTGCATGCTAAAGGATGCAAAATATTTAGACCACTCACTTCACTTATTTTAAAATACATGGAAGAGTCATGTTTGTGCATCTTGTTTTGCAATAGGAGCCTACTAAGCCCTATATTTCTTATTACTTTAATTAATCTCATTTATACTTGAGTGGAAATATTGTTTGGTCATAGCTATCTAGCCCATCATACTTAACCCAGATTGGGTTCTAGCATGGAAAGGAGTAAAACTTTGTATCCAATGGTAAACTTAATCCTCACAGAAGTCCTTTTCTGTTATTTAAATACAGTTAGCAGATTATCCAAATTGGGATTTGCGGCAAAAGACCCCTCATTTACTATGCTCAATACAGGTAGTCCTTGATTTACAACCACAATTGAGTCCAAAATTTCTGTTGTTAAGTGAGACATTTGTTAAGTAAGTTTTTCCCAAATTTACGGCCTTTCTTGCTACAGTTATTAAGTGAATCACTGCAATTGTTAACCTAGTAATATGATTGTAAAGCAAATCTGGCTTCTCCCTTGACCTTGCTTGTCGAAAGGGTATCACATGACCTTGGGACACAGCAATGGTCTTAATTATGAGCCAGTTGCCAAGCATATGAATTTTGATCACATGATCATGGGGATGCTGAAAATGTTGTAACTGTGAAAAACAGTTCTATATCACTTTTTTCAGTGCCATTCTAATTTTGAACAGTCACTAAATGAACTGTTGTAAGTTGAGCACTACCTGTACAATGGAACCAGGACAATTATCAGGAAGATCCACTGAGTTACTGTTGTGGGCAGTATGATGATTGAGAGGAGATGTCATTCCAGTCATTTCTTTTTATCATATACTGTTCTTATTTTCAACATGTCTAGGGGGAAAAATCCTCTCTCACGTTTATTCAGTGACCTGTTCAAGAGCAAAAATTTGATTTGCACATTCCTGTCCAGTGCAAAGTAAACCATACTTCTCAATGATGCTCACTATTACCTCTCAGACCCTTTTGAACAGAATTATTATTTTGTTTTGTTTTCTACTTACTGCAAGACAGATATAAAATAAGCTCAGAAGATATTTTCAGGCAGATGGATAGATTAACGACGAAAGACACTAAAAAGACATTTCCCTTTTAAATAGATATATGTAGCCCTCCATGGAGAAAGCAAAGGCTGAAATACATTTCTCAACCTTGGTTATGTGAGGTGAGTTGGATAGCTAAACAGAAACTGGGTCTCTTTTCTGATATCCATATATATTCCTATTGTTTTCTGAATATTAAAATCCTGGCAAAGGTTCAGGCAGGGCAGAACCTTATTCCAATTCCTCTAGAGATATTGAGAGAAGTCATAACATAAATACTATGAGAGAGTGAAACCCACCGGTGGTATTTCTGAAAGCCTGTGGATATGAATTACTGGAAAAAATTATCCAACCATCATCACAAATTATATATAAAAAATTATTAAGAGAGCAAGGAAAATCAACAGGTCATAGGCTTCTGTCTCTCTATGAACTATAAGAACTACATCAAGGTTACGACTAATGAACCCAACCAATTCAGTACTTCGAGATTTGCAACTCTCAAAGAACTGTTTTATTGAGTACATCATTTCAGCACAGATGAAAACAAAACCAGATCTAACCAGGGGTAGGCTTCAAAAACCTCAGCAATGGGTTCGCTACCCGGTTGCTGTGTAGGTGTGGCCATGGTGGGCCTAGCCTGCCTGTTGCACCATGGTGAGGGGTCATTTTCAGCCTCCCCGAACTTCTGGGAGGCCTGATTTTTGCCCTCCCCAAGGTCCAGAGGCTTTCCTGGTACCTCTGGGAGTGTGAAAACGTCCTCCCCCCCAGCCTCTGGATGCTCTAGGGAAGCTGGAAACGACCCATTTCCAGCCTCCCCAAACTTCTGGGAGGCTGATTTTTGCCCTCCTGGGATCCAGAGGCTTTCCTGGAGCCTCTGGGGGGTGCAAAAATGGCCTCTCCCCAGGCTCTGGATGCTCTAGGGAATCCTGTTCTTCTCCCTCCCTGAGCCTCCGTGAGTGCCCTGCACTTACCTGCATCCACAGCGGGCCACGTGGAGACTCCTGGGAGTGGCAGGAGGGGCGGGGTGGAGTGGGCCATCCAGGAGTGGGATTTGGGGGTTCGGTGATCCCCACAGAATCTTCGGTAAGGGTATGCCTGAACCCCCGTGAACCCCCAGCAGCCCACCTCTGGATCTAACTACTTCCCGTGGTTTCAGTATAATTAAAGAATAGATAACTCCCTCCCTTATTGTCACAGGTCACATAGCCCAATTAGGTGTTCTGGCATCTCTTTGGCAACTCCTCTTACTCTCTGACCAACACCTGTTGAGATGACCTTAGTTCCCACAGGATGGTCTCTTGTTGTTGTCTGGTCTGACATTCCAGACCTCCCCCCTCCCCCAATGTGTGGCCAGCTGAGAAACTGAAAGATGACTGCGGCAGGCCTGATCCATTTTGAAGTTGACAAACTAATCTTAGCAATTCAAGCTCTTTCAGTATCAAAATGAAAAATGTACTTTAGACAAACTAGACTTACAAAGCAATATTTCTTTTTCATTTAATTTTAAAAGTATATGCTAAATTTACAGATTGTTTAGAATATACAGCTTATTTTAGTCTACCCACACTCTGAAGCATGGATAGTTTTGACATGGGAATCAGCATTTTTAGGGTGGCATCTTGAAAAAAATAGCACTGGGTGGAGACTATAAGAATGAAGCAGAAGCAAAAAGAATAGGATGAGCATCGATGGTCCTAATAAACAGCTCCATTAGATAAAAGTTCTTTCTGTTCTGTCATTATCTTATCAGCTTATACATTCCAATCTCATGAGCATCTATGCACAAACATTAAACATACACTCCTCTTCACAATCTCCCTGTCAGACCTTCCCCAAATGGATCACTTGGGAAAGAAAAGCCTTCAACGCCATTTGGTTAAAGCAAAGATTTCTTTTACTAAGAGTGTTGGTTGCAGTAAAGTCAAGCCAGCTCTGAAATTACTGAAATCACTTGTTGGATACAAAAACAAGGTATAGGTTTTCCCCCAGCACATCCCTCCCCCTGTGACCAATCCATTTCCAGCCAATCAGAGCTCACCAAGGTGTTTTGAAAACTGAGATGTTTGGAGGGTAATCCACATATTTCTCAAGGTGCCTGGCCATGGGATACTGGTACAAATGTCTGCTCTGGTCCTTATCATCTGCCATTTCCCTTCCCGATTTCCTATCATGTACACACAAAGCTTTATTGCTCTTTCATCCTTCCCCCACCCTTCTAATGTTTCTAAATTTTTAGAATCAGTCCATACTTCGAATGGGGTTTTCCCTCTTTCTAGAAAATGCCTCCAAGTTAGGAGTGCCCAGTGCACCGCATAGGCTTCCTTCTCCCATACTGCCCATCTCTACTCCATTAGCTTTTTAGAAGTGTAGGCGCAGGTCTGCAGGATCCCTTGATTGTTTTCCTGCAGAAGCATTGAGCCCACTGCGACATCACTGCATCAGCCTGAATGATGAAGGAGTGTTGGGATCTGAGTATTTCAGCACTGGCTCTGCTGAGAACAAGCACTTAAGCTTTTCAAATACAGCCTGACATTTAATAGTCCATTAAGCTACTGCTGAATTTCCCCTCCCCTTTGCTCTTTAGCAGGTTAGTGAGGGGGAGGGCTCTCTGGGCAAATGAGGGAGTGAACTGGCAGTAAATGTTCACAAATCCCAGGAACCTTTTAGTTGCTTCCAAGTGTAGGGAGGAGCCCACTCCAGCACCATCTGTGCTTTTTCGGGGTCCATCTCTATCCCTTCATGGGAGATGGGGTAGCCCTGACAGTTGATTTTACTGTGGTGGAATTCGCATTTGGACAACTTGACATATAGCTTGGCTACTAGAAGCTTCTTGAGCATAGCTCTGACTAGTTTTACGTGTTCTGCCATTGCCTCAGTATAAATTAAAATGTCATCCAATAAACTAACACTCCCTGTTCATGCAGCACTTCATTTATTAGATGCATAAACACAGTAGGTGCCCCTTGCAGTCCAAAAGGGAGGACCTGGAACTGGAAGCATCCTAATGGGCACTTGAAAGCCATTTTCCACTCAATCCCTGCTTTTATCCTCACTAGGTAGTACGCCTCCTGCAAATCCAACTTGGTGAGGACCTTTCCTTTGGCCAGGTGGGCCAGCATGTCTTTCATGAGGGGCAATTTAAACTGTTTCTTTACCAGACCAAGGTTGACCAGGCATCTGGTACATCCTGAGTCCATGAAGGCTACTAGGCTTTTTGCCCTGGGGATTGGATCACCATTTCTATGGGAATGGTCACTGGGTTGACCGGGTGACTTACCAAGAGATCATCATTGTAGTCTGACTTGCTTTCCACCAGGTTGCCAACCAGGTCAGTCAGATTTCTTCCGCCCTCTTTGGGGGATGGGGTGAACTCTATGACTTCTACTCTTTGGAGGGCGGTTTCACAGGCTCACTGTTGTGGTTTTGCTGTTTTTTTTGGCAGGACCCTGAGTCACCTTTTGGGCTCTCCATGCAGCTTGGGAGTCAGCAGTTTGGTGCCTCTCCTTCCCACACCTGAAACAGCAAGTGGATTGTCAACATGGGCTCTGCTTGCATGGCACTGGTTTTGAGACTTCTTTCTTTTTTTGGGGGGGGGGGATCTTCATCATCCATGTCTCCGCCAGTAGTTGGATTGAGCCAGGTCGGTTTC
>JANHFL010001865.1:190936-201962 GCA_032468155.1 Oxyrhabdium leporinum
CTAAGAGGAGTGAAGCCCATGCTACTACACACAGAATTATACGCTACTGTACACAGAATTATTATACGCTACTTCCGCCAAAGGCAACAAATCAGTCCAGTTATGTTGCTGATAATTAATATAACACCTACAATACTGTTCCAATACTGAATTCATATGTTCACACACCCAATTAGTTTAGGGGGTGGTGACTTCATCTACATTCCTAGTCAGTACCAAGCAGGTTAAGAAAACCCCTCCAAAACTTAGAGATGAATTGCACCCCTTTGTCTGAAATAATATGTTGGATGCTCCATGTAGCCTGTAGACATGGTGCAGAAATAGTTTGGCCAAGCCCTGTGCTGAGGGGATCTTTTGACGGGAAGAAATGCAACTGCTTAGAAAATAAATCAGTTATCACCTATATAACTGTATTTCCTAAGCTATCTAGAAGTTTCACAATAAAATCCATGGAGATCTCTCTCCAGGGTGCTGAAGACTTCGCCACAAATTGGAGGAGACCTGGGGTCTTCCTTTGCCATCATTTGGCTGAGGCACAGATAGGGCAGCTTGCTACATAGCTTTTAATGTCTCTTTCAGAGATGGCCACCAAAACTGCCTTTTGATCAAATGCAAAGTTTTTAGAAAACCAAAATTTCCAGCAACCTTGGAGTTGTGGCTGTTCTCCAAGAACGTTAACCTCTGGCTCTCTGGCACATATAACTTAACCCCCATCCAGGCTAATCTGTCCAGAATGAGCAAATGTTGCCATGGTTTGGAAACCATTTGTCATCTTTCAGAGTGGCTTTAAGTCACCTCATTGTCACCTCATCATCGATTTATGGTTTCTCTTTTGCTTGCACTCAGGTGGGCAGCCAGTTGACTGGATGGGAGCAGAGGTTTGACCACTTCTGTTTTAGGGCAATTGTATTGAGGCATTCAAGAGAAAAGCATCAGCCAAGAAGTTCTTGCCCCCTGGGAGGTAGCATAACGCAAAGTTAAAGCAGTTAAAATATTATTCCCATTGCACCTGCTTAATGCCCCTAGGTTCTTGTAGTCAGTCCACACTTCAGATGGCACTTTGCTCCCTTTCAAGGAAATGCCTCTAGGTTAGGAATGTCCAGCGCACTGCGTAAGCTTCCTTCTTCCATATTGCTCATCTTTGCTTAGTCCCTGATAGTTTTCTAGAAGTGTAAGCACAGAATTGCAGCTGGCCACTATCATTTTTCTGTAACAACACAGCCCCCATGGCGACATTGCTAGTGTCAGCCTGGATAACAAAAAGGGTGTTTGGGTCAGGATATTTCAGGATGGGTTCAGCCAAAAACAACTCTTTGAGCTTCTTGAAAGTGTCTGGCATTCTAAAGTGAATTTAAGGGGCTGGCTTGTCCTCCCTTTTGTTTTTAATAGGTTTGTGCCGGGGAATGCTGCGCAAATGATGGAATGGATTGCTGGTAAAAGTTGACAAAACCCAGAAAGCTCTGCAGTTGCTTTTTGGTTGTGGTGGAGCCCAGTCCAGAGCTGCTTGAACTTTTTGGGCGTCCATCTCAATTCCTTCGTGTGAGATGCGATAACCCAAATAGTCTATTTTGGTCTGATGCAACTCACACTTGGAAAGTTTGGCATACAGTTTTGCAGCTCAGTTTCTTCACTACAGCACTTACCAGTTTCACGTGCTTCGCCTTGGTTTTGATGTAGATTAATACACCAGTACCCCTTTATACAGGTGCTCGTGTAAAACCTCATCTATCAATTGCATGAACACCACCGCGGTGCTCTGTCTGGAGGCCAAAAGGTAGGACTCTAAACTGGAAGCATCCCAAAGGGCAGTTGAATGCAGTTTTCCACTCGTTCCCCTCCCTGATTCTCACACGATAGTAGGCTTCTCGCAGGTCCAGTTTAGTGAATAATTTGACTTTGGCCAAATGGACTAGCATGTCCTTCATCAGGGGCAGGGGGAGATGTTTTCCACACAAACAGCATTTAGCCCTATATAATCCATGCACAGACAAAGCATCCCATCCTTTTCCTGAAACAGGACAGGGGCTGCTACCCGTGGTCGGGACAGATTTTTGTCAGTGACCATCTGCAATTCATCTAACTCTCTTGGCTAAGCTTCAGCTTAGGCAATCTAGCCCCAGGTAGGATCTCTATGGCACAGTCTGTCAGTTGGTTGGGGGGGGGAGAGATTTCATCCAAGCCCTTTTTGCCAAATACCTTTCTTAAGTCCCAATACTCTTTGAGGATAATGGGGAGGTCCTTTTCCCACCCCTGCACAACTGCCCTGATTTCCTGCTGGATGGAAGTTGCCTTCCAGATTCTTTTTGCTCTCAGGGAGGGTGATTCATGCAGATTTTTTAACAGTCTCCTTCTCTGGTTTAAGTAAGGATTCCACTTGCTTAGCCACGCCAGCCCTAACACCAGGGACCGTTCCATCCCTGGGGCCATTATGAATCTTAAAGTCTCTAAGTGAGCCCCCATCTGCATTTCTATGAGTTTGGTGACAAATGTTGCTGGGATGCCCCTGCTACCAATTCATCTAGCTGGCAAAATGTGATAGGGAATTTCAGCATCTCCAGCAGATCCCCAATTTCTCAACCAGGGCTGGATTAACCAGGCAGTGGAACGTGTCTGCAGGATGTGCGGCTTCGCCATCTCTCTCTTCTCCAGGAGTGAATTCTTCCATGGCTGGGCTGTGTAGTACTTATTTTTATGTTTGGTTGATTTCCATCTCTTCAACCAGTACATACCAATCTTGTGGGGTCCCCTTGAAAAGCAGGCATTGTTCAGCTTTAAAACAGCTGATGAGGATGTCCTCCGGCCAGTCGCTGAGTTGGCATGCCAGGTCACAGAATTCCTGAGTGTACTCTGCCACCACCCTGCAGTATAACATTGAAAACATAGGCGATGGTGCCATCTTCTGGTGAAAGAAAGAAACTACACTATATTTTTACAAGTCTGGGAATGTCTTTTGAAGTAACATCTAGGAGACTGCTTTGTTTTGTTTTGTTTTTCTTGTTTATCTCTGCACGATGCCTGATATCTATTTGTTCCTTGGCTAAGAAGGAAAACATTTGGAGACTTTTGAAGATTGCTAAGCAAAGTGGATTACAAACACCTGGAATTATTATTGAAACTGAAGAGTTGATGATGTGGTTTATGACGATATGGCAAAACCTGTTGGATCATTGTGACTTACTGAAATAAGACTAAATGCTTCAACAGAGAAAAATAAGTACATTTCAAAAAGAAATATTATTGATGTTTCAAAGTATTCATGAAACCATAGTAAAGAACCATAGGGAGATAAAGGATTTGATACATGATATAGTAATGAGACCAGAAAATGCTCAGCAAATAATAATGAAAAGCGAACAGGTAGCCTTGGAAATAGAGGAGAAAATACTAAAAATAGAAGAGATAGAGCTGATAAAACAACAAATGAATCAAAAAAACAAGGAGAAGGGAGCGATAATTAAAATGGATGAAATAGATCAGACAGATTACACATTAAGAGATCCAAAAATAGAATTGGATAAACAAACATTCCTGAAATGAGGATAGAGATACTGATAGATGTAGTGAAGGTTTGGCAGTGAAAGACAGAGGTAGAGACACCGGGTACGTTTAGATTAAATATGAATGATGCATGGAGATACAAAACACCAAGAGAGGAGTATGGAAAGCAGGCCAAAACATCAGCAAGAATTGAAATACTAAAATGAGAAACAGATGATGGATAGAAATAGAATACCTATTAATATCAGATTAGTGCTGATAAGACCTAGAATAGAGGTAGAAATTAGTAAGAGGGAAAATACTGTTACGTATATTCTTACATAATACTTTAAAATCAGTACGTAGATGAATAGATCACAAGTTGAAAGATGATGGTATTATGCATATTTATAGTGTTATTATGGTTATTAGTAATGTGTATTAAAATGTTGAATAATTAAACGATGGATTATATACATGGAGCAAATACTATAATGCTAACAACTTTAATTTAAATATTTATAATGTTACTATAATGATATGAGTTTGATTAATGAAATTTATATAAAATCCCAAGGGAGGAATATGGAAAACATTCCAAAGGTCAACAAGAATTGAAATATCAAAATGAGCAAGAGATTATAGATAGAAATAGAATACCTACTAATATAAGATTTGTGTTATTAAGATTTAGAATAGAGGTAGAAATTAGAAGGGGGAAAAATATTATTAGGCATATTTTTAGATAGTATCTTAAAATTAGTATGTAAAGGAAAGGATTAGAAGTTGAAAAATGAGTATATTACATATAATGTTATTATAATGATGTGAGTATGATTAATTTAAGAGTACTAAAATTGTCAATATTATTATCAAAACTAACGATACCCCGATGCCACACTATTCATGTATTCAATATAGACATGGAATTTTTTTACGTTTTTGAAAGAAAAATGTACCAATAAAACATATATTAAAAAAAGAAAAAGAAAACTGACTTGAATGCATTTGGGTCAATATAAAAGGGGGGGAAATGATATTGTCATAGGTGTACACAGTAGGCCACCCAACCAGAGGAAATAATGACCTTTTTGCTAGTCAGTTAACTAAGGTATGTAGGAAGCACGTCACAATAGTAATTGGGGACTTTAACTACCTTGACATCAACTGGGAGACAAAACCTGCAACAAGTGGAAGATCAAACAAGTTCCTGACAAATCTACCAGACAACTTTGTCTCCCAAAAAGTAAAGAAGGGAACTAGGTGATCAGCTATATTGGATTTAATTCTCACTAACAGAGATGATAGAAGGTGTTGAAGTTACAGGAACCTTGGGAGGGTGTGATCATGCAATATTGGAATTCAATATTATGCAAGCACATGCAACAGAAAGTCAGACTAGAGTCTTGGACTTCACTTCAATAAACTTAGAAACTTAGAGAGAGCTTGGGAAGGATTCCATGGATGAGAATTCTCAAGGGGAAAACAACTCAAGAAGCTTGGGAAATTTTGAAAAGTGAGATTATAAAAGCCCAGTCTAGCACAATACTAATGAAGAAGAAAAATAACAGCTCTCAAAAGAAACCAGCATGGCTGTGTAAAGAACTCTCTGATGAATTGAAAGACAAAAAGGACAAGTATAAAAAGTGGAAAGAGGAACACATAACTAAGGCAGAATATCAGTAAATAGCCTGAACCTGAAAAGATGAAGTGAGGAAAGCTAAGGCTCAAAGTCAAGAATAAGAACAACAAAAAAGCTGCTTTCAACATGTGAAAAACAAGAAAAATGTTAAGGAAACAATTGGTCCACTAGTGGGAGAAAGTAGCAAGAAGGTGACAAGCAAAAGAGAGAAAGCAGAACTATTTAACTAGCTTTTTGCATCTGTTTTTACACAAAGAGAAAAAACAGTCCAACCTATCAAAAACAGTACCCTAAAAAAAAGATTAGAAACACAAGTTAAAATAGACAAGAAAATGGTGAGCACCTGTCCATTCTAGACGAGTTTAAATCACCAGGACCAGATGGATTATACCCAAGGTTCTGAAGGAACTGGCAGATGTGATCTCAGAACCACTGAACTATATCTTCCAAAGATCCTGGAGCACCGGGAACTACCAGAGGACTGGAAAAGAGCTGATGTAGTTCCCATCTTCAAAAAAAGGGGGGGGGACATAGCTCCAGGAAACTACTGACCTATCAGCCTGACCACAATACCTGGGAAGATTCTGGAAAAGATTATCAAGCAACGAATCAGCGAATACCTAGAGGCAAACAAAGTCATAACCAAAAGCCAACATGGGTCTGTCAAAAACAGATCATGCCATACAAATCGTATTGCATTCTTTGACAAAGTGAGAAAATTAGTGGACCAGAGAAAGGTTGTGAATCTAATTTACTTGGACATTTGATAAAGTAGACCACAACGTACTACTTGATAAGATAGAAAAATGTAGGTTAGACAGCATCACCACTACATGGATTAGTATGGCTAATCATGGCTGACCAACCGTGTAGTCTTCAATTGAACTGCATCTACTTGGAGGGAAATATGCTGTGGGGTACCCAAGGCTTAGGGCCAGCACTTTTCAATATCTTCATCAATTATTTGGATGAGGGGATAGAAGGGGAATTCATCAAATTTGCAGCCTTACACCAAGCTGGCAGAAATAGCCAACACTTCAGAAGATAGGCTTAAGATACAGAAGGATCTTGACAGACTTGAACATTGAACTATCTAACAAAATGAAATTCAATGGTAAAAAAAATAAGGTTCTACATTTAGGCAAGAAAAAACAAATGCAAGGTATAGTATAGATGATACCTGGCTCAATAGTAATAAATGTGAGAGGGATCTTGGAGTCCTGGTGGACAATCACTTAAATATGAGCCAGCAGTGTGCTGCAGCTGCCAAAAAAGCCAATACACTCCCAGGCTTCATTAACAGAGGGATAGAATCAAGATCATATGAAGTGTTAATACCACTTTATAATGCCTAGATAAGACCACACTTGGAACACTGCATCCAGTTTTGGTATTGTAAAAAAGATGTTGAGACTGTAGATAGAGTACAGAAGTGCAACAGAGATGATTAGGGGACTGGAGGCTAAAACATAAAGAACGGTTGCTGGAATTGAGTATGTCTAGTTTAATGAAAAGAAGGACTAGGGATGACATGATAGCAATGTTCTAATATCACAGGAGTTGCCATAAAGAAGAGGGAGTCAACCTATTCTCCAAACAGCTGAAAGCAGGATAACAAGCAATGGATAAGAAGGAGAGAAGTAACCCAGAACCAAGGATAAATTTTCTGACAGTTAGAACAATTGATCAGTGGATCAATTCTGGACTTGCCTCCAGAAGTTGTGGAAATTTTTAAGAAGAGATTGGACAACCATTTGTCTGAAATGGTATAGGGTTTGCTGCCTGAGCAGAAGACTTTCAAGGTCTCTTCCAACTCTCTTATTCTGCTCGTCTAAATAAAACCCATATTTTCTTAACTTATAGGAAACCCTGCTTAGACTTCCCTTAAGAATCCTGTCAAACAACTGTAAATGCCCCAGTTAATACATTCTGTGCTAAATCTGAATTTTCAATAAACAATATTATGTTCACTTGTTTTTTTATGATTATCAAAGATCAGTATTCATGAGACACAAAGATGGTGTTTGAAAATATAGTAAAACGGTTTCCAATCCAGCTATGCTACAGAAAAAGCCTGGATACACCATTTTAGATCAAAACAATCTAATTTTATAAGCTTTGGTTTGTTCATTGAATGGCAATTAATTATTGTTCATAGCAATAAATTTCCTTCCAAAAGTATAGCAGATATTCCCAAGAGAAATTAATAAAACAGAATGGTTTGATTAGGATATGGATGAACTGAGTGATTCTAGAACACAATAATGCCTGAACAAAGGTGCTGCAAGGAAAACTAAAAGTGAGTGTAACTCGTCACTTAAAAGATATGAAATTATTTTTCGACACATAAGTGTTCCACAAAGAAGTACTCTTGTTTTATCTATGCAACACATATTTACATATTTTACAAATTGAGTTACCATAACAACAAGTCCTAGTCCTGAAATGCTGCATCAATATTTTCCAGAGAAGATGCTTTGAAAGACAATGTGTAAAATGTCATATAGAATAGCACTAAAGTGTAACATAGAAAGCATAAAAATAAAACTCCATTAAATACAACAAAACCTTACTATTTCTTTTTTACATGCAAATTAATTTGTTGAGAAAGTATTTCATGAACTTGGGAAGAATATAATTGGGAACAGAAAGAGTCTACTTTGCTCTCTGGCTCTGATGAACTCAAATCATCATGTGTATCAGATTTTTATTTAATTAAGCAAGGCAATAGTTCTCACTGCCCCTTAAATGAGAACAAATGCTACATTTACCAACCATCTTTATCTCTGTGTGATATATTAGAATTAGTTGTTGACTGTATGAAAAGAGAATTGGACTTGAAACCGGAGTCAATCTGAAGAGCTTATCAAAATGTTGATAACGTTGTGATACAAGCTCTGCCTCTTATGGACTGATGTCACAATCCACATACAAAACCTTCAATAGCAAGTACAAACATCCAGGGAGATACTGAGCATCCCTGCTTTGTGCTCCTAACGGTGGCAAATGATTCAATACTCTGGAGGTTTATTTGGATCATTGAAAAGGAGTTACCATATGTTTTAAAATGCTGATGTGAAAATGTTCCACCAATGTAATCAATAGATTACATTGATTTGATTCTGGTCAATCAAAGCCATAAAAACATATAAGAATACATAAGAGAATGTAGGGTCTCTAATATAATGCAAACAATTCAAAATGCAGTGAAATGGACCTACAATCTATTTGTTTTTAATAACTCTCATGTTCAAAGTTTATATATACTACCTTATGAAATAATTTAGTCTTCTTGCCAAACAAATAATGAAAATCTTTAAATATTGATTCAGCAAAGTTATAGGACAATAAGATTATACTAACTAGTGCTTTATCTTTATTTGACCATGATTCTGAAATTAAACTCCGCCTTACGGAGGAGTTAAAAAGAGGCATAATTGGGAACTAAGATATTACACCTCTGTTAGATCAGACCAGGTTGTAAGAGGCCTGATAATCAACAGAACTGAGCATAAGATCAATCTCTATGCAGACAAAATAGGACTAATATTAGCAGATCCTATTGATGTGGTTCCTAAATTACAAGAGGAAACTTGACAAAATTTTGTAAAATTTGAGGCTATGACAGAATGAAAAATAAGCTTTGCAGAATCTGAATTATATTCTTGACTTGAACAAAAAACCCAGCATATCATTTTAATACTTCTTATTATTCCAAAAATTGCCAACCCCTCCCTTTCTCCACAGTTTTGAGTCACTGTTTAAAAAAAACACCCCAAGAACACTATCTCATCTTGTAATTGAACTTTGCCCTTGTAAAAAAAAGCTATTAAACCTAAAATCAGAAAATGGAATAATATCAAATTATTATGGCTCAGGAGAAACACCACCATTAAGATGGTTTTACTTCCTAAATTGCTATTTTTATTTCAAATTTTATCAATTTGTTTATCTTGTTAATGCTCATACAATAGCAAAAATATTTCTTAACTATACTTTCTGGGAAAAATTGTGGTGTTGTAAAAATAAAAGACTTATACAGTACTTATAAACATCTCATGTGTTGGTTTGGAACTCATACTTTGTATTTTTATTATGAGGCTTCTGTTCTAGGTGTAAAACTTTGACAGAAAAAAACAATTCCAGAGGTTAAAACCAGCTGTTTATGCTTATGTGTTTATGCAGGTGACACAACCTGCCCTTTTGCAGTCAACCAGTGTGCCCAATAAAAGATCCAAGTACTGTCTGGAAA
Organism: Oxyrhabdium leporinum; assembly: GCA_032468155.1. Classification (NCBI taxonomy): domain Eukaryota; kingdom Metazoa; phylum Chordata; class Lepidosauria; order Squamata; family Cyclocoridae; genus Oxyrhabdium; species Oxyrhabdium leporinum. Next base: position 200,308 of record JANHFL010001865.1, read on the forward strand.
TTGAACCTGCTAACAGCTTTGAATAGAGACCCACCAACAGTAAGTTATGAGATTCTGTTTTTATGTTACTGTTTCACCTTCTTTGTGTATGGTTTTATTCTCTAGTTTTCTGCTGAGATCTCTGCTTTTTAAACAAAGTATTTTATTCTTAGCCATATTTTATTGGACTGTCAACTAGAAATGGTATAGCTCTTTCAATGGATTTTTTCAATTTAAGATATATCTTGCTCTAACATGATGCTTTAATAATGTTGCCAATCTTCTGATAAGTTGCTCATAGCTGATATTTAGCCCCAGTACCTAAAGCTTGAGAATCCACATTGATTCCCTTCAAGTTCAGCGAGATCCATGAATATTAAATTCTGCTTGCCCCAGAGCAAAAGTATATTCACTAAGATACTTGCTGAGATCATGAATCTCCATGTCCCATTTTTAAAACAAAGGCATTAATAAGGAAGCAGAGGAAAAAGTAAGACATTCAAAAACAAAGAAAATGAAAATTCAGTATTTTTATATTGTTGTTAATAATGAGAAGTCATGCTTCAAAGAAACCTGTTCTGAATTACCCTGAATAATGCAAAAAAAAAGCAGTATTTACAAGGCCAATAAAGAATTAGCTCTTCCTAGATAGATTTTGTAATGAAACTGAAAACTACAATAACAACATAAGAAATATTTGTAATGTAGTAAAAACCTTCATGTAATGCTAGCTATTGTATGAATATATCTACCATCAATAGCTAAATGGATAAATCCTTAAGTCAGAAAACTGTACCACATTATAAATATCTGGACAAGAAAGAAGTGTATTAAATGTTTGATTTTCTTGTGTTACCATCAGTATATTTGTAGTAAGATCAAATAACATGTAACATAAGGGCTGGTTTCACATACTTTACTAGGCCACCAGTTTTTTTCATCATGATTTAAATAGAGGCTTGATTTATTTATAAGGCTGTGATATAAATATGCTATATTTGGTGAATGGTATATTAAGTAGACACACATACTAAGCTAAAGTTCATTCTATCCATCTATTTAGTCTTTAGTCTGCCACAGAACATTCTAGAAACAAATTAACCAGCAATGGTAAGAATCCCAATCAATGGGTTTGTGCATATATTTTCTCACACAATATTAGTTCTGAACAATATTCTTCAACTAATAACATGTACCAGTTAAGATGCTGATTTAGGTGCAGGGAGAGCCAGATTCCAGTCTACCTTTAACTACAAAAACTTACTAGTAACTTTGGGCTTCTCACCTACTTCATAAGTTGTCATTTTCGAGAGAATTCTCAGAGTTGAAGTCCACACAATCTTCCTGACATTGAGGAACACTGGCTTATTAGATTCCTGGTGTTAATTCATGCCTTGTCTAAGTCAACCAAGAAAAGGTAGTCAAACTCATTTTTTCCCCCAAGTTTTATTGGATTTTTATTTTTAAATATACATCAATAGCAATACATGAACACCGTGGTCTCTGGGTATAATTCATTTTGATACAAACAGCAGTAATGATAATCATAATAGTTGTTATATTAATCAAACTTATATAATCCTAGTATTAATATACATGTTTTTTAGAGTAGTTATTCAATATTTCAATGTTCCATTTTAATGCCAATGATATTATAAGCATACATGGTAATACCA
>JANHFL010001865.1:213239-240809 GCA_032468155.1 Oxyrhabdium leporinum
TAGTGTAGTGTAGTGTAGTGTAGTATAGTATAGTATAGTATAGTATAGTATAGTATAGTATAGTATAGTATAGTATAATATAGTATAGTATAGTATAGCTCTTATGGAGTCTATTTCCTGACCTGGCCTGTCTCAAAGGACTGACATCATTACTGAGTGCCTGACAGCTTAATTCATGTTTTGCTAATAGCTTTTGTATTTCTTCTCTAGTTACCATAAGAAATATTATAGCATACAATAGAAATGAAGTAGTTTTTTTGTTTTGATTTTTTTTAAACCCGCAACCAAACCAAGTTATACCTAGATGGTTTTTAGTTCAAATATGCTATTGGTTAATGCAACTGTCCATAGAGGACATAGAACTGACATCAAAGGATCTATTACTTGGAACCCTGACAATCAGAGTCATCCCCTGGAGTATCGTATCACTAGACTGATAATCAAGATATTGCCCACTGATATAGGTCAATGTGGGTTGGCAGTAGCCAACAATCATTAATCCTGCTCAATAAACTTAATTACATAGCACTTCAGAATAGATCAGATTTCACATCAATCCCCTGTTGCTCATAATAACCCTTGCCTCTCTGGAAGTGTATCAAGATCCTCCAGTGCTATTTAATTTCAAAACTGTCATCTGACTCTAAACAAGCATGATGCTCAAAGCCCATTAGAATTACTTATATCTACATCTATATTCAATAATCTACATACAAGCAGATTCAAGCTCTCTAATATTTAGATGAATTCTTGAGCAGACTCCACTGAATCTGTATTTTATCCTATTTCCCCCTTTTTCTGTGGAGTGGAAAAATCTCTGTAACCTGAGAAAAGTTAGACTACTCTTTTTGCTAAAATGAAACATGAATATCAGCAAGCAGTGTCTGTCTTGGGGGAACTATGGTGAAGGTTTATTCTTGTCTTTTTATTTTTTACTCTGTTATAACCCATCCAAGTCTTCAAATTGGGGAGAGTATAAAAACTATAAGATAAACGCATAGATAAATGAAATAGTCCAAATTTATTCTGCCCAGTACTGTATGCAAAAGATCAGCAGAAACCTGAGGTTTCTCTTGAAAAACAATTCCACTATCCAAGTGTTATGAAGCAGAGTTGCAAGGTAAGAAAGATAGTCTATATGGATGCATAGTATTACAACTAAGTCTTACTTGCTGATATTCAGAATGAAGTTTTGAAGAATCTAATTCTGAGCATTCAATTTGCACTTTATCAGACATGAATGACATGGCTTGTAATTGAAAGAGAAACAGAAGCTGTGCATATATTTCACCCATCTAGGTGGATTAACCTTGGAACCAGATTTCCAATGTTCAGTTAGTTATTCCTTTATTATCTAAGAACTTATTGGGTATTTCTGTAGAATCAAAATTTAGTATTACTGAAAATAGAACAATTAAGTCCATGTCCCAAAATTGTCAAATAAATATGTCCCCAGCAGTCCACGTTATTAAAGAAATCATCTTAGACACTTAAAGACAGTAGTGTGAGAAACATATACTTACTGAAGTTGTGTGAGTTGGGGAACCTGAACTTGTGGGCCAGGAAGGTACAAAATCTGTAGCCGAAGAATCCCAGATGGATGAGGGAACATTGCTAATCTCATTCCAGTTTCGCTGAGCATCCTGACCATAAACAGACTGTGACGCTCCAAGTTTGCTGAAAACTTCTAACAGATGGCAAGAAAAGTAAGGCAGATGTAACTTCTATGTTAAATACAAGGCCTTGATTTTGAATAAATTAACAAACATTGGCATCCTGAAAGCAAAATAGAAGCCTTCACCATCAAGGCTAACCAGATATTAGCTATATAAGTGTACTGCAGATACTGCTGGAGAAGATTAAAATGTTTTTTCTATAATTTATATGCTGCCATAGAGCAATTCAATTTAATTCAGATTTTTTTTAATTTTTATGATGGTTTTAGAAGTCAGCCTTTTGCTACCATTTATACTTTACTTTTAAAGTATTAGTTTTTTTTAAAAAATGTCTTAATTACTGAAATTTTGCTAAATACCTTAGCAGAGAGAAAGATTACTCTGGATTTAAAATGATTCCCCCCAAACCAAAAACAAATAAGAAACTATTTATAAACTTAAGAGAAAAATACTATCAATGCTTATCTTCTCACTTTATCAATCTATGGTTGCCAAGTCTAAATAAAGGTAATCCTGGAATTTGTCTATAAAATGTGTAAAAAGTAAAAAGTAACTTTGTAATTAATACTCGCATTATGACCTTTACAGGTCTGTAAAGCAAAGGAAAGCTGAAGTGAGACAATAAGGACAATCATGGTTTCACTTAGCAACTGCTTCTCTTAACAACTGAGTTGCCACTCCTAATTTTGCCACTCCTCATTAAAGGACTACCTGTGTATCATTATTAAACTTATTTTCTAACTCTTGTCTCATCCACAGGAACACACAAGGGCAAACACCTGCATATTCTGTTCCCTCCTTCTAGCGAAACAGCCATTTCTCTCTCCCCACCCCATGCAATATAAGTAGGAAATCTTAATACTTCATATTAATACTTTATATTCTAACCCATTAGAATATAAATGCAAAACTTGAAAACATTAGTATTTAATATTTGTAATATTAGTCAGAATAATTCACAACTGTCTGAAGCAGTGTCAATGAAAAATAAGTATATTAGATTATTTTTGGATTTTTTAATCCTACCTTTTTATTTCTACAAATAATTCAAGGCAGCAAACATACCTAATCCTCCTTCCTCCTCCTATTTTTCTCACAACAACTCTGTTAGGTAACTTGGGCTGAGAGAGTTACTCAGCGGGCTTTCATACAGGACTACAACTCTGTCTCCTGGTTTCTAGCTTACTGACTTCTTTTCTGAGTTATGTTCTACTCACATCACTTACCTCCAGTTAAATTAAAAGAGTTTCCAAATGCCGAGAAAGAATTCAAAGGTGTAAAATCTGGGCTGCTATGATTACTAAGAGGACTCCACAAACCAGAACTAAGAGAAAAGAGGGGCATTTTTTGTTAGGAAATACCATTTCTGTAAGATAAACCCCAAAATACAATTAAACATTATATGGACTATCAATTTCAGCATCTCAAAATCTTATTTAGTGAACATACTAATAGAAAAATTCCTGCTCTGAGTTATTGATATATGCCATGAGAACTGCACTTTAAAAAATTAGATAATTAACAAAATCATTGGATAACTGAGTTAAGTCATCTTTGGTTTAGTCATAAAAGTCAGAATTATCATTCAATACCATGTTGGATTTTTGAACCACCACTACATGCAATATGCTAATTAGCTTGCACTACAGATTCAGAAAATTAAAATAAGGAAAGTTTTTAAACTTAGAAAAGCAGAGATGGAAGCTTCTGAAACCTATCCTAATAGGTTTAGAGTTTTTCTGTTTCAAAAAGATTACCTGTCAGAGCCATCGCTGTCCACAGCTGTGTGTGAAATGCTCATACAGCCAGAAGGCTCAGCTTTAATTGGTGAAGATTTTGCTAGGCCACTGCCACCTGGAAGTTTTAATTAGCAAATAAGATGATATTGGAATTGCAAGTTACCACAAAAATTGCTTTTCCACGTTTCTGGGTTACCTGGGCTTTTATCATAACCAGCAGCTACAGCAGCAAAAGTAGGATTTCCATTCCTGCCCGGAAGAGAGGCTGCTTTTGTCACCTTATGTTTGGCACCACTAAGCAGTTTGCTTTTCGTGTCTCTACAAAGGGTGGAAAGACATATATTATTCCTTACAATGTACTAATATTGGAATTTGTGGTGACAATTTATATCCTGAATAGAGAGCAAAACAGTGAACTGTTAATATGATTATAAAAGCTAACTATTACAAGTACAGGCAGTCCTTGTTTATTGACAGGAATTGGGAACTCTGTTGCTAATTTACATGGATGTAAGGCAATATCACAAAAGTGAGCAGTTTTGACACTCTTGTATAGGGTATTCTCATTCAAATCCACTCCTTTCATATTTTCTGTTAATTAACTGTTACAAACTCCTGTCAAATTATTTAGAAATCTGACTTGATTGCTGAGAATGTAAATATATCTCAATCTTCTATAGAAACATTTATCTTAAGAGAATCTTTGAATACATTGCTTCATACATTTAGAAGAGAAGACAAATTTTCAGAACTTTCAGCCACAAAGAAAAGGCATGCACTAAAATGTATTTGATAAGGGTACAAAACTCTTGTGTTTAGTTTTTATCTGAACATACTTGCAGTTGTTCACAATAGTGCTATAACTATTCCGTGTGGCATAGGCCAACGATGCAGGTGGTGGAGATGGAGAGGCAGATGTTGGTGAGGTTTGTCTTTGCTTCAGAAAAGCATCTGCACTAATTGTTTGCAGAGACAACTTATAAAGGTTGTCAGAAGCTGGAATAAGAACACAATTGTTAAATTCCCTCACATTCATTTTCCTAAAAAACATTTAGTAGAGCACAAAACTGAGCGTCCTTTAAGCCAGATAGTATATACTACTTAAAGTTGCATGCTATTCAAGACAAACTAGGGAGGACAGTGAAACCCAGTACATCTAATTTGCAAAAAGAGTTTCAAACTCTCACCCACTTCCCCTCTATTTTTATAATATTTTTTCCCAGGAGAGTTCGGAGTGGTGATCGTTAAAAAGATACATTGAAAGATACTCTTTCAATGTATCTTAGTTTCAATGTATCTTACTAAAGAACTGTGTGAACATCCTTTTACATCTGTCTGAATATTGAGATATCAATTGCTAATTGTGTTGTGGTATTTTAAAAGTTTGGACATTTTAGCAATTTTCCTTATTCAGTGAAAAATTGAAATAGGTGTGGGTCTTGAACTGTACAAAAGAAATTCCAATTATTTCTTCCACTAACAAAAGAATGAAAGTCTGATATATATGAGCTTCAGAAATTCTGTCAAGCTCTCATTGCAGAAGAGTTTACTAAAGAGATGAGGCGAAGTTTGAAAAATAGTATTGCTCGTGTAAGTAACCTTTTGTGTTAAATTAGACAACCCTGTGACTCCTTGGATGCTGGTTTCAGAGAAAAGCAGTGGGAGTGAGAACAACTTCCAAATTCCTGCAAGCTTCTCCATTAACTTTGCTTGCAGGAAGCTGGCAGGGATCATTGGAAATCACAATCATGTGACCATGGAGACACAGCAATGGTCACAACCAGGGGTGGGATTCAAAAATTTGCCCAGTTGCTGGGTGGGTGTGGCCATGGTGGGCATGGCCTAGTCAACCTCCTGCAGCATGGCGGGGGTGGGGGGCGTTTTTGTCCTCCCTGGGCTCCTGAGGCTTTCCTCAGGCCTCTGGGAGGGCAAAAACGGCCTCCCTGGGCTCCTGAGGTTCTCTGGAGGCCCGTTTTTTGCCTTTCCCGGGCTCTGGAGGCCGGAAATGGGCCCATTTCCTTCCCGAAGTTTCAGGAGGCCCATTTTTCACCTTCCCCGGGCTCCGGAGCCAGAAGTGGGATTTGGCAGTTCACTGAACCGCATAGAATCTTCGCTAGAGGTTTGCCCGAACCTGTGCGAACCCATAGCAGCCCACCCCTGGTCACAACCTTACAAATAAAATTAGTCTAGGTATTCTGGAAATTTCAATTCCACTGAAGTAATGAGTTCCATATTTTTATACATTTTTAAAGAGTGGATTTTAGGCACCTTGATTCAAAAAACTGTAGCAGTATAATGCACAGTTTAACTTGAGGGTACAAACAGATAAGCACAATGAAAATTTTAGAAGTACGTAGATAACCTTCAAAATAGGCAGATTTCACTTCACTTTTCCTATATTGTTTTATTGGGGGAAAAATAATTCTATTTAAAAAAATAATTAGGCTGCATCAACATACAGTTGAATTGGCACATGGTAGAAATGTATGAAATGGAAAATATCCTTTAAAAAAAACCCTGAAAGTTTTGCTGAATTTTTATAGACTGGTTACAGTCTCGCAGAAATCAAACCTGAAATATTTGGTTGTTCTGTGCTTTGAATGAAACAAAATCCAGAGGGATTCTATAGTGATTTTACAAGGGGAGGTGGTTAAGGCTGGGGAGATACCTCCTCCTCTTCCACATGGCCTGTGTGCTGACCCAGCCAGCCCCCAAACTTCCCAGGACCTTCCCTCTCCTCAACTATTACCACTGATGGTCCCCCTGCAGGATATTAAGAGAAACCCTCAGGATTCTTTTTGGTCTAATTTTTAATCCATCCAACCCATTGAGAAGAATCCTATTTTCATTTATACCAGAAACAAAACAGCCCTTTTTATGCAAGTCAGATCTAATATAGCACATATTTTTCAATTTGAATATAGGCCAGTTAAAACCAGTTGTTCTGGGTACGAAATGTTTGCATGTCCATGACTTGCCGGATACTTACAGCTGCCTTCTTTGTGAATTGGTACTGAATCCCACTCTGGTGGTGGTGAATCTTTTTCTCCTTCTGAACTGCTGGTATTGCCTAATTCTTGACCAGAGCCACTAGAGAAAAACTTTGCTAATGATGATGGCCTGCTATCCATCATTTTCATGCTTGTACCTACAGAGAAATAAAAATAGAAGCTATAATTACTAAGATAGAAACTTCTTTAGCCTCATGTAAGGTATGTAAGGTCAATAAAGAATAAAAGAGAACTGAAGCCCATTTCAAATTATTTCAAAAATCCCTGTTTAAGCAGTGTTAAACCATACCTTTCATTTTCTGGAAGTTTCTTGATTTGAGTCCATTTGTGCATGTATGTGGAGCAGATAGCTTTGATGAAAAATTTTTGTGCTGTTTACTTTCCAGTGATGAACAAGATGCCTCAAAGGAACTAAAGCAAAATTACAAGCACACACAAAAAAAGTATTTGTAGCAGACTGACTGGTGAAAAAAAATCTTACGTTCCTAAAATGCAGAACAGATTATCAGCTTCTCTGATCTTCATCAATATGATATTCTTATATTTAATTGTTGTAACAGCAGAAAACTGTCTAATTACATTTTATTTGCAGAAAGATTTCTGTTGGGCAAAATACTCCATTAATTGTAATTCTCATTTTTTCAGTTTGTATTAGAACCATATTTCACATTTTCCAGAGCCTCCTTAGCATAGATGATATCACATCAACAGTCACTGATTCATTTCTGTAAATCATGTAACAATTGAGACCAAGGGCCACATCATTTTTCATATACTTAGTAAAGAATGTAAAACTATTTGGACTATACTATGATTGTATGTAGTTACCTTGGCTTTAAATCTGTTGGAGCATCTTTCTTGGTCATTGATAATTTTTTACTTTTCTGCTTTACATGTATTTCATTTTCCTGTTTCTCTGGTATTAACTGTTTTCCCTTTTGCTTTTCTGGCTCCTGAAAGTAGAAATGGCATGATTGAAACCTTTAAATATATTCAAGTTGTGAATTAGGTTCTAGAAGGCAGTATTTTCAATACTGAGCAAAAATCAAGCACACGGGATGGGCGGGTGTGGGCATAACTTCAGATTGACAAAAGGGAAGTTCAAAAGTAATGTTAGAAAGTATTATTTTACAAAAAGAGTAGTGTAAGATTGGAACAAACGTCTAGTGGAGGTTATGGGTCAATCATTAGTAACTGAGCTTCAACATGCTTGGGATAAACACCTGTCTATCATCTGACAGAAATTAAAAATAAAATAAAAATTAAGAAAATATAAAAATATTTTTAAATAATAAATTAAAAAGGAAACAAAAAACAAACTCAAAAGACAAACTTGATGGGACTACTACTGTGTTTCTTTGAAAATAAGACCCAGTCTTATATATTTTTTTGGACTCCAAAATAAGGGTTTATTTTCAGGGAAACACAATTTCAGGGTGATTAGCCTGGCTGGGCGCCCCACCCCCTGGCACGTGCACAAGAGTTAGCAAGCACGCGGGGACTGATGGTATCCTGCAGCAGCTGCAGACCTCCGGTCCCTTGCTTGGTGCATTCTGGGACTGCACAGCCTGCAGATGAGTTGATTTCCTGTCCAAGCAACACTGGAGGCAGAGGGGCAGGGGGGAGGCAGGTGATCTAGACACGCCACACGGGCTATGGGAAAGCCAAGAGTCAGTGGGCTAGAGTAGGGGGGCTGAGGGAGGCTTGTCTTCACGTGGTGGCACTGGCAGCAGAGGAAGGCAGAAGCATGGGGCGGCAGGCAGGTGATCCCACAGCGCCGTGAAGGCAAGCCGAGAGACACAAAGACAAGCCTCCCGCAGCTGCCTGTCCGCTCCGACCCACTGAGTCTTGGCTCTTCTGCGGTGCATCCAGATCGCAAGCTGCTTGGACAGGGAATCCATTCATCTGTGCTGCACGGACTACAGCTGCTGTTGGATACCATCAGCCCGCGCGAGCTTTCCACCTCCTGTGCTGGCCATGCCCAACGCCCTTCACTAGGCCTTATTTTTTGGGTAGAGCTTATATTAGGCACACACTTAAAAAAATCAGGGTAGGGCTTATTTTCGGGGTAGGACTTATTTTCGGGAAAACATTGTAGCTCTTTTTCTGCCATCAGTTTTCTATGGCTTTATGTTTCTAAATCAAAAATAAAAGAAAAATGTAATTCGATTTCATATTTTTTTAAAGAAAAGAATAATTTTATTATATATCAATTTTTTTCTCCAGGCCTCCTCACAAAAATGACCACATACTTATTAAACATTATGGATTAAACTTACATGACTTTATTCTCTTCTTATCTAAGAAGTTGGATTAATATAATTCTACCCTCCAGAAATAGCCTTTTAATCATATAATCTAGTTTTTTCATTTTAAAATTAGCTTTTAGAAACTTGAAACCTGTTTATATCCGATTTCTGAATATTAAAGACTACTTGGACAGATCTTTAACTAAATAATCACTTTTTCATAATGCTATGCCTTATAGCTATGGATGGTTTGTCCACAGAACATTTTGTATCTCTCTAAAACTCTAGATACTTATTGTTGCCTGCATTGTCAATTGGCCCTAATCCCACTCTGGCACTGATAAATCTACTTTTCCTTCCAAACTGATGGTTTTGTGAATTAACTGTGAATCAGGACACAGGAAGCAACTTTGCTAAAGGTTCAACGTAAGATTGCCACCATTTTAACACCATAAAATACAGCAACTACAGATGAAAGAGGACCGCCATATCAAATAATATATCTGCTTGTTTATTTCTGAAACAGATTAATTATAAAACTTAAAAACTGCAGTGATGTTTATAATTTTAAAAAAGTCTACTGAAGGCATTGAATAGACATGATTCTATTTTTTAAAATGCTATCCAAGCTATTCCTATTAAAATTCTGTACCTCTTTCAGAACGGCTTCTGTATCTGGGTTTGATGTTTCTGTTGTGGTTGAAGAACTGTCATCATCTGCTAGAGCATCTCTTAATTCATCCTCTTGTTGCCTACCCTTTCCCCTATGTTCCTTGTCTTCACGCTTCTTTGGGGGCTTAGATTTTCGCTGAAATTGTTTTCCTTTCCCTAGGATGATAAAGGTAGTTAGTTACATTGTTTCAAAATGTATTAACTGTCACAGACCAACATTCTTTATAAAACATTAAATGAACAGATATCAAACTAAAATAGTAAAAGAGAAAACCATAGCTAGATGCGTTCTGACATGACACATTGTGATATAAACTAATTTCTGCTTTGTATTGTTCTTATAGTGGTCTATATATTTTTCTACATTTCTAAGGAATTATAACTAATAGAAAAAATGTATTCTCTTTCATGGTAATTTAGTTTGGTGGTTGAAGTGGTTTAAAAAAATGATAATATTAATTCAGAATGCCATGCATAATACAGTAGATAACTGAACAGTACATATGATGATAATTCAATGATGCTCTCCCTGCAGGAACAAATTTGGTTCTGGAAGTGAAGGTTGCTATACCTCCCTTCCAGAATTCAAAGCATTAAGCCTAGGAAAACAACAACCTCTTTTGTGCGGGATAGAGAGAATTCTGTATAAATGTACACAAAAAAGGACTATTCCATAGGCTGTTATACAGGTGAGAAATTCTACTTTATTCCTGTACATCTTTGTTTGTCCCAAACCAGGATATATTTCTTGAAATTTTATAAGGTCCTAATATTATAAATGGAGAAAAAACACAGAGAATCCATAATGGGTCAAGTGTGAGGCCATAAACCCCTCCCCCTCCTAATGAGTCAAACTTGTTGACAAGAACTAACTGGGATAGAGATAAATTTTTGCCTGTATTTCAATCAGTAATTCCTTTTTGGGTCTCAGCTAATACATAATCAAGTTCCAGTGTCAAGACTTTATGTGAAGTATTGGTCTTAAGAGATTGGCTTGAATTGCCCTCATTTTTTTTACATCTTTACAATTACACATACATGTACGATAAAGTAGGAGGCTCAGCACTTTGCTGCAAAAAAGAATGATTGTAACAGGAACATAATTATTTCCATAGTGGTTGGCAAATTAAATTATTGCAGTGGAAGTTTTTGTGCAGAAAATGAAATAGTTTTCTCTTGACTTAGAATAACTTTATTGTCACTTTGAATATACACTAATCAGCATACGTTAAAATGAAATTTAGTTGCATACAGCTCTCAGAGGGTCTCCACCTCTAATATACACTACATAAACATGACAAAATAAATAAATAAATACAAAATTATGCATATACCCACATATATTGTATGACACGGAGAAACCACACAGTCTAGTTCGGATGTATAAATGTACGTGGCGAGAAAAACGCAGTGAGTTTACTAGACGGATGGCATAGGGAACAAAGCTGTTATAGAATCTGGTAGTCCTGCTAGAAATACTTTGAAACATCCTCCCAGAGGAGAGCAACAGAAATAGACCATGAAGTGGGTGTGTGGGGTCTCTAATAATGCTTTGAGCTCTAAGCACATAGCGCTTATAAGCAGTATCCTGCCTTTTTGTAGATTGGAGGATAGAAAGATTTGCTGTTTATAGCTAAATTTGCTCAAATCCAATTGCTGCTGATTTTCTATTTATGAAGGACTTTATCACATTGTTTTGTGAATAAGACAACAACTGTTCATTATTTTTAATGATACTCTTTAGAGGATTAGACTTTTTAAGCCAAGTCTATATAACATGCTGCCTGCAAAGCAGTTTTGTACAGTCAGCTGCATTTTTTTAAAAACAACAATTTTGCTAGATCAGCATTTGCCTACTTCTAAGTCAGGAGATGACAAGAACTGGTGGAAAGTCTATCAAAGTATGGTAAGCAACCATGGAAGAATCAATAAAGAGTCTAACCAAATTATTTCAGGAAGCCTGGAAAATGACATAGTAGCCAACAGATTGCAAGAAATCAGTCCATAACAATACCAAAGAAAGAAGGCTTTCAAGGGATGAATGGTAGATTGAAGATGTGTCCATGAAAGTGGAGCTGCTGACTATGGGGAAAAAAGAACTGGTAAGTAGATTGGTCCTTTGGAAGCTCTTTCAATAAGGAGAGGATTAAAGGTTGCCTACATGTGTTCTAGAAGGCTGCTCCTTGTGAAAAGACTGCAAGACAGTGGTCTCATGCGGGTCTGACTGCTTCGAGATGAAGGGACCAGCCATCATGCTCACAACTGCAGCCTTTTGAAGGATATTAAGTTTACTAACATCACTTTCTAATCAGTTTTGGAAATTGCTTATTAACTACTTTTCAGTTAGTAGAGAACTTCAGAATGAACACCAGGTGATCTACCTACTGTACAACCCAGTATAAATGAATGTTTAATAATCTGCTAAAAAACTTAAATAACTTAAAATGAACAACAAAAAGCTAAATACAATTTTGATCTTAGAAAGTTGTAAATGGACTAAGGGTACAGATAAATTTGAAACATATTAACTTTTACAATAATATTTTGGAATTAATTATAAAGAACAAACAATTATTTGTGGGAAATAGATCTGTTTTTGTTTTTACAAGACAAGAGAGAGAAGTAATTTATAGTTTTTAAAACTGGATACTAGGGGGAACTCCACAAGCCTACAAAATTAGATTAATTAATGGGGGCTTACAAAATGATGCAAAACATTATCACATTGAAAATATTACAGGGCATTTTTGAAGAATAGAGCCATAAATCAGCAGCCATAATATCAATAATGTCAGTCAGGATGTCTGCCTCTAAGTTTTAACTGATAAGACAGAGATGGTACTGAAACTGGATTTACAAATAACAAGCCAAAAGTATTACTTGGAATAAGATGTCTCACTGGATATACAAAAGAAACTGGCTAATGCTTTAAAAATCAAAAGTGAAATACAAATGAAAAATCAATAAAGGGACCTAGATATATTTTTAATTGGATTTACAAAAGAGGCTTGCTAAAGATCTGAAGATCTCTATGAAATGGGACAAAGAAGAAATGAAGAGCAGCTGAATCTTATGACAATATTTGAATGAACTAAAAATTAAAGACTGTTAGAAAGAAGAAATATAAATTTAGTTTATTTGAACAAGGTTAAAACAAGATAAGTTATTATTTCTGGCAATCCTTTATAGACTTTCTGCTGACACCTGGACTGAAAGCATGATGATCTATGGATTTGCTTATAGATAAGAGATAGGATATGGGATGAAGAGATAGCTGTTTGTAAACTTATAGAGGGCAAAGAGTTATTAATTTGTTTATATTTGTTGTGATGAATGTTGAAAGTCACTTTGTAAATATATTTCTTTTCTCATCATTGTATTCATACTTTTTCTTTTTTTCTTTTTTGCACATTTTACTCTACCTTTTCTTTAAGTTTAATTTCTATTAGATTTCACTATTATAGAGAAGACAGAATTGCAGAAACATCTGGTAAAAAGAAAGGCGAGGGTATCTTTTATATTAACAACTGATGGTATAAAAATGTCACTACACCAAAGAAAGTTTGTGATGTGGACCTAGAGACACTATTCATTAACCGCAAAATCTTTTAGCCCCATGAGAATTCTCCTCATTTATATTGCCTGGGGTATAGTTTGCATAAACAATGCATTGCAAACCCTAGTTGATCAAATCCTGTGGGCTGAACAGAGATATCCAGCCAGGAGCTGCCAAGTTATTCTCAGCATGTCAGCTGTCTCACTAGAGGTTAGAATATTTTATGCCATTGCTACCCAACATTAAAAGATGCTTATTGCTCTCTATCAAGAGCAGTTGTGGGACACTCCGATCACTGTAGGATTCACCTTGTATACATGTTTATACACAAAAACTTAAAACCATAAAACTGATAGTTAAAATAGTGAAGTCATGGACCAATGAGGCAAAATTAAAGCTATAGGTTTGCCTTGACTGCACAGACTGGAGTGTTTTTGAAGCTGCCTCAGCAGACTTAGATGAAATCACTAATAGTGTGACATTATGAGGAGTTATATGGGCAGACCAAAAGTTTATGCATATATAGTCCCGTCTTGACTACTGCAACACGCTCTATATGGGGCTGTCCTTGAAGAGCATCCGGAAGCTGCAGTTGGTGCAAAATGCAGTGGCCCACATGGTTTTGTGCAGATCCCCGGTGTGCACATATATTACCTGTCCTGCGGGAGCTGCATTGGTTGCCGATTTGCTTCCAGGTGCAATTCAAGGTGCTGGTGTCACCTTTAAAGCCCTTCATGGCTTGGGACCGTCTCTGCTGTCATTGGGGCGGGGGGTGGGAGCTAGGCGGTGATTTTGCTATATTGTACTTTATTAATTTATTTTATTCTTTTTGTTAGTTTTTATTGTTTTAAATGTGGTTTTATATTCTGTAAGCCGCCTCGAGTCGCCATGGGTGAATAGGCAATATAAATTCAATAAATAAACAAACAAACAAACAAACAAACAAACAAAGCCTATAGTTTCAACAGAAAAATATGAATCATTAGATTGAGAATTTATACTATTAGCAAGTGATATAAAAAAGCAATGTCATGTAGTTTAAAAGAAGCAAATTTAAAATTCTGAATTTCTCTGTTCAGTAGAAAGCAAGTATTTATGCTGTCAATACAATAAAACGTGACCTCTGACATGAAACTGTAACTAGTTGCAGTTATGCTTTCTGTTTACAGAATTCGACACTTATAGGAGATGGGAGCAGTTGTGAACATTTATAAACACTATTTGGATGATTTAAAAATAATCAGTGTCCATCTCTGATTTAATTCTATGCCTAAAGATAACCTATTTCAAATCCTATTAGAAAAAAAATGAAACATGAAAAAATGAAATGAATGAAAAAAATTGCATGACATCAGCAATCATTTAATGCATAATAAATTCATGTCATTTTTGACATTAAAATGCCTGGTTTTATAAACTGAGTCTGAAATTTTTAACTCAGTGTTTATACATGCATGTCGCCAACTTATATAAATAAATAATAGCACAATTCAAGAGAGAAAATACATTTTTGCTTGGATAAGAATATAAAAAGTGTGTTATAAGTGCAATTCATATTTTAAATTTATTATACTTTGTTTAATTCAGCTTTTATTTAAGGTAGCTTATATAGACAAAACATATTTTAAAAATCTACTTCTAAAGGAAAAAAATCAACTTCACAAGTTTTGATGCCCAAAATTAATATATAACAAATTAGTACTACAAATATGACACCTTCTGTATGTGCCTTTGGTTTCCTACCTTTCAAACCTTGTTTTTATAGCACTTTTCACAAAAACCACCACTGAATAGCCTTAAAAAATGACTAAAGGGCAATACTATGTGAAACAAAGCACACACCTATATATCAGGTATATTTTAGTAAGTTTTGCAAGCACAGGAATCCATAATAATCTAAAACCATTTTGATGCATTATGAATCACCTGTTAAAAATAAAGACAATCTAGATTTGTGGTAAATATTTATAGAGTCAAACAATAAAAAGATGTATAACCGTAAAATTCTTAGTGAAAATGTGTGCAAGTAGGTTCATTTTAAAAGGAAAATTCCTACTGCCTGTGTCATAACCAATTAAATTCTCAGAGTAATGACCCCATTTGCATACAGAATAGAACCCACAAGTGGGAATTTTAATGGGCATACCACCTGAGTACATTAATTGAGAGTGACACTACTTGAACTAGTTTTGTGCTTACCCCACTGAAAATTCTACTCATATTATTTTTAATGTCAAGCTACAAGTCAAATTTCCAGATGATGGACTTGTTCTTTTTTAAGCATTGAATTTGAATAAAGGATTGTTTTAATTCTATTATGCAATTCACAGCTTTGTTTTAAGCAATCTGTATTTCTGATTTTCACCAATGCTTAATTCTTCTCCCAGTGATTGGAATTTAAATTTCTTTATTAATTTGGGTATAATTACATTAAAAATAAAGACTTTCAACCTCTAATTTGTTTTTGATATATATTTTAATAAGAATGTGTGTTACAGTTAAATGCGTAAGTTTATCAAAATGTAGTTGTGTAAATATGTTTTATTAAACATTATTTTAAAACACAGAACAATTTAAATATTCTTCATTTTACTTATATTTAGAGTCCAGTTAAGAAAGTTACTTGCAACAAACCTTGTATCTTGGTTACCAACTAATTTCTTCTGCTATAGACAGTGATCATGACCTTGAAGGTTATTGTAAATTATAAGCCATCTCTTGCAGTCTATTATGTAATCAAAGAGTTTATCCTTCACATCACAAAGCAAGTATATTAAAAGTTATGTGTTATAGGTACACTGGCAAAACCATATTGTTTAATCATAATTCACTTTACACTAAATATGCAGTCTTCTAAAGCAGCACCAATACAATACTTCAATAGTTTCATTATAATAAACTCCAAAGGACTTTAAAAAAAAAGATGTTTTCCAGCATTAAGAAAAATTCATTGGTTCTCTTAAGAGCAAGTTTGCCAATTTCTGGGATCATACTGAAACACCGCACTTGGAAATTATTTAAAGTTTATATCAGGAAATGGTATGAAAACAATGTTTATGGATCAGTCTTTCATAAAAAGGAATATTAAATTGTTTATGAGAGACACTTTAGTTTACTAGTTAAAGCATTAGGCTAGAAACCAGAAAAGTTCTATTCCCCCTAGTCTTGCCTTAGGCATAAAACCAGCTGAGTGACCTTGGGCCAGTTACTTTCTCTCAGCAAGCAGGCAAGGGCTGAAATCCTGCCAAGAAAACTGGTCTAGGCAGTCACCACAAGTCAAGACTCTTGAAGACACACACACAGAGACAAAATTTGTATACAGTTAAGCTCTGCATCAAAGAATTCTCTTTCTCTTTTAGAAATGAAACTTTGTTATGGATATAGTAGTTTCCTTCATCCAAACTGTCTTAAGATGAGAATTTGCCCATAATTGCAAAAGTCTTCAGGCTTTTTCCCATCATAATGTCAATGCTATTGTAAAATTGTTTTGAACCTCTATGATTTAATCTGTGCCATCAAAATATAATTTAAAGTCTGAAAGTCAAACAAACTGGACCTTCTGTGATTCTACACACAAACCAACACATTGAAAATCTACACCATCCACACAGTCTATTTTAATATGAGCTGAAAGTACTGTTTTGCCAAAAATAAGAACCGGTCTTATTTTCTTTTAGGCTTGAAAATAAGCACTCTGGCTTATTTTTGGGAAGGTCTTATTTTTTTTGAGGTGCAGGAGGCTGTGTGTGTGTGTGTTGGGGAGTAGAGCTCTTCCCTAGGGAGAAGAGTGCAATTTGAAGATTGTCAGCAAATACACACACAACCCGGCCGGTGAAAGATACAGAGATCGCTGCATATTTTCAGGGCAGCGAGAAGACTTGGGAAGAGCTCCACTACACACACACACACACACACACACAGTCGACCCTGAAGCTGACACATATGTGTAGCCATATTTTATTGTAGTCTTTGCCTATTATTTTTCTTAGCTTTTGTTAGATATTCTGCAAAGGGATTTAATGATGCTTCAGACTCGCCACATTGTAGCAGTAGGAAGGGAGATTGTAGAGATAAGGGGGGGATGTTGTGTCTAGTTGGCATTCTTTCCCATGGGAACTGAGAAGGTGCTTGCAGCTGGCTGAAAGTGAAGCTTGGAGTCATTGGACTGATGGACTGTGAACTGATTGGACAATGTGACCATGGAGGGAAGTTTCAAACTTTTGCTTTTACTGGGTGTAATTCCAGGGTTAGGTCAGAGCCAGAATTACATCAAAGCATTTTAACAATTGAAAAATAGAGATATTCTTAGCATCTATTTACTAAAATAGGATTGTTCTTGATGAACCTAAGGACAGTTTAACAATACAGCACATCATATCAGACAGGTCAATGTTTAATAATTATCTCACATTAGACATATCAGTCATTAATAAACAAAAACTCTCTAAGGGAAAAATAGAGTTAAAATAAGGCACATTATTAAATGATATGCTTATAATTTAAAATAGATTGTACAAATGCCTTCCTATTTTATGTGCGGAATGGCCAGCAAAGACATCTCTATGATCAAATCTTAGCTTTATAAATCAATATAATAAATAAATAATATGATAACCCATTCCCCTCGTGAAAAGAATCAAGTGTAAAGTTATCACAGGGCTGTTCCTAATTTAGGGTGTTAAAATCATATTTCAAAGGTACTAGATCGACAAAATTTGCTCTTAACCCGTAACAGCTCTATAAATGTAACATTACAATATTGTAACATAACAAAATAAAAATATTAT
This sequence comes from Oxyrhabdium leporinum, assembly GCA_032468155.1. Classification (NCBI taxonomy): domain Eukaryota; kingdom Metazoa; phylum Chordata; class Lepidosauria; order Squamata; family Cyclocoridae; genus Oxyrhabdium; species Oxyrhabdium leporinum. The sequence goes on from JANHFL010001865.1 coordinate 230,930, forward strand.
ATAAGTATACATTGGAAAAATGTAATTGTTAAAAATCAAACACTGGAATTTAATCTATGAGTTTCTCAAATTGAGTGTGTAATCAGTGGGATCACTGCCACTGCAAATGGAAAAATGTAATTACTGTCCGATACTACTAGCCAGTTCAGCTAGTCAGTAAACACATAAAACTGTAAGAAAACATATGGGTAATAGAGGGAGGGTAGATATTTGTGATGTAAATGTATGCAATTTAGGATTATAAATGGAATGCGCATGGTTGACCTTAGAATGATGTAAAAATACACTTTTAATGAAGTAATCAATGATTTTCTCATAAATGCAGCTGAAGCCTACTTCATCTTTTTTCAAATCAAGGACTCAGTTGTAAGCAAAGCAACAAAAGGTTGGCAGAGTGATTTGAAAACAAGTATTACAGGGCACAAAGGCTCTGACCCCAAAACACTTTATGTTAAACTGATTTTGCATTTCATTTAAAGGCTTCTAAATACATGTTATATTTTACCCCTTGGATGGTATGAGAATGTTTACTTCTAAATAAATAAAGGTTGGCCTTGGTATAGAAGCTGGAAGTAAAGTATTAAACATATAATATAGATTCTTGCTTAGTTTTTAATTGTATAGTTTTTTGTGGAAACATCTCAGTGAAAAAAAATAACATGCATTTAGAGAAAGCTTGGAGTATAACAACTCTTAATATTTTAGAACTATACCAACATTTGAGAGTGGAACAATGATATTAGTCTATAACATGGTAGACAAGCATGGAAAGTTCAAAGCCACACTGCAATTTGCAGAGGGAGATTGGCAGGAACTGAGAGTGACATTATAGACAAAAATCCAGGTCACATATCAGTCAATGTTTCTCAACTTTGCCTACTTTAAAGTTTAAACCTTGCCTACTTTAAAGCTATGTGGACTTCAGTTCTTGGAGTTGAAGTCCCAAAGATTGATAAATATTGCCCTAATAATTTGTTTTGTTTCAACTTGGTATAATTTCTTCAGTGATCCGTATACTTCATTTGTAAACAATGGTGTATGGTATGTAACTAAATGTTTTCTGTTCTCAAGCATTCTAATAAGTAGACCAGAGGTTTTTTTTTGTTTTTGCTTGTTTATTTTGATGCCCTTGAGTCAGTGTTGACTTTTGGCAACTGTCAGCACTAGTCTTTACAGTATTTTTGGCAAGGTTTCCCCCCCCCCCCGAAACGGATTGCCTTTGCTTTCTTTCCAGGGCTGAGAGTAAATGACTGGCCCAAAGTCCCCAACTTCCTTTGAGCCTAAGGCAGAACTAGAACTCAGTCTCCTGGTTTATAGTGTGGTGCTTTAACCACTACATCAGACTGGCTTTAAAACTAGCACACAACTTTCTCTAGAAAAGCAGGGTTCCCATAACTTACTCAATTATAATGGAGTCCACTTAATGAATTCAATGTGCATGAGTCAATCAATTACAAATTGGCATATAACTGTGGTTAATAAATCAAGGCTAATGTGTAGTCTATCAATCTGACACAATTTTCTAAACCAAATTAAAAGGAGTAGAAGGAACACATATGTGGGACATATGTCTTCCAGGAATAAAATAACTTTTTTTTTGAAATATTATTGAAGATATTTGTTTCAGGCTTTTAAAATCTAAGATATAGCTATACTGTAGAAGAGTTGGAGAAATGAAGTAAAATAACCAGTAAAAATAAGCAAAATAGTTGTGTTTCAAGATTATTCCTACAGAAAAATGTAAATTATATTACATATTTTTCTGCACTTTTTTCTTCTATTAGTAGCTTGTATTAACTTTTATATGCCTAAATGTAATATTTGATAGAAGTTATTATTAAAAAATTAAATAAAGATTCTTTCCTTTCACCATCAAAAATATAAAGTAAATACAAAAACACACACACATGACTAGAAAGTCCACAGAGAGTTAAACTTAATGGAAACTTCTATATTCCTATTTCAGCTGAAGACTTCTACTTTTATAGATGAAGTAGACACTAATAAAAATATACCCATTTGAAGAATACATATGGAATTATTGTATTTAAGTAGTTTGACATATTTAAAAAGTATATACACTTTCCTTGCATTTGCTTTAAAAAATTAGAATCACTTTCTATGATGGGATGGTAGTATGTTTTTAATTTCAAAATGACATAATATTCTATGGTATGATGGAATTTTGAAGTACTCAACAGAGCAAGAAATTGCAAATGCCCCAGCAACAAGATAAAAATGTAGTCTTAGCAGATTAACATAGTACTAAACTAGCCACAAAAGTTATTTATATGTCTGAATTAACAGGTAGTTGATATACAATCCCATTCTAAAAAGGCAAAGTTAAGCAATGCTTAAGGTAGCATACCTTAAGTATAAAATCAGTACTTCCTTTCATCTAATGATCTGTAATGTTTGTTTGGCAATGCTAATCTATTTTAAATAATGAAGTAAACATAATTGTGTGGTATTAAATAGATGGCTGAAAGCATGACTGTTCAGGGCACAGTATATTCCCCTTTATCCAAAGATTATGTCCAGCTGTTTGCTTTGTAATAGGAAAGATCTTCCAATACTGTATGTAACAAATCTCTCTTGCTTGCCATAATAATAAAGAGATATGCTTAAAAAACCAATAACCCAAGGAAAAGAATGCCTCTCTCATTTACAAGTGTGCTTCAACCTTTCAAAATTTATAATTAAGAGCATGCAGATTGATCTTACTTGTTTACTCAATGTAAACTTCATTTGAACTTTGTTTAAAATTATGGTTACACAACAGTCTTTAAATTCTGTCAGTATAAATGACACTGCATCCACCCACATTTTTCAGAATCAAAGGGTTGGGCAGAAGTTACTTCTGCTCTTCCCCTAACTTATTTGCCAATGCACTAAAACTCAAGATCAAATAATTTTATCAAAGATGAAAAAATAAGTGAAGATCATGAAAAATCAAACAGAAGCCCCTCCTGGGAATGGAACAATTGTTGCAGCATCAATAAATATGAAATAAGAATAGTTAACTTGATTTTCAACATATGCAAGCATTGAGAACACCGTAAATGTTCTTGCCACTAAAACCTTAGCAGTGAATATTGATAAATCACCATTTCTAATTTAGATTTTAATTTTTATTTATCATAAAATGGGTTATTCTTTAAATGGAAATGAACAATAATTGACTGTGATCAAGGAAATACTGACATAAATGAGAACAGCTAAAAGGATCTCTATAATATATATGTTATTAATTACAATAAAAATTCCAAGAGACATAATGCACATAATATTCCAAGATATGGAAAATTCTGCTATTTATTAAAAACATTGGACTAGATTTTAATTACCGCATGAGGACAATTCAGGAATATTTAAATGAAGATATGTATTACCTTTTTTTCTAAATATATTCCTTCTCCTTTAAACAACTTCAAGTACTGTATGAAATCTAAATATAGTTTTTAAATCTCTTGCATAATGGTTTCATACACTATTGGAATTTTTCTAAAAAATCTATTTAAACCTTTTTTATTCTTTGCATGGAAAACCATTTTTTGTACATCTAGCTTCATTTTCTTTCAATATAACTTGTTTTCCCTCATTCTTGATTATTTACTTAAATTTATTCACTTCACCAATCTAACTCTTTATAATATTACATACTCCCTTTTTATGACCCTGTAGTCTCTTAATTTGGGATAGAGTCAGAGTGACTGGATAGAGTTGAGCGTTTAATGGCTGGATGCCCTTCTTGGTGTCTATGTCGATTTCGCAGCAGATACGTTTTCTTTGCACCCTAGGACAGAAACATCGGCTGCTACCTAGGATTGAACTCTCAACTTTCCAAGTGGGAGGTGAGCACCTTCACTACTAGGCCACTATGCTACTCTCTTTACAATATTACATATGGTATGCAAAAATTATAGAAGTAAATAGTACTTTAAAGCTGCAGTTATTACTTAGAATAGACATGAACAAGAGTGTACTATAAAATATGAACAAGATTATTCTTCAGACTTTAATAATATGACTAGATCAGATAAATTAATTTGCATTCCAGTTAACATAAAATATATTTAAGACATAACAAATTATATTTGCTTGAAAACAATTACAAATTTCTCTAATCAACAATCATTAAAATAAATGCTCTTATTTGATTGTCCAGCTATAAAAAGGAAGATCAAATAACAACAAAAATTTAAAGAAGTTATCCCTTCTTTCTTTTTCCAGATACAGCCATCAAATTGTTGTTCATTTGTGTGAATGATTTGTCCTGCATTTATTCTACATGGCCTACTATTCAAAAAGTCTCTTCAATTTTTCACTAATAGTGAAAACATAGAGTGTTTAGGAGGTTGCTGTGAGAAATTTAATAGTGTCTTTTGAAAGAATTTCTTAGAAATAGAGAAATGCATAGAACAGCCCTCTCTAGTTTTTCAAAAATCAACAACAACAACGAAAATCAGAATAAATAAATAGAAACTTATGATGGGAAACAAATCCCACAACATTCCATACAGATTTCTAAACAGTCTGATGATTCACAACAGGCATCCACAATGCCACAGTCCATGTCACATGGGCAGTTGCAGTCATCTCCCATTTCTTCCCCACAGCAGCAGGCCATACCTGGGCAGATTCCACATGAGGTTTGCTCCAGGATGAGGCCACAGAGGGTGACGAATTCACAGAACACGCAGGCCAAAATACAGTGTACACAGCAATCTTGAGAAAGTAGACAGGGAGGGAAGGAATAAAGAGAAGAACAGAAATTTCATACTACATTCTGAATTACCATTCTGGAGAAAACAAAACACCTTAAGAGTAAACAAAACCATTTTCTTTTTTTCCACATGACATCATATGTATGCATAATATGAGGAGCATTTTGCATGCCAGCTCACCTTCCTCTTAATAGTCTACTCATGAAGAAAAATAACCCCACTGTTAGTTAAAATCTTTTTGGGATTGCTTTTGCTGATTAAGATATGTCTATATTGATTAATATGGTTTCATTATGTTATGTTTTATATTGGGTTGGATTTTATATCCTCTAAAATCTCTATAGCAAAGTAATTCATGAAGCAAATAAATAAAAATGAATCAATAAATAAATGCTATAAAAAGATTTCAGAGCACAGCAGTAAAGCTCAGAGGCACAGCAGACATAAGATTAAGTGACAGACTGAATAATCTCTTTGGAAGATTTTGTAGAAATCAGTAGAGCAGTGGTAGCGCAGTGGTTAGAATGCAGTACTGCAGGCTACTTCTACTGACTGCCAACTGCCTGCAATTTGGCAGTTCGAATCTCACCAGGATCAAGGTTCACTCAGCCTTCCATCTCTCCGAAGTTGGTAAAATGAGGACCCAGATTGTTGGGAGCAGTATGCTGACTCTGTAAACCACTTAGAGAGGGTTGTAAAAGCACTGTGAAGCGGTATGTAAGTTAAAGTGCTATCGCTATTAAGATCCTAAAGAACATGTTGTTGTATTACCAAATGCATATAATTTTATCATTTTGGACATGCCAGTTACTCATTCTCCATAACAGGAACAATGATAGTTATTATTTTAAATAGCTTTCCCTATCAGTCCCCTTTTATTTTGCAGTTTTTTAATGTTTACCACTACACTTATTCCTCTTGCTTCAAGACTACCCTATATGATGCATAGCCTTAATCTATCTGCAACACCAAAACAAAAACAAAAAAGCCAATCTTCTTTCATGCTAGTAAAGAAATGCTAGCTATAAAATATAAATATAAAATTGAGTTGAAAAAATGAAAACAAAATCTTCCAAAGAGATTATTCAGTCTGTCACTTATAAATGAACCGGGTACAGATAGTCCTTACTTACAATATTTCATTTAGTGACCCTTCAAAGTTATAACAGCACCGAAAAAGTGATTTATGACCGTTTTTCACGCATATAACCATTGCAGCATCTCCATGATCATGTGATCAGAGTTCAGACGCTTGGCAACTGACTCATATTTATGACAGTTGCAATGATTCCCTTTTGCGACCTTCGGACAAACAAAGTCAAATTCACTTAACAACCAGGTTACTAACTTAACAACTGTAGTGATTCACTTAACAATTGTGGCAAGAAAGGTTATAAAATGGGCCAAAGTTTGCTTAACAAGTCTCGCTTAGCAACAGAAATGTTGAGCTCAATTGTGGTCGTAAGTCGAGGACTACCTGTAATGCAAAAAATGTTGGGAGAGATGCATTTTTGATTCATCCACAATCAAAAGAAATAAGTCACTGGTGTTACATAAGCATTTTTGTTTAAATAGTTAATCTGTTAGCTCATTTCTATAAATAATGGACAGTAATACATAAACTTAAATATGATGAATAGATTAATGTTCATTGGTAACAAAACAGGAAAGAAGAACCAGCTAGTAAGAAGAATGCTTACATATATTAAATTATGTTTTTCATGAAGAATAACCATACCTACAAGTGACCTTCATCCAGTGCTTAGCAGATATGACACATGAAATGAAGCTGGGGAGTACTAGTTCAGTGAAGAGAACCAAAGCCAGATTGATGGGGATTAATTAGACTGTTGTCATGGAGACTGTCATGGAATAAAAGTAACAATTTCCTCTTGCATTTTTTTAAAAGTAATGTAAACGAGAAATAGTTAAGAAGAAATAGGTGTCTCAATATTGATAATTCAAGATTAGCTTAATTTTTTTTCTCTATCTTGACAATGAATGCCAAATAAAGGAAGAAAAGAAAGGTTTCCAAATTGCAACAAATTATAACTACTACTAAACAAAATGAAACGACCATGCAATTAATGGCAATGACATTACATGCAGAGCAATGATTGTGAAAAATAAAACAAATAATTAAATCATCATTGTCATCATCATAGTATTTTGTTAAAGCTACTACATTCCAAAACTCTGTAGCATACAACATCCAGAATAAAATGTAAAATAATTAGTAACAGAACAGAACAGAACCAACGAAAACAGCCATTACAACAAAATATATGCACAGCAGGGACCAATTAACACATTAGCTCAGGTGCAGGACAATTATTGTGGACAAAAATAATACCAAAACACGAGTAGTCCTCGATAATTTCAAGTATTTGTTTAATGATCACTCAGTTACAATGGCACTGAAAAAAGTGACTTTAGACTGTTTTTTACACTTATGACCGTTGCAGCATCCCCATGTAAAAATTTGATCATGATTAAATCATGACCATGACCAAAATTTGGCAACTTGGTAACTGGCATATATTTATGACAGCTGCAATGTCCCAGGTCATGTAAACACCTTTTGTGATTTTTTTTTGACAAGCAAAGTCAATGGAGAAGCTAGATCACTTAACAACTGTGTTACTAACTTAACAACTGCAGTGATTCACTTAACAACTGTGGCAGGAAAGACAATAAAATGGGGCAAAATTCACTTAAAATTATCTTGCTTAGCAATACAAATTTTGGGTTCAACTGTAGTCATACGTTGAGGACCACTTGTAGTTTTTATTTTTCTAAAATCCTACTTAGAAAAAAAGGAGAGGAATTCACCAAAATAATTTAGCAACAAAGCTGCTCATCCTGATTACCAACATTGAGTAAGAACTACCTGTACATTCTTCATTTATTTTTGCAAAAATCCCTTAAAAATAATCTAAACAGGTGGCAGTGCATGCCATAGCATTTTTATATCATTTTGTTAACACAATCTTATTATCAATCAGTGTCACTTGAAAAATAATTCTAAACAGTTCATCTATTTGACCGTTTTTATTGTTCATATCTATTTATAGATTATCCATGAATCCAAATATTTTCTGAGTAAGCACCGTAAGTATCATGACAAAGCTCAAGAAGGTACAATAACCCTTTGGATGACCCTGAAAGGTCAAAAATAGATAGAAGCCTCTCTGAAACTCTGCTGTTCAGAGCACAAATAGAAAGAAAGCCGTCTTTGAGAGTCAAGGAAATTTAGTGCTGAGATGTTTGTAAAAAAGGGAAGAAGATTTACGTGTTATCCTAAATGTAATGCAGAGATGAGCTTTGAAGAGAGGAGGCATATTTTTCTAAAGAGAAAATAAATATCCCAAAGTAATATCCATGATTTCCCCTCTGAGCATGCCAATTTTTAAGAACATTCCAGATGGAATTTTAAGATGCTCTTTCACTACTGAAGTCTTTCATAGCATCTGGCCTGGTTACTTGAGGATGCACCTATTTTACCTAGTTATTGTCCACTGTGCATAATTGGTCAGTCAGAGTCAGCATTAATTAAGCAATACTAACACAGAAAGTGGGTCTTCTCAATGATATTTGACTATCACTTTGTTCATATCATAGATCTATATGATATATAACAAGGGTGCCAAACTCGCGTCGTCACAGTGTTGTCATGTGATGTATTGTGGCTTTTTTTCCCTTCGCTAAACCGGGTGTGGGCATGGCCAGCGCATGATGCATCCGGCCTGCAGGCTGCAAGTTTGACATGCCTGATATATAATGTCATATATCATATAGTTCTATGATTTATGACCTATCACTTTGTTGTTGTTTGTACACAGAGAGCTTATGCACTGGAGACAAATCCCTTGTATGTCCAATCACACATGGCCAATAAAGAATTCTGTTCTGTTCCGTTCCGTTCCATTCTATACGAATTAGAATTAGAATTAGAAGTCACTTACTTACCTAGGGGCCTGGGACTTGCAACTTCCTGCCAGATTCCCCATTGACTTTGATTGTGGGAAGCCAGCAAGAACTTGCTTTGCCTAACAACAGTGGGATTCAGCTAACAATAACAATTGGGAATACAGGGATTGCCATCCTTAAACAATACAAGAAGTCAACAACATGTACTTTTTGTTTTAGAAAATGTACTATACACTATATTTTTCAATTTGAATCAGACATGATTATTGCACTATAGCAGCAGGAGGTACAATGATACAAACCTGATGCGAGACTGTGAGAATACTGTGAGAGAAGCAGAAAAATGACATTTAAATTACTTCAGTGAATGGTGGGAAGCACCCAAGTATGTAGAAGAGAGAAGTACAAATTTTGAGAGAGTGAAAGCAAGAGATTCGGACATTGGCATATCATAAAAGCTACATCTAGAATCTGAGGGATCAGAAAGGTGACAGGAGATGTGAGATGGCATAATACTCGCAAGCAAACAAGAGCTCCTCTTGACAAGATGTCAAGAGCTGAAAACGCATTACAAACAAACAAGATGCTACATACATTTGGTGATCATGCATACAAAATTGTATTCTTATATTTATCTTTGTATTTTAATATCTTGAAACATTCTTGATTTATCACTGTTGATTTAGAATGTTTAAAATAATTTGTGTTCCATTTATAATTTGCATAATATTTATTCTACTCTTTCTTAGATTAGTTTTTCTTAGTATTTTAAAGGACAAGCCCTTCCCACACTACAATATTGAATAACTCCATAAGATGTTACTACAAATATCAAGATTTAACCAACTGATTGATAGACAGCCAATTTAAATGTATCTATATAACATGATTATATTATATACAGTACAGATTTTTATTTATTTTGTGCCAAGATCGGTGTTAGCTCCTAGCAACTGCCTAGATTAGTCCCTGTAGTTTTCTTGACTATATTTCAGAAGTGGTTTACCATTGCCGGCTTCCTAGGGCTGAGAGAGATCAGTCAAAATTACTTAAGCTGGGTAATTTACCCAGCCCAGCTTTGTGCCTAAAGGAGGAAGAACTAGAATTCATGGCTTCTGTTTTGTAGCCTGATTTGTAGCCTTAACCACTACACCAAATTCGTTCTCAATACATAGTAGAGATACGTGTGTGTGTGTGCATGTGTGTGTATGTGTGTGTGCATG
>JANHFL010001866.1:3303-20438 GCA_032468155.1 Oxyrhabdium leporinum
GAGCTGGCTCCCCTCCCTCCCAAGCGAGTGTGCTCCTTTGTCCCGCTTGCCAGAAGAGCCTTCTTCAGACAGCCTGACTTTTCCACCCGAGGGATCCTCTTGGGTGACGGTTCCAAGCGAGGGCCGGGGCGCATGCATCAGAAGAGCTGGGCCAGCCCCGTGATGTGGTTGGCAGGACCGCCAGCCCAGCCCTGGGGCTGGGAAGGCTCCTTCTCTTATTGGGGGAAAAAAGGAAAGAAGGAAAAGGCGCATCTGTCTGAAACATGTTCTGAGAAAGCACTTTGGTGAGCTCAGCAATGGCAAGAATTAGGTCAGGAAAAATAAAAGCAGGTCAGCGGTTGGAGTGAAAGTCAGCTAAGAAAAACCAGCAGGGAACCGTCCTGGGTTTCCCTGTGGTTTGGGGGGCCTTTGCCAGCTCCAAATCTTATTTTTAACCCTCCAACATTGGAATTTCCAACAGTTCTTTCAAGATCTCCAAAGCATGCTTGGGTTATGCATTTTAGACAGTTTCTTCTGAAGGTAAACTTCTTCCTGGGGGCGTTTCGGTAATCATCTTCTCCTTTGTCATTGAATTAAATGACAAGTTAATATTTAAGGCAGTGTTTCTCAACCTTAGCAATTCAAAGATGGGTGGACGTCAACTCTCAGAATTCCCCAGCCAGCACGGAATATTCTGGCAGTTGAGGAAGGTCACCCGTCTTCAAGTTGCTGAGATTGAGAAACAGGACTTCTCTTCTGGTTCTCTGGCATCACCTGGAGCCGAAAGTTTTAGTCATAAGGGAATCTTTTTTCCTTCTGGACTTGCCTTGCTAACTGACTCCGTCCACCTCTGACTTGGGACAAAGGAAAAGCCCCCTCTCCACACATGTTGCAACTGGCTGGGGGGGGGGGAGAGGCCAGAGGCAGCTGAAGAATGCGGAGAAACCGCCTTTTGGAATGAAGGGCAAACTGGGCTTGGCCTTTGCAGGCGCCCCCCCCCCCCCAAAGGGAAGATAAACAAGATGGGGGGGGGGGCAATGTGGTAGTGAGCAACTGAGGTTTCCAGAAGGCTGGAGGGGGAGCATTGCCCTTCCAGAGTTTGGTTTGAGAATGATCTGCAGAACCGGCTCTTTTGAAGTGCTCCCCCGAAACAGGAAAAGCTGCTTCGCCCACCCTCCCCATCCTCCTCTTTGCACCCTGGGCTGGTCTGGCCTGCAGGCCTTTGAGCTGCTGGGCTACTCATAGAGCCCCACCGTTTGGGGGGCTATCCTCTTCCTTTGGGTCTGTCTGTGTGGGGAAAGAGAGAGAAAGTTCAGTCCGCTTCTCTGGTGTTCCGGCTTCTGCCTCTGCCGGGACATGCAGCGTTTTCCAAACAGGGGTTAATAAGTTGTGAATGAAATTGGAGGCAATGAAAACTCATCCTAAGCGATGACAACTGGAAAAACAAATATTTTCTTCGAGCCTCAGCCAGCGCTGCAAAAGTAACTTGCTTGGTTATCTCCGGTGACTCGAAATCTCCTCCAGGTGACCAGGCACAAACCCTGGGGATGAACGGAAGGGCAGGATTCCTGCTCTTCTTTTCTCGATTTTGACTCCTTATTCCAATAAGTTGGATACGAGGTGGTTTGCTCACCATGTCTTATGTGTCCTGCGTCTCTGGGCTGGACCCCTGGACATCTGAGGGGGATTTGCCTGCAGGACCCCTCCCCAGATGACTACTGCTGCCATTAGTGCAGATGGTCTTTCTGGAGGCAGGGGAGCCTGGGCTGTGTCTGCAAGGCCGCCTTGACCGTGAAAAGATGGAGCTGCTGCCCTGTCCAAGAAAAATTCCCGCCGGGATTTTTTCTTCCTGCTGCTGCTGCTGGTGGTGTTTCTCAGCCCTCCTGCTGCTCCTTCTCCAGGCTGCATCCTGGTTCTACTTCCTCCTCCTCCTCCCCCCCCTCCTCCTCATCCACGACGGGGCAGATTGTTTTCACTCCGAAAATTAAACTGCAATTTTTGCCTAAAAATAAAAGGGAGAAGCGTGGGTCTCGTGATTGCAACTGAGGTCCTGCTGCCAAGCTTGCGCAAGGCTGACCCGGAGGCCCTGCAGTGCTCTTCTCCCTCCTCGTTGCGCAGGGGTTGGGGCCCTGCCGAGTGTGCTGGAGTTCGGAGTGGGAGGTGCTGAGCGTTGCCCCCTTCCCTTCGCTGCACAACTGCAGGGACCGATCCCGTCGCTGGAGGGAAAACGGGGGGTTGGGCACGTCGGGCTTCGTTGATTTCACCCTGCACCTGTCAGGGCACCCCTTTTCAGACCCAGAACCCTGGAAAGATACCCAATGGTTGCTAGGTAAACACAGCAACTTCTGCCTAGATTACCGAAGAACTCCCAAGGATGAAGTTTCTGAATTTTATTGTGCAGCTTCCTTTAAAATAAAACGCTTTTCTGAGGATAAGGTGGCCGTTAGCTCTGGAGCAGATTCTGGATGTTCATTTCCTGCCCTTTGGGGGAAGAGGCTGGCTAGTGCAGGGGCCGAGCCCCCCCCTCCCCCCAGGCCAGCTGGGGTGAGGGAGTCAGAAAGTGCTATCACTGGTCTGGGCAGGGAGCAGCTTCTGAAATCTCCACCAGGCTTTCCCTTAGAATAAATGAAGGCTGCGAAAGCCTCCCTCACCCAGACTCTGGTACGGGTCACTCCTGTTTTATTTTCTATCTGGCTTCTACCGGCCTGCGCATAATTACCTTCTTGGATGGGGCCCTGTGGCTCGAGAGATGTGATAAATGGTGCTGGCGTTTCTGCAGCCGCCTGCATGGCTGATTGGGCTGTTCCGATGCGCTTCCTGGAGCCCAACGGACGGCGGACGAGTGGGAAAGACCAGCAGGGAGGCAGGCGGCTTGGCGGTGGCTGGTGCCGAGATTAGCGCTGGGGCTGCTGCCGAGATGGGCCCGGCCTGCCAGGCAGCTCACATTGGGAGGGAGGGAGGGGCGGTTGGAGCTGGCAGGGGCGAAGAAATGCAAGCCAGCTGCCAGTTCTCCCTGTCGCCCTTCTCAGCCTGTCGCATTTTCACCCGTGAAGCAGCATTTTGCTTGCTCTGCAGCAGGGAAGAACTGATGACTTTTCCCAAATCCCCAAGTGCTTCTCAGTCACCTTCCCCGAACAACCTTCCTGTTTCCTCCCCCTAATCGAAGAGGGAGCCTTGGCCAAGGAAAGGCAGAAAGATTGTTTGCGAAAGTTCCTTCTCGCCCTCGAGACACAGACTTTTGAAACCCAGCTCAGTACCTCCAACCTCCTTTCTCGGCTTGGCTTTAAGCATCAAACTGGCCTTTTGGTTACGCAAACCTGGGTATTGTGCTTGTTTGTCCCCCTAGAAAAACCACTCTCCCTTCTTGACTAGGGAGCAGAGCCAATGACTTCTCTGCTTTGGTGCCTGGGTTTGGTGCAATCTTCAGTGGGGGTGGGATTCTGCAGTGGTCTCCCACCACCAAAGCAGGAAAGTCAGCCTCAGTCAGGGACCCGGCCCAGGCCAATTTCCCTTACAGCTCCTGGTTCTCCTTTCAAGGGAGATTGGCTGGGCTGGGTCCCGGCCGCTTGCTGACCGTGGCAGGGGGGCCCTTGGAACCAGGAATTGGGGGAGGAAGGCTCTGTTAGGCTGGGTCTGGGGGGGGTGTGGAGTTGAGCATCATGGTCCCCCGCTAAGAGAACCAGATCCCAGCGTCTTGACCAGCGGAAGACGAGGCCAACGGCAGAGCGGGACGTGCGGTTTCCCCATTACTGGCAGGTTGATTTCATCTGCCCTGCTTTGAAAAGCGATCCTGCCTTTGGCTTCTCTCCGCTTTCACCTCTCTCTGCTGTGGATTTCTAAATTAAGGTTATAGCCAAGGGCCAGAAATTCACAGCCGCGTAGCCAGTGCAACATGAGTCTCCGCACATTAGGAGAGCAAAGCAATTCAGGGAGCTTTTCCTGAAGTTGCAAAAGCTCGGCTACACTTTGCAAACGCCTGGAAGCGCTATCTCGGGAGCCAAGAGCAAGCTGCTTTAATATCTTATTTGTGGGCATCCAGATCAGACCTAACATCCCACAACTTCTGCTGCTGGGGATTATGGAACCTGGAGTCGAAATGATCTGGAGGACACCACGTTCAATAAGGCCTGCTCCGTTGCTTCCGGTCCAGGACCCATTCTTTTAACACTTAAAGCAAGGTTGTCCAACCTTGGCAACTTTAAGACCCGTGGACGTCACGTTCAGCACGCTGGCTGGATCATTCCGGGCGCTGGAGTCCACAGGCCGTACAGTTGCCGTGGCTGGGCAGCCCAGCTCTCCATTCTCCTCCGGATTCTCTGGATAGCTGAGCTGCATCTGTTTTGTGCAACTCGGGGAAAATGACAGCTTCTTTGGCTGCTTGGCACCCTCCACCCGCTCCTTCAAGGTTTCTGACTGTAGGGAGGGATGGAAAAACATAAGAACCTGGAAAGCCCCAAGGAAGAAATTGTTCCGCTGTAGGGCTCCTTCTCCGATCTTCCCCTTTCTGTTCCTTGGGGTTCAAGCCAGGGTTTGAGTCCGCTGCTGCGGTTCTTTTGTTCGCCAGATGTGGGATGAGGGGTTGGCCGCTGGTGCGTGGAGAAGACATCAGGGGAAGGTGACCCACGGTTCCAACTTTCAAAGAACGGACCGCAAGAAACAGCGTTCTCCAAACTTGGCAATTTTAAGATGGGTGGAATTTAGCTCCCAGAATTCCCCTGGCAGCCTGTGGTAGCTGTGGAATATTCACTTTCTTGAGCTTGGTGTCCCCTCCTCATCGCCTCCAACCTTTAGAAACAACCCCCCCCACCCCAAATAATCTCTGGTTGCAATCAAAGTGGAAGAATGAATGCAACATCTCTCTTCTTGCACTCACCTCCATTTGCGACTGTAATTGAGCCTGGAATTATGGTCATAAGTCATCGCAGTCATTAAGCAGGTCAACATGTGACCTCGTCTGATTTTATGAACTTTTTTTTTTAGTGGTCGTTCAGTGAACCCTGCAGTTGTTAAGTGAACTTGTTTTTCCCAAATAGATGTATTTTATAAACGCCAGAAACCAGCAAAAAATGCCAAGAGTCACAACTTTGCAACCATAGGATGCTCCGAATAGCTATAAATGTGAGCCAGTTGCCAAACATCCAAAATGGGATCATGGGGACGGCGGTTAGAACTTGTGCAAAGAGTCCATCGTGATTCAAACAATCACTAAGTGAGCTGCTCAGCAAGAGAAGTAGCTGGGCCTCGCCGCTTGCCTTGAGGAGTTTCTCTGTTTAAGCCAGGATTCCAGTTTGCTTGTTCTGCCTCCCAAGACCACCTGGTCCTGTCAGTTTATTTCCAAGACCCCCTTAAGGGAGGGAAGAAAGCCCGGATCCCCGAGAAATCCCGGGCGATGCTTGCGATCGGTGTGCTGATCGCATCTCCCTGCCTTTGCCTCCGCAGCCTGCCTCTTCCGATTCAATGGCCTCTCGCTGGTCTACCTTCTCTACCTCCTGCTCCTGCCGTGGTTCCTGGGCCCCACGGAAGACACCATCAAAGGTAAGGGAACCGCAGTCTCCCAGCTTCTTTCTTCGGGGCACCAACCAGGATGCTGCATCCTCCCCCTCTGGGCCTTCTGAACACACCAGCCTTCTGGCTCTGTGGTCCAGAAGAGGGTTGACCAAACGCGTAGCTTCTAGTTTAATGTTGTATTTATTTCTTTGGAAACAATGGGGATTCGGTGATGTCCTTCGCTGTGGATACAGCAAGCGCTGGTGGGTGTGCTTCTGGTCTGGTCTGTCTCGACGGGCCAACAAGCCACCCGGCCAAGGAGGACTGTGCATCCCGGAAGGAGCTTCAGCTCAGCTGCACACATCTGTTTCCCTCCAGAGAAAGCCCCGGCAAGCCACCGGGGTGGAGGAAGAAGCTGCTGGACTCCCACCTCTGCTCTTCCTTAGCCAGTTGCTCCTCAGAGCCGAGAGCATCCCTCCCTCCCTCCCTCCCTCCCTCCCTCCCAGGGGCCTCTGCCCTGGTGTCATCTCCCCCTTAGGTCTGCCCCACTGCCTGGCTGCAGTCGGTTGCCTTCCGGTTGCTCATCCCGGGGGTCTGCAGGCGACATCCCCTCGGCCGGGCACCGTGGCCACTCCCTGGCTGGGCTCTGGCAAAGGGCCACGCCATCTCCGGTTTCCGGAGGGAGTTGGAATGAACCCTTCCTGTTTGGAAGGCCGGAATTCTTTTGGCTCTGCCCGGCCCAGGCAGGCTTGTATTGGGGGCTGAAGCCGTTTGCTGACTGGCCACACGGAGTGGCCACGCGTGCTTGACCAATGCCAAGCAGGGAGAAGATCCTTGGCTTGACTCCCTTCACCGTCATTCTGGCTCTCTGCTCCTCGTTCGGTGGCTGTTTGCCTTTTCCTTCAGGAGCCCAGAGCGGCTTTCTTTATTTCAGCCTCACCACCATCGCCCTGTAAGGGAGGGGCCTTCTTCTACCAGGTTTTCTCTCTTCTGGATTGGCTCATTTTTCGCTCCCTGCAAAAGGGAAGAAGGAAAAGGGCGGGGGGAATATTTGCGGAGCAAAGACAGAACTGGTCAGTGGAGCCCCCGAAAGTCTCGGGGCTGGTCCAGGCTGCAGAGAGAGCCCCGGGGGCAAAAACCCAGCCACCCCCCCCCCCCCCGGCTGACTCAATCTGGAGAGCAGCCCTCCTCAACCTTTCCGTCCCTCTTCACCCCAAGGGTCCACTTTGCCAAAATAATCTGCTTCCTGCACGACTTGAGGGTTTCTGAAGATCCTCATCGCTGCCCAAATGCTCCGGACATAAATAGAATTACAGACAGAGCCTGGCACCCGTTCAGGCAGCACCCGTTCTGCATTACAGCAGTTCTTTTCTCCGGAGACAGAAACCCAGAGCCTTCCTCCTTGGCCCTTTCCTTCACGGGACATCCTGCTCTTTTGCGGGTGTCCGCTCTGCCTGCTGGGGCGCCTCGGCTTGAGACTTTGGAGTGTCCTTGCTCTGCACCCGGCTTTTCAGAAGCCCCTTTTGGAGGAGCAGGGGGCACGCGTGCGTTCACAGGGGCTGGCAAATCCTGGCCCTGCAGGCCGTAGGATCACCGGGAGGTCTTGGTTGCAAAGGCCAGTGGGGAGCCCTGCCAGGGCGCAGCCGGCGTCTTCCAGCTCTTGTTTAATCAACCGTCCCGCGGAAAGGGAAAACAGGCCTCTTGAACAAATATTTGTCTTCCACGGGGCTGGCAGGCAAGATTGATGGAGATCTGCTGGAGGAGGGTTGGGGCAAACCACCCCAGCAGTTTCCGTCCAAGGGAAAGGTTGCTGCAAACTCCTCCGTAGATGGTTGGGCTTCCAGTTCAGCTGAGTTGCTGGTTCCCTTCCAGTCGATTCCGATGTCCGAAAGCCGCCAGTTGCGTAACTTTATGGCCAGCCATGTATGTATATATTCAAAACCGGCGTCTCTGCACTTAAAAGACATGTTAGGGCCACTTAAAATCCGCCTGAGATAATCCGAGTTCTGGGACGTGAAGCCTTTGGCCGTCCGGGAGATTAGCTCATGTTGTTTCTTCTGGCCCGGTTTCAGCTATTCAAGGCGGTATTGTTTTTTTGCCCACACTTTTAAAGCTTTTCCCCAGCTTAGCTTTTTAAAAACAGCATGTAAAATAATCTCTGCACCTAAGAATACAAAAAGAACCCTGTTAAAAGTGTTTGTGCTTTAAGCGCTTACATTTTCCTGTTTGGTTACTTTTTAAAGTATTCGGCCAGGTAAATGAAGACAAAAATACTTTTAGAAGAGGCGCAGATCAGAATCCATAACCGCGGATTCTCCGGCCGCGTCGAAGGATGAAATCAGATCGGGTTAGAGTGGGCGGCGGGTGGGACCCAGTGTGTGGTGCCCGTTTGTGAAGCTAAACCTCACAAAGCTAAATTCACAAATCCAGCGAAGGCCTTCCGGGATGCTCTTCAAATACCGTACGATCCTTTCCTTCCCGGATTGCTGGCACTTGGCTGCAAAGAGGCCGGAAAAGCTGATTTGGGAAGCCTGCGAAGTTCCTTGTCAAGCCCCTTGTCAACCCACACATTTGGGGATCGGCCCCTATAGTCAGCATTACCCACTCTGACTGGCAGCATCTTCCAGGGTTTTAACCAAATTAAATGCCGATGCCGGAAACTCAACTTGTCCAACCTGTAAAGTAGGGTTTGTCCTCAGGAAAGTGCCACGACAACAAAGATTTCTCTTATCACGTTGGCTGTCTTTTTTTTTAATTGCCCCCTGATGCTCCTCGAATGGCATTGCTCAGAGTTGACTCAAGCACCAACAAGTGCAGAAGAGAGTTCCAGAGGGGAGGACTTCCACTGTTCATCAAACACAACCTTCTGCTAAGGGTGTGCGGTTGTGTGACACCGCTGTCCCAGCCCCAGAACAGTCGGTGGTGACCTCTCGTCCCCTGGCAAATTAACCCAAGGACGGAACTCAGAGGAGAATCTTTCTCTTGGTTCCTTCCTGAAAAGAGGAGAATCAGAACTCCTTGTAAATATTAATGGAGGGATTTCAAGTTGGAGCTTGTCTCTTACTCCGGCAGATTAAGCCATGCTGGCATCAGCTTCTGCCCATTGAAGGCGGTGTTTCTTGAAAAGCCGTCCCTGGTTCAAAAGTATTGTTTTGCTTGTGTGTGTGTGTGTGTATGCACTCACACTCCTTCAAGACAGCTTTGATTCCTGGGAACTGTCTAGACAAGTCCCTGCACTGTTCTGAGTAACAGGTTCGGAAGTGGATTGCCTTGCCTTCTTCCTGGGCTGAGAGACAGTGACCTAGCTGGCTTTGTGCCTAAGGCAGGACTGGAACTCAGGGCTTCCTGGTTTCTAGCTGGGTGCCTTTAACTGTGACACCAGCCTGGCTCTGCGCCATCAATCTTAAGGTGTCCCGGGATTCTGGTTTTGCTGGTTCCCGTTCTCTCCGCACGTCTGCTACAAAATAAATCACACTGTTTATTGAGACTTGTTCTCAGTTGAGCACAGGTGTGGTGTGAGGGTAATGGCAAAGCAGAGGTACACAGCAGCTGCGCGTTTGCGTGGTCTGTAAATGTCAGTGTCAAATTATGTCAGTGAAGCAATAATTTCGCAATTATATATTCCACAACTAACCCACACACCTTGCTTCTCCAAGCCCGTGGCACTGAGGATCTCACCTAGACTGTAACGAACCATCTGCAAATGACAAACCAGGTTTAGAGAATCCCCATAACCATCCTCCAAGCCTGAGCAATGGAGAGTCTCGCCCTTGGCTAGCAATCCATGCCTGAGGCTTCCGCCCATAGCAGTTAAGCGCAAAGCTGAGCAAGGACTGCCTGTCGCAGAGCAATAGTTAGGAGGCTCAGCTATTGCTAAGTACTGCATAACCCCAGCGTTTCCCCCAAACTAGCTGCAGTTACTCACGTCGCAGTGAAACGTTGGGTCTTGAATGTTGTTGGCCTTTGGCTCTCTCTTATGAGCCACCCCAAGCATGGTCAAGAGTTAGGGAGATGGAGAACATAGCTCCTCACCAATGGAGATTCTTTGGAGCTTTTTGTGCATTGCTGCTGCGTGGACAGGAGTCGATTTAGGTACTTTGGGGGAAGGGGCTGAGGACGTTGACAGCTGTGGTGAAGAAGGTTGCTTTCTGGCCAGGCTGGTCCAGTTCAGGACTCATCTCTTGGGTGACCTCAACCAAGCTACTTTTAACTCCTCTTAAGCTCAGCTACATCTGGAGCAGGGGCATAATTCTCAGCTGTGTTGGTAAGACCCACATACGGTAGCCAAAGTGAATGACTGAAAGGCGCCACGCAAGACTCCCGTTTGGCTTTCTGCAGGTCACACTGGACGCCTCCTCCGAGCTGTCTTAGGAACCAGCATCCTTTTCCTTCTCGCTCATTTGGTCTTCCAAATATGCCTTTACACCGTGCCCGGCTTGGACCAGCTCCTCGGAAGCAACTGTGAGTACCATGTTGCCTTCCTGTTTGACAGCATCTTGATTCAAAGAGAGATGATGAGCAGAGCAAAAGACAGTTGTAGTAAACCTGTAGAATAATGCAACGGGAATTCAGTGCCTGACAGAATATTGAGCAGTGAACGGGGTAAGAGGCAGGAGAGGGGATGCTTCATTCTTCCCACGTACTGATTTCCTTCCAATCATTGTTTTTTCTCTCTCCACCTGCTTTTGTTCTCCCAATGGCTGTTTCCAGCCGCTCGCCACAAGACAAGGGGGTTTTGTACCCCCGCAGTCCACAAGCTTGTGTTTCATCCTGTCCAGGGGAATGGCCAACCAAGACGGCCACAGATTAGCATTGACCTTTGAGAATATAAATATTGACCTGGAGCTGTAACGCAGAGCTTGGAAAGCTGGACTGGGAGCCCAGGTGTGGCTGGGTTGAAAGGTCTGGGACCTGGTCCTGTTGCTTCCTTGGGAGATCGCTCCTTATCTTGGGATCCGCTGGGGGGGGGGGGAGCCTCCTTTCTCACTTCACACGCTAGTATCTCAGCCACCACCACCACCCCGGAAATGTTGCTGCTGTTTCCTCCTCAAATTCCCCATCCAGGTGGAATTTTCTGAGCCTTCTGAAGTTTGCCATTACTACTCTTCAGAAACGGGGCTTTCTTGGTCTAGCTAAAACTTGTGTTTGAAACATACTTCAAAATTCAAAATATTCCCGAAACATAAAGCTGGTTTCTTAGTGATGAGAAATGTTATGTTACGATTTTTCCCCTCTTGCTTTCCCTGCAACTTTCCATACATGGAACAAATTCCTTTATCTGCAGGGGACCTATATAAACTGTTCCCCCTCCCCTTTGACAGTGGAGCTGAATCCACAGCTCCACATTACCATGTTTGGAAGCAGGTTGGTGGTTTCCTTGCTTTGGGTCCCTTCACGGCCAAATGTAGCAGAAGCAACTGGTGGGCCTTCTCCCTACATGCTAATGGGGGTGGGGAGCAGTTCAGTTTAATTTTACTTCAGACCTTCCTAAGTTGCTTCACTTGGTCTCGACGGGCGCAGAATCTCAGCAGCCGGAGCCAGAGGTCCTAGTGGGGTGGGAGAAATGCACGTTGGTGACTCCAGAGGTCAGACGGTGATCCTCAGCTGGATACCTGTGGAAGAAGCTACATCTGACCTACCATGAAGCAGAGATGCATTTTAAGCTAAAGAGCCAAAATGAGAATATAATCGATAGATTTGGAACATCTGAGGTAGCTTTCAGTCAGTCTAGAACTCCATGGGCTGCTCTGCTATTATTCAAAAATCCTCAGTTCTGGGTTCCAGAAAAAAATAATTGCAGGGAGCTTCGGATCCCCAGAGAAGGGATCTTTTATCTTAAACCTTCAGTTTCCTCCCTTGACTGTGGAAGCAGCCCAAGGTTGGATCCAATTCATCTTGCCTAAGGATGATAGAAACTGGATTCTCAATGGATTCATTTGCTGCCGACTGAACGGGCTTGAATTGCATTTGAGGTCGGAGCTGGTAGTTGATTCGGTCTTTTTTTTTTAATTCTCCTTGTCTTCCCAGGCAGCACATGGGAAACTCTGGCTCAGCACATTGGGGTCACCAGGTAAGGGCAGAGTGAAAAGGGTGGTGAGATGTCCACCATGTTTTCAGGGAGGGGGATTTTGGAGCCCCCCGTTATGCTCACCCTTACGATTATCACCCTTCTGGGCAGCTGGGGGACAGGACTTGCCCGCTGGTTCATTATTTGCGTTAGGGCTCCCAACCCATTGTCTGGCTCAGCTGCTGCAGGTGACTCTGAAGAGACCGTGTCCCCCCCCCTCTCTCTCCTCCCCCTCCCCCCATTCTAGGCTGGACCTAAACGACATCCCCAATTCGGTGCGCTTGGTAGCCCCCGACCTGGGCATCCTACTGGTCTCTGCCATCTGCCTTGGCATTTGCAGCCGCTTGCAGCCAGCAAGGGAGGTCATCACCTGGAGCCGCCCGTCCGAATCCCCCCTCCCCCAAGAACAGGTGAGCTTGGTGTGGATCGGCTGGCCCTTCATCTTCCTCTCTTCTCTGCTGAAGCAGCTTTTCCTCAACCCGGGCTCATCCCAACAGGTTGGACTACAACTCTCATCCTCCCCAGCCCCCCGACATATTGGCTGGGAGCAGGGGCCAGCTCTCCTGTCGTCTCAGCTCCACGAGGGTCCAGGCAGAGGAAGGCCATCCTTGATTTTTTTATGGCTTCTCCCTGTGTTCTGGGGGCATTTGCTCTTCTGACTTTCAGCTCTGCCCAGGTGGAACTGGGCCAGCCTTAATCAATACTTAAAATTTCTACTTTTTTCTCTTCTTCCCCCAAATCCTCTCCGCTGCCTGTAAAACAGCTTGCAATAAAACAGGATCAACCGTGTAAAAGCCCAGCTGGGTGCGTCTCCTCTATGCAGGGAGGAAAAACGTGTGCCTTCATTGCGCCCTTTCTCATGCTTGCAGGATTCCTCCGCGTGCCTCTCCTGTTCCCCCCCCCCCGCTGGCCGTAATGGCTGGACCCCCAGAAAGAGGGGATTTCTCTGCTCAGGACACGTTTGGCACAGCGGGCTGGCCTTGGAGCCGGGGTGGTGGTGTGTGTGTGTCAAGGGGGCAGAGCCACAGAACAACTTCGCAGGGCAGGAACCACCACCCTGGAAAAAATCGCACTGGGGTCAGGAACCCGAGCCAGGCAGCCAAGCCGAAACAGGCCGCTCTGTGTGGAATGAACTTGGCAAAGCACTTGTGGGAGATAAACAGGGCCAGGTGTTGGTCAGGGGGAGGGAGGGGCCTTGTCCCATCCCAGTTCAGAGAGCACCAGCTGCACATCTCTCCCCCCCCCTTGGACTTTCAAACCATCCGGATTGGCAACAGCAGCTTAAACTGGCCTCGATTTATAAAGTGGGAGGGGATCCAGTCCCTTCAATGCCGGGGCTTCAGTTTTTCTACAGTAGTGTTATTCCGTTTTTTAAAATTGTGCCTCCAGTAATGAACATTTACCGCCTTTTTAAAGTAAATAAATAAATAAAGGCTGCCCGTGTTGAAGGGAAGAGGAAGGCACTTCCCTTCTGCAACTCTTTCCCCCGCATGGAGACCCTCCCCCTTTCGATTGAGTGTTTTTCAGAATTCTGCCGGGTTACATGAAGCTGCTCCCCACAAGCGGCAAGTCGGTTTCTCCCCATGGCAAAGATTAGGCTCCCGGACCTCCTTTGCGAAAGATCTTTTGAGTCTCTCGTAGGCGCTGAGCGGCCTCTCGTGACTGTTCCTTTTCCTTCAGGAAGAAGCAGCCTTCGATGAGGGCCACCCCAAGGGCCACGGAGGGACTGACGCGCCGGCCCCGGGCTCCCCGAGGCGGCGGGCACAGTTGGCTGCTCGGCTCCGGGTAAAGGCTCACGGGCTCTTGTTGGCCGTTGGAAAGGTCTTGGCTGTTGCGCTGATAGCACTGGCAGGTAGGCGCCGAGGATTCTGTGGAGAGGGGATGACCCAGTTGTGTATTTCAAAAGAAGCTCCTACTCCGAGTACCTGCACCTAGTTGGAACCTTTTAGGGCTTCCTCTTCTTAAGAGCTAGGAGCGGCGTAGACGTTCTATCCAGTGCAAGGCATTCAAGAATATGGACCAACCCTGTTGAAGAACCCAACCCAGGTCTCTTGCCTTGTTAATTAGAAGCTTCTCTTTTACAACTTCTTAAATTGAGCCCTGACCAGGAGGGCGGAACTCCTCGCTAGCCATCCCAGTTCAATAGGAAGCAATCCTCCAGGACAGGAAACTCCCAATTACCTTGGGAAAGGAACCAAAGGAGACCAAAGCTCTCCCGTTGTAGAGAGAAAGCCGCTATCGGAAAGGAAGAGGCTACGTCTGGGGTGCTACTTGATGGCCACTGATCGCTAAACCATCTCTGACTAGGAATGACAGGGTGGTTGCCCAGCCCATCGCCAAGCTCTCAGCCTGGGGAACCCGGCACCACAGAAACCTGTTATGGCCTCATGGATGTTCAGATCTTGGTGAGAAGAGTTCATCAGGACTCTGCAGGAGCAAAAAGAGCCACGCTTTTATTTTGGGCACATCTGGGACGTGGAGCTGGATCACTTTTCTGGCAGGGCTGGTGCGCCGCCTTAAGGGTCTCCCAGGCGTCTCCTGACACTAGCAGGGAGGGTTAACTCTGGTTTTTGGGGGCTCCAAATTTCCTCTGGAGAAGATCAGGTTTGGATTGGCTGTAGAGAGAAGCCGCCTGAAGTGCCTAGGCCGGTCAGTCAGAGCTGGGGGAGCTTTGGAGCTCTCGGCCACCCCAAAACCTTAGAGCACGGGTCCATGTTTTTTGCCTTAGAATAAAAGATTCCGGTCCTCATGCTCTCTTCCTTGGCAAGAGTCCATCACGCCAAGCAGCCCCTAAATCTCAGCCCCCCGGCTTCTCTCTTCCAGGGATCACCTTGCCCTCGGCCTTCTCCAGTGTCTACTACCTGCTGTTTGTGGGCCTCATGACCTGGTGGGCCTGCCACTTCTCCACCAGCCACCTGGCCTTCAATGCCTTGTGCATCATGGTGGACGTCTTTGCTGGGGGCCACCTCGTTTGCCTGTATGGCTACCAGACCCCCTTCATGCAGAAAGTCCTTCCGCCCACTGGCCTCTGGGCACGGTAAGCGGGGCGTGCTCTTCGTTGCTCTGGACGGATACGGCCTTTGGTGGCCCGAGGCTGGAGGCAGATCCCCAGGATTTTGTCCCTGGAAGACTTCCTTGCTGGTGGGCTGGTACTGCAGATCAGCGAGACCCGTCCTGCGTGTCCACCCTGCTGTTCTTTAAACACCCTTCTTAGAATCAGGGTGACGGGAGGAGATCTCTTTACCAGTGTAAATGTAGATCTTCTAGAGGTTCAGTCTCTCCCCATAAAGTCCTTCCAGAGGGGGGGGGGGGCTTCCCTTCCTCTCCTCTGCAGTCTTAACAGGAGATTCTGAGGTTCGGGCAGCGTAACAGATGGAGGCAGCTGGGAAGCTCGGTGTGCCGGAACCGGTCTCGAGGAACACGGAAGAGCGCACGGCTTGATAAGGGTCACTAACATGAGGCTCTGAACATTTACTTTCTTTGCCTCCTGGAGGCCCCAAGGCTTGGGTCCGGGGCCTCCCCAGGAATAAGGAGCCGCTGGAGGGCGAGAGGATCTGCAACCAGGGTCTGAATGCTGCTTTCCTCACTCTCCCCTGCAGACTATTTGGGTTGAAGGCCATTGTCCTCCCCGTAGGCTGTAACCAGCCCAACAAGCTGCTGCTGGACGTCAGCCACCCCTGGCCCGTCTATGCCAATCCGGGCATCCTCTTGCTGCTCTACTATGTTTTGGCTTCCTTGGTGAAGCTCCGAAGGCTGCACTCCTCTGAACAGGTGAGCCCAGAGTTCTCCCTGTGAGTTGGGGAGCCTCGGGTGCAGGAGTGTCGGGGGAGGAGGAGCATCAACACACTGGAAATGCCTCCCGCCTCTCACTCTTCCCTTTCAAACCGTTGAAAAAAACAGAGAGATTCCGAGTCTTCGACCTCAGAGGTTCTGGAGCTGGAAAGCCGGGCAAAGGACAAAGGCCACCTGCCTGAAGATGCTAAGGTGAGGCGGGGGGGTGGCTCCAGGTGCCGAGCCGGGGAGGCTGCGGGGCTGGATCCCCTCCAGCAGCAACAGGGGAGCAGCCGGGGCCCTAGAAGCGGCAGGACACGGTGGAGAGGACCCTGCCCTCTTAGACTGAAGGCCCCCATCCCAGCATAGCCGCCTTCGACAGGGGGCGCAGCCAGCGGGGCCGGAAGGCGGCTCCTTCCCGATGCCTCTCCTGGTGCTTAGGGGCTCAGAAGGGAGCGTCGGAACGTAGCCGGGTTCGGGCTGCTTTGGGGGTCTCTCTGAGCCCTGATCACTCGCAGCTTTGTACTACCTTTGCAGCCAATGCTGGTCCGGAGCCCTGAGGCCTCTGGGGCAGAGGACCCCACCGGGCATGAAATTGAGGGAACCGATCGCTCAGGTGAAGTACTGTATTACCTGCCCTTCCGTCGGGAGGGGTTTTTTTGGGGGGGGGGCCTGGACCCTGCTCTAAAAGCATCCCTCCTCTGCAGCCCCCCGGAAACGGAAGCGCCCCCAGGAGAAGATGCAGCTGCTTCATTCCTTGGGCCACCTGGTCATGAAGCAGAGCTACGTTTGCGCCCTCATCGCCATGATGGTGAGCAGGGGGGGAGTCCCGGGTGGGGGGCAGCAGACTTTCCTAGATTCACTGAGAAGCGGGAGACCGTTACACCCTCCGAAACGGTACGGGGTCTCCCGCTTGAGCAGGGGGTTGGATTAGAAGACCTCCAGGGTCCCTTCCGGCTCCATTCTGATTGATGGAGCCAAACCTTTAGAATTGTACAGGGTTACCGAAATAATGCACATCTGTAGACATCTATAACTATTTTCTGTGTTTCTTTGCTTTTTGTACTTTTCTCCTCTCTTTTTTTAATCGTTTTTCTTCCTTTTCCAAATCCTCTTGTCTTTTTGATAATCCATAAAGTTGTACCTATAAAAAGAGAAGCCCCTCCCAGCCTGCTCACTCTGGGGCTGACTGTTCTTTCCAGGTGTGGAGCATCACCTACCACAGCTGGCTGACCTTCGTGCTGCTGCTCTGGGCGTGCCTCATCTGGATCGTGCGCAACAGGCACCACTTGGCCATGCTCTGCTCGCCCTTCATCCTCCTCTACGGCATCGCTCTCTGCAGCCTGCAGTATGTCTGGGGGATGGACCTGGAGCCTGAGCTGCCCACCAA
The DNA here is from genome assembly GCA_032468155.1 of Oxyrhabdium leporinum. Lineage (NCBI taxonomy): Eukaryota > Metazoa > Chordata > Lepidosauria > Squamata > Cyclocoridae > Oxyrhabdium > Oxyrhabdium leporinum. Next base: position 19,998 of record JANHFL010001866.1, read on the forward strand.
GGTCGGCTTCATGCCCCTGGAGCAGCTGGGGCTGCTGCGGCCTCCGTACCCCTGCCTGGACCTGGGGGCTAAGGTAACGCTCCAGCCCGCTTCGACCTACGTGGGTGTCAGCTTTGCTTTCGGTTCTTCTTTTGCCCTCTTGGTTTTTCTTCCGGCCGCCTTTCTCTTTCTTCCCAGCTGATGCTTTGCTAGAAGGTGGGGCTCCAGAGCAGGTCTGTCTGCGGCCTGGGGGCTCGTGCACCCTCAGCACAAAGTCGTGACAGTGTCCATCAGTGTTTCTCAACCTCCGCAACTTTAAGCTGTTGACTTTCGTCAACTGCTAGAATTCCCCAGCCAGCGTGCCTTAAGATAATAATAATAATTTATAATAATTTATTAGATTTATATACCGCCCCATTCCAAGGACTCGGGGCGGTTTACACATAAAAATTCTTTTAAAAC
>JANHFL010001866.1:20538-39264 GCA_032468155.1 Oxyrhabdium leporinum
CTTCAGCTCCCGGCGAAAGGTCTTCAAATCCGGGAGCCTCCGAAGTGCGGGGGGTAGTTCGTTCCAGAGGGTAGGGGATGCGGGGACCTCAATGCTCAGAATTCCCCAGCCCTTTCAGAAAGACTGCTCGAGGGGAGACGTCGCTCTTTCAACTCTGCCGTTGAAGTTTTAGCTCACAGAGACCAGGCCCACTTCTTTTGGCCCAGGGCTCGACCCATACGCTCTAACCTCTCCTTCTCCATTCCTCCTTCCCCACAGCTCCTTTATACCTTGACCTTTTGGCTTCTGGTGCGACAGTTTGTGAAGGAGAAGCTGCTGAAAAAGCAACCTCTTCCTGCCCCCCTGATGGAAGTGATGGTTATCGAGGCAGGTGAGTACCGAGGCTCTGAGCAGATCTAGTAAAGAATAATATATATTTTAACTTTTAAAAATCTGACCTTCGTGGGACTTAAAGCCCCTCCCCCTCCATTTTAACCTGCTAAATGGGTATCCAGCTGCACTTTTGCATTTCTGGGTGTTGTATTGGTGGCCTCTTGGCAACCCAATATTTGGACTTGCAAAGAATTCTGTCCAGATTATTTTCAAACCTTGTCTTAACTTGCCCTGGAGGGCAGGATTGGTCTTCAGGACTAGGCCAACCTAACTTCTGGAGGTGTGCAAGCCAACATTTCTGGAATTAGCTGCAATGGGCGGGGTTCCCCAAACTCACTGCATCACTTTCCGGTGGGCATGATGAGTCCACTGGGCTACGCACTTTTAGTCCGAGTGAGGGTTGAGTTCTGCCCTGGCGTCCAGTTCATTCTGAGCCCCACTTGTCTGTCGCCCTCTTCTTTGCAGAGTCAGGCCCCAAGCATGACGTCCTGAAGGTCCTGGGCAACTACGTGAAGGGCTTCTATGCCAAATTCTGGATCTTAGTCTGTGCAGGCATGTTCATCGTGGTCAGCTTTGCTGGACGGCTGGTGGTCTACAAAATTGTCTACATGTTCCTCTTCCTCCTCTTCCTCACCCTCTTCCAGGTGATCAGTTGACCTTGGAGCAGAGCAATGTCAGGATCCTTAGAGATTCAGGGACGGAAAAGGACGAGGGGGTGATGAAGGGGAAGAAAACGGGGAGGACCATCGACCTTTTGCCTCCTCCCAATGAGATCCCTTCCTAGCGTTCCCAGTCATTGTGGCTTTCAAGCCAGACTGGTCCATCCCTAATATTAGCCCTCTGGGAATTGGGGAAGAGAAGGATTTTCCCCAAGCCCTTCTACCTTCGCCCTGAAACAAAAGTACTGCAGTGCGAACGAGGTCCATTCCTCAGATGGGGTAGCGATCTTCCTGCCTGTTCTAAGCTATTCCTTGGGTGTTCAAGTACAAGAAGCTGGAGCCGGTGAAATATGCCACAGTGTGAAAAGGACTAGACGCTTCTCTTTATTCTCCCCGGCACCCGACTCCTCCTGCAGGTTTACTACGATCTCTGGCGGAAACTCTTGAAGGCCTTCTGGTGGTTTGTGGTTGCTTACACCATGCTGGTCCTTATAGCTGTTTACACCTTCCAGTTCGAGGACTTCCCCATGTACTGGAGGAACTTCACCCATTTAACCGATGAACAGTGAGTGGACCTACAGCTTTGCAGCCCCACGCCCTGTGGATCTGCGGATGAGGGCTCCTCATCCCTGGCCTGGGACCTTCTGAGTCAGGGGATAGATTGAGATAGATCTCTTGCTGATTTCAAGGAGGTCAAAACGCTCTCCTCTCCCCAGGTAGACCGTTGAGACGCTCGGTTCAACTTGGGGGGATTTGAATGGATCGCATGCTTCCACATTGATTTGTCGGTTCAGTAGGCAGTTGCACATAAGTCAGCTCTGTCTGGTCAAAATTAGCTCAGCTTGACCTAAAGGCTCAGAAGATCCTTCCTTCCTCTTTATCCAGACTGGGTGACCTTGGCTTGGAGCAGTTCAGTGTCTCGGAGCTCTTCTCCAGCATCTTCATCCCGGGCTTCTTCCTGTTGGCCTGCATCCTTCAGCTCCACTACTTCCACCGGCCATTCATGCGCATCACCGACCTGGAGCGCGTCATCCCACCGGGGTATGTCCGCTGCTTTCAGGCGGGTGGGCCCTGGCTTCCTCAGCCAGCTTTTAATCAATGCGCTGCTTGGAAGAGGAGAAGGAAGGCAGGAAGGCTTGGCCCCTGCACAAATCTTGTCCTTCCAATCCCGGGGAGGCTTGTCATTCTGTGTCCTGCTAACGTTCTGCTTGATTTTAGGAAGGGAGAGACGAGTGGGAGCCAGGAGCTGCTCCAGGCTGGAGACGGCAAAGGAGAAGAGCCCGAGCCAGATGACGATGTTGACGCCTCTTCTGAAGGTAAGGAGAGAAAGCTGACGGAGAAAGATAAAGCCTGCTGGAAATGAAATAACTCTCCATTTGGAAGAAAAATCAGTTCACGTCCAACAAAGTTAGTTCTCTTCCTGGAGGGTGCCCCTTCTAGAGAGGTGGTACGCCATCCAGGAAGAGAACCAAACGCGTTGAAGGTGAACTGATTTCCCTTCCAATGGAGAGTCATTTCGTTTGGAGCAGGCCTTCTCTGTCGTTGGAGTAGCTGGGGAGGGCAAAGCCTTAGGAAGAGCCAGACTCGATGAAGTCCGGACACTCCCAGCTCTGCCTCCTCTTCTCCCCCTCCCTCTCCCGCAGAGCGGGTGCCCAGCAAGTGGGGCCTGGTGCTGCAGCGTCTCTCGGTGTTGGGGAAGAGCTTCTCGGACGTCCTCGGCCGCACCCGGGTGTTTGTCCTGCGCCTGCTGGAGCTGCACGTTCTGAAGCTGGTGGCTCTGTACATCGCGTGGGTTGCTTTGCAGGAGGTGAGAGTCCCGGAGCGGTGACTGCGGCCGGGGAGGGGAGCTGCCGACGGCCGAGAGCAGGGCTCGATTTAGTCAAGGAGCTACCCGGGTGTCCAACCATTTGGCCTTTAAAGTGCCGGCTCGGGAAGCCACCGGGGTCCGTAAGGTAGAGGAGATGCAGCCTGCAAAATGGCTCCTCCCAGGAATTTAACACCTGCCGTATTTTGTGCCTCGGGGAATCTCCAAGCTATCTCCACGCAGGGCATATTTTGGTCATTGAGGTGAGAGTAGCAAGGAAAGGCAAAGGATCTGCTTTGGCCCACAGAGGTGGTAACCGGTCGTGGCAAAGGTGTGGGCCGTACAGGGACCCCAGATCACCTTTGAGGCTGCAGGAGTCTTGGCTGGACGCATCCTTCAGCACCAGGACAACCTTCCCAGCCCTTTTCTGCCCCATGAGAGACTCTGTTTTTTAAAATTAAAAGAGGGTCGGTCAACTCATCCGAAGACTTGTCCGCCAGCCTCCCCTGCGCAGCCCAGAGTTCCAACTGTTGTGGGCATCCTCTCATCCTCTTCCCCTCCCCAGGTGTCGGTGATGAACTTGCTGCTGGTGGTGCTGTGGGCCTTTGCGGTGCCCTATAGCCGCTTCTGCCACATGGCCTCCTGCCTCTCCACCATCTGGGCCTGCATCATTATCGTCTGCAAGATGCTGTACCAGCTGAAGGTTGTCAACCCACAAGACTACGACAAGAACTGCAGCTTGGTAAATGCACCCCCCCCACCTCCGACCCAGAAGTGAGAGGAGAGGGAAGTGCCTTCAAACCTCAGGACGTCTGTGTGGGAAACAGTTCCAGAAGTAGACAGGGAAGGGGGGGAAATAGCGGTCACTAGGCAAATGCTGGCTAATGATCAGATCAAGAGTTTATGCTCTGTCCTAACCTCCTGGGAAGAATTGTGAATTCTGTTGATGGCATAACATCTTCTGATGTGTTGCATTACAGCATAATTCCTTTTTCCCCTCTAGCCTCTGCTCAACGAGACCAACCTCCAGCCAGAGGAGATCAGCAATTCTACCCTCTACCAAGGTCCCGTAGACCCGGCAAATTGGTTTGGTATTCGCAAGGAATACCCCAACCTGGGTTACATCCAGGTGTGTAGCAGCTGTTCTCTCCATCCCCGAAGGAAGCCGTAGTCCGTCGTGTCTGGAGGGGAATCTACTTGATATTAAGGCAAAGCGGTCTCTGTTCCATGTTCTTGGCTCATCTCCTCCTCCTTCCTCTTCAGAACCACCTGCAGATTCTGGTGCTGCTGGTGTTTGAAGCGGTGGTGTATCGATGCCAGGAGTACTATCGCAAGAAGCACCAGCTGGTGCCTCCACCCACCCAGACCGTCTTTGAAGAGGCAACCCGCCAGAAGCTAGACCAGGGCCTGCTGAACTGCGTCAAGTACTTCATCAACTACTTCTTCTACAAGTTTGGCCTCGAGGTGAGCTGGGCTCTGCTGACTGGGCTGAAGAGAAGATGCCGCCTCAGTTGTGTACAGTGAAGAAGTAAAAGTTTGGCGTGTCGGGAGCAAAAATATGAAGGCATGTGAAAAGGGGGTGAAGCTTTTGCAGTCATGAATAAAAGAAAGAGGTGTGGTATTTGGCCAAAGTTTCTTAAGTCTTGGAACAAGCCTTGATGTCGGAGCAGAGTCTTCTCGTTCGTCTCCCGAGATGCCACCAGACCAAAGTTCTCCAGCGCATCCTTGACTCCTTGCCCTTCTCTTTCCTCAGATTTGCTTTCTAGTGACAGTCAACGTGATTGGCCAGCGCATGAACTTCATGGTGATCTTCCACGGATGCTGGTTGGTTGTCATCCTGACCCGGAGGCGACGTCAGGCCATTGCCAAGCTCTGGCCCAAGTACTGTCTCTTCCTGGCTCTCTACGTCATCTTCCAGTACCTTCTCTGTGTTGGGATGCCTCCAGTTCTCTGCATTGGTGAGACTCCACTCTAGCCGAGTCTTCCTTCCCAAGTGCTTGGCATCCTTTCTGCTGCTCCTCCATCCCCAGAGGGCCGTTGATGGAGGTCATGACAAGTGGCTTCTGTAAAATGCCCAGAAAGCCAACCAGAAAGGAAGCAAGCGAGGGCCATTCCGATCCTCGCATCACAAGGGCACCGTTTAAGCAGAAAAAAAGTCATCCCAGACATTCAGAGGGCAGTTCCCTACTGAGAAAGGCTTGCAATATCTGGGGAATTTTAGGTTCGGTAGGAGCTGACTTGGGGGTACTAGAAATTCACCAACTTCTGCGTAATGGGGAGATGTAGACACAGGAAGCATTTTCTCCTCGTTGACCAGAAGGCCACCACAAAACGTAGGAAGGGGGAGATCCAGGACACACAGTGGGAGCTGCTCTCGGTGAAACTATCGGCTCTCCTGTGCCAAGATGCAGTGACGGGGATCAACTAGGCTTTAAATGAGGGTTGTAGAACTAACTCCCTGGATCATCACTCGCTGCTGGTCAGCGCACCTCTTGCCTGTTCCCGCCGTCTTCCTTCTAAAAGGGAAAAGCTTTGGAGAGGGGAGATCCTGAAATGTGACAGGGGGGCTGCTGGGCTTTTCCCAAGATGCCGTGTTTCTGCTTCTTACCTGTCTAGATTACCCCTGGAGGTGGAGCCCCACCCTTCCCATTACCTCCGTTCTCATCAAATGGATGTACTTCCCCGACTTCTTCATGAAACCCAATTCGATCAATCTCATGAGTGAGTACCTGGAAACAGCCCGGCTGTGTTGGAAAACCTGGTGGAAGAGAACTGTGTTTTGTTTTCTTTTATTTCATTCTTTTTAAAAAATTTGTTAAATGTATGCACCCATCCAATTCACTCACGGTGACCCTGGGTGACTTACAGGAATAAAACCTCAAAGCCAATACCCATGTGGCTGTTCTTACTTTGTAGCAATTAATGGCAAGACAAGACACGGACCGTCCCAATGTGGAAGTGAATTTGGAAAGGGTGTAATATTTTGCCACTTGATTGGGGTCATTAAAACCTTCCCCTGGGAGCCATGGTTCCTGAATTCAGGGATGAGCCAAATTCAGCACCCGAGAGAGCTCCTGAGAGGAGGGTTGGAGCTCTTGGGACTCTTGCCACTTGGAGTGACAGTTGGGCATCTGGGACAGTTCCCCTTAAGGACGTAGTTCGGTTCTTAAGTATAGTCTGTGACTGTCGCCCACGCCCACGCCAGCTGCCCTGGCGGGCCACACCCCGTGGGCTGGGAAGTGGGCTCTTCACCTCCCCAGAAGGGGAGGCGTTTCTGCTACCAGGTCTGCTTTCCCGTGTCTTTTGGCGTGATGGGCATTCAAAGAAACCATCGCTTCCCGCAGGTGACTTCTTCTTGCTGCTCTGCGCATCTCAGCAGTGGAAAGTTTTTGTCAACGAGCAAACGGAGGAATGGGTGCGATTGGCCGGTGACAACCGGGAGCAGCTGGAGTCCCTGCAGGGGCAGCCAAACCCCGTGCCCAATTTTGTCAACTGCAGGTGAGAGCAGAGCAGTCCCCTCCCCGGGCTGGCGTTAGCCCTCTTTTGCCCCGGGTGGCTTTTCCTGGCTCACTTCCACGAGGGTGATTTATCCTACTTAGGATAAGAAGGGGTGTTTCTGCCAGCCCTGCGTTTCGATCCCTTACGACTGGGATTAAAGCAGTGGAGATGCATGGCCGTCGCTGGATTCTTCCTTCGATTCCACTGGACTCTCCTCGTACTCTCAGTCTTTTCTTCCGCTTTCTCCCGCTTGCCAGGTCCTACCTGGACATGGCCAAGGTGTGTGTGTTCCGCTACCTCTTCTGGCTCGTCTTGGTGGTTGTCTTCGTCGCTGGGGCCAACCGCATCAGCATCTTTGGCCTGGGCTACCTGACGGCCTGCTTCTACCTGCTGCTCTTTGGCACCGCCATGCTGCGCTGGTCCCTGCGTGCCCGGCTGATCCTGTGGGACTGCCTGATTCTCTACAACGTGACGGTCATCGTTGCCAAGAATATGCTCTCGGTAAGGCTCGGCTTCCCTGCAAAGCTCTCCATCTCTCAGACTCATTTCAAAACGGTGGATCGTTTTGTGCCTACAAAATACGGCTCTTTGGTCTGAATGCAGACGGCCCTTTGGGTGGGGCGTGACTCCCTCTCTGTCTCTGCCAGCTCCTCTCCTGCGTCTTCGTCCAGCAAATGCAGAACAACTTCTGTTGGGTCATTCAGCTCTTCAGCTTGGCCTGCACCGTCAAGGGTTACTATGACCGTGAGTATCTTCCGTTGCCGTGCAGGCAGCCGGTGGGGGGGCGCAAGGGCTTTCTCCCCCCCCCTCCCAGTTCTGGTGGTGAACCTGGAGCCTGGAGTAGGGAAAGCCACCGGGAACAGAAGGCTTCCGTAGCTCTGCTGTTTCTCCACTGACGAGTCACGACGTCTTCACAGCAACACCCAACTGTCACTGCCCGTGTGACTGTTGCTTTGGCCCAACGATGGTTGGGAGACTCCAGAAATTGCTTGTAGGCAAAAGACTTTGGAGAAAGGCCAAGGCACACCTCGCTTTGTGCTTGTTGGATGAGAGCCAACCGACCAGATTTGGTCAAACAAGATTTGGTTTACTTTGGCTCCATGTTCTATAGATAACCTCGGGTAAACATGCCAAAAAAAGGCTATCCTTTAATGTGTTGCATAAACAACACCTGAAACCTGACCTTTCATGGCTTACTTCTAGTCAGTTTGAGCGGACGAGTGTCCTCAATCACAAAAAAACAGAGTTGGAAGAAAAGATGCCCCTGGTGGCACTCGTGACACGTGTACAGAGGCGTCCATTTGAGTGGAACAGGGAGATGGTCCTTTCCTCCGGGGGCAGGGGAAGTGGGAGAGCCCAGGGTGCCCACTGATGGAGAGCAGCTGGGGGGATGGACGGACAGGCAGGTGGGGAGGGGCTTGGGGGCCCTGCTCCCCGTCTGAGCCCCTCCCTCCTCCCTTCTTTGCCAGCCAAGGATGTGGCCAAGAACCAGGACTGCGCGCTGCCTGTGGAGGAAGCCGGCGTCATCTGGGACAGCATCTGCTTGGGCTTCCTGCTCCTCCAGCGCAGGGCCTTCCTCAGCTGCTACTACTTGCACGTCTGGGCCGACCTCAAGGCCTCAGCCCTGCAGGCCTCCAGGTGGGTGGGGAGGGGCTGGGCCCCCGGAGAAGGAGGCGTCTGTCGGGCAGCGCCGAGCTCTGCTCACCCGGGGAGGCGGAGTGTCAGGTCCACTTTCCAGCAGGAAACAAAAACAATGGGCTTGCTTAACAGCCACAGGGGTCACCTAAAAAGGATCCTAAAATTGGGATGACCCACTTCATGACTGACAACCGTAATTGCAGGCTCGATGACAGCCGTAAATTGAGGACTACCTTCATTGTAATCCTGCGCCCGGATTGGGGAGTCTAGTGGCCGAGGCCGGAGAGCAGTGGCCTCTGGGCCGCGTACGTGTTTGGTCAGGCCGCTCCCGGGAGTCAGGGGGGCTCTTTCTGACATTCGTGGATCCTGGTTTGTGTCTCCGCAGGGGCTTCGCTCTCTTCAAAGCCAGGATGATAAAGCAGATGACGGCCCACCACCAGGCTGAAAAGAAATCCTTGTTCCAACTGAAGCGGCAGTGAGTTCCATGGGAGGGGAAGGAGAGGAAGAGGCCGGGGGGCGGAGTTTATCCTGGTTTTCAGGACTGGGGAGGGAGACGCCCTTCCCTGGAGCCAGAAGCGGGCTTCATTCCTGTTGGTTTGACCCAACCGCCGGCTCTCCTGGGACTTGAGATGGAGGCCAGCCATCAGTTCTTGTTGTATCAGAGCGATCAGCGGCTGGCCTGGCTCTCCTGGGAGAGATCTTGTGACTCAAGTGGGGAATCTGCCAGGGGGGAATCAACGATCGCTGAAGGATCCGCAGACGGGAATCAGGGGGGCCCAAAGCCGCTGAGCTTGCTCAGAGGTGAAACTTCCGCCCTGGCGGATGGAGTTCCCAGGACCAAGCTGGCTCCTCCAAGCAGGGCTGAGAAAATGCCAGGAAGAGGCTGCCAGTCGAGCCTTGGCAGGTTGGGGCAGGGAGACACGTAAGCGCCGGGGAGGAAAGGTCTCGCAGGACTGAGCCACCGACTTTGGCTTCCGGGGCCCACTCGAGGCGCAGGCGAAAGAGGATGCAGGATGGACGTTGGCATGGGGAGATGAAGCCTCTGTGCCAGCACCCAGCTCCTGCCCTCTGCCCACAGGATGCAACGGATTCGAGCCAAGCAGGAGAAGTACCACCAGGGACAGCCGGCCAGAGACTCGGAAGAGGCCACGGAGGCAGACGCGCCAGGTGCGAAGGGAGTTTCTGGGCCGGGCTGGGGAACATTTCTGGAAAACCCCCAGGAGGTCCAGGGCTTGGCTACGCCCAAGTGGCCTGCTCCACAGTATGCTTTCCCCGGTGGACACCCGCGTCACTTCAATGCCACGCCGTCGTTCCGGGCAGCGGATCTTACCAAAGCAGCCATTCTCCTGACGGGAGACGCCGGGAAGCGTGACTTTAGATGCCATTTAGACCCCTGGAAGGCTGAGGGGAGAGGATGTGGGTCTTCCTTTACCCTTGCAAGCCCCACCCGCCTCCCTCCTAGGATTTGGGCTCTCCCTGCCTGCCACCGCCACGTAGCCCTTGATTACACCCTGCTTGGTCTCCGTGAACAGTGGCGGCGGGCGCTCCCTTTCGCCCACTCGCAGCCGCATGAAGCAGGCATGGCTTTTGCCCCCGAGAGGTTCTGGGTCGCCTACCGAGGCGGTGGCCCCCATTCGCCTGGGCCTGGGCTCGCGGAAGGCCTCGGCGTGCATTGGGAGATGGAGCAGCTGCTCGTTCGGGCTCGGCTGGCCTTGTCCACGGTCAGCCCCTCCGGGTCTCCCTGGGTCCCTCATCTGCCTTTGTACCCTGTTCCACAGCCTCAGGTGCCAAGAAGGACCCTGGCCAGCAAACGAAGCGCTGGTGGCGCCCCTGGTTGGATCATGCCACAGGTACAGTCCAGCCTCAGGGCTGGCGGACGTACTAACACCCTGGTTCATCCTGCCGGCAGACGTACTAACACCCTGGTTCATCCTGCCGGCAGAGGCCGCTGCAGTTGCTAACCGTCTGGGCTCTCAATGCATCTCCTCCATTCTGCATGCCTCTCTCTGGATGGGCCTCTCTCTCTTCCGGGGTCTTCTGGCCATCGGTTGCGTGGGCTGCCTTCCTGCGCCTCTTGCTGCCTGGGTCCTTCCAGAGAGCGCTGCAGCTGCAGGCCTCCTCAGGCATCACAGCCCTGGTTGCTCGTTTCAGGGGACCCCTGGGGACCCTAGCGGAGACCTGGCAAGGAGGCCCAGTTTAGGCCCTGAACTGCGTGCAGATCCCAGCTCGGCCCTGACTTCTTTGACGGGCTGTCTGGAAACTAAGCAGCGGTCCAGACTAACCGGTTCACACCGGAGCCCTTCTGTGGCTTGTTTGGGGTGTGACTTAGCCAGCTGTGCCTTAGTCAGCACACTGAGATGCAATCGGGGCTATTTGCTGGTAGCAAATAGATGGGCGGAGCACAAAAGGGGCTCGGATGGTTGCTTATTTGCCAGTCCAACTGGGTAGAGCAGACTAAGATGCCAATGCCGCATAGATCAGTCCTGCTCTTAGTGTAAAGCTATGGTAGCAGGATCTTGCCAGTGAGGATGTGCTTCCCCCGCCTTTATCTTTCTGAAAACTAGGACGGGGCTCATCCAAAACATTTTCTCACACTGGGCTCTTTTCCGGCCGTTGCCTCGGTAGCACCTCTTCCTCCGTCCGTCAAGGACTTTCCCGCTGCCCTCTGCACCTGCCTTAGGCACGTTGGCCGAGCCGGACCACCAAAACGTGCTGTGAAGGGCTTCTTTGCCTTGGCAATGCATGCTACAGATACATCTTTTTGGAGCGTTGCCCTGTAGTGCAGTGTTTCTCCACCTGGGCAGCTGGGAATTCTGGGGACTGAGGTCCATACATCTTAAGGCCTCCGAGACTTAGAAACAATACCTCATTGTGATATCGACACTGCCTGGTGGACCAGGGTCTGGTTTAGTAGAATGAATTTCCACAGAGAGAGAGGGGGGGTGGGGGGATCTGGTTCTTACCATACAGGGTGGGATCCTGCACCAAAGAAGGGAAACAGGGCCAGCTAGGTGCCATCCAAGCCGCCCACCTGGCACCCATGCAGTCCTAGCCAGAGTGGGTTGCCGGAAGCCCTGCTGAGATGTTGCGTGTGGTGGCCGGTCTCCTTCTCCATCACCAGCTTCTTCTGCCTGCTTGGGCAGGGGGGAGGCGGGTGTCTCTGCATGTTTTTGTTGCCTGGGAAACCTTTGCATCTTTTTGACTTTCTCTGATTTTCTTTTCTTCCCTCGAAGGAAAACCACATTCTGTGGAGGGCAGCCCCACACCGCCTGCTGCACTCTCCCCAGAGGAAGTAGCCCTTCCTTCTCGGGTGGACGGAGGCTGCCGGGGGAGGCAGGGCCATTACAGGGGTAATGTGTCCGCACAAACAGAACGGGGCAGCGGGAGCGACTCCCTTTGGGAAGAATCTTCCCTCCTGGTCACTCGAATTCCCTTGGAGAGCCAGCCACGGGAGCGGGGCCTTCCGTGAATTGCCCCTGTCCCCAGGATCATCCCTCGGGGCTCACTGGACCTTACTGGGGTGGGGGAGGGGAGGGTTCATTTGCAAGCCCCAGGGTGCGTGCACCCATGCATTTAGGGCAGCGTGGGTGGAGTTTAGTGCCCGTGCTGGCTGGGGGATTCTGGGAGATGAAGTCCACCCATCTTTAAGCTGCCGAGATTGAGAAACACGCAGCTTTAGGGCACCTGCAGTGTCTTGCCTTGTTGACAGAGCAGTTCGAGGCAGTTTCCCAGCCGAAAGCTCAATGGCCAAGGAGCCCACAAAGGGCCCAAAGCATCAGAGCCAGAGTTCACAACTGCGGCAAAAGAGCTTAACCGAGAATGCCGTAAGATGGCTTGGCCGGTGGGGGAAAAGCGTCGCTGGAGTTGGTCGGGCCTGTTTGGACTCTTCTCCCAGGAGGACAATTGAGGGAGAGCCGAGGCCAAGGCCAGCCTTCTGCCCGGGTGCTCTGGCTGGTCCCCTCTGCTGCGGCCTTCGTCTGGCGTTAGACCCAGAGCTGAGGAGAGCCCCCTGCTGAAAGCAGACAGCCCTTGTGGGTCTCGAGGCTCAGCTCTTCTAAACTGGGCTCTTGCGGTCTTTACTGTTCTCGTTTCCTGCCCTTGACCTGTAGAGTGGCCCTGCTCTGTACATGCCTAGAGGCACTCTTGTCTTTCTGTCACTTTTCCTGCATGTCTCTGTTCTCGAGGGAGCCGTGGGCTTCCCCAACCCATGTGGGGCTGTTGAGCGGGGGGGGGGGGGGAAGGAGGAGAAGGGCACTGACGGGCTTTTGGGGTGGGGCTCCTAGTGCTGCACTCGGGGGATTACTTCCTGTTTGAGACGGACAGCGAAGGGGATGAAGAGTCGCCTGTGGAGGATCCGAAGCCCCCAAAGCAGAGCGCCTTCCAGGTGAGATGGGGGGGCAGGAGATCTCCCCCGACGAGGCCTTGCACAGGTGGGCACCTGGGGAGCGCAGGTATTACTGGCAGCCCGGGATGAATTTATAGGAAATATAAATTATTATAAAAGTACAAAACCTTCCTAATCCTTTTGTAGTTGGGCTCACAGCTGCTGGATAAATAAATGCATCTGTCTTTTTTAAAGACAATTTCCCTGCTCCCCGAGCACTGGTAGGCTGCTGTATGAAGGCCGTCTATTGGTAGGGATGCCCTCTGCACCTGCTCAAGGTCTCTGCGCCTTCTCTTTCCGCCTGCTTGAGTTGTTCCTGAGGCTTCTTCGGGCGGGGGACCCTAAGCCCGGTCCTCCTCAGCCAACGCCACGCCTCGCAAGGCGTTGTGGAGTTGTCTTGGAAACATTTGCAACCTCGGGGCTGTCTGTCCCCAGCCCTGCCCACCTTGCGATGTCCTGAGGTGGCTCTCCTGGCAGTGGGGTCTCCTGCTTCGGGGATGCTCTCCAGACTCGGTCTCTCTTTCTGCCTTCTGGGTCCAGCTGGCCTACCAGGCCTGGGTCACCAGCACGAGGACCGTCCTGCGGAAGCAGCGGCGCCTGGAGCAAGAGGAGCAGGAGACGCACCCAGCCGGAGGCAGCCCTTCTCCGGGTGAGACCATTCTTTCCAAACCCAGCGGGCTCTCCCTGTCGACCGTCAGGACGTGGGTGGCCCTGGTGGACCCAGCTGAAGACGATCCGTTGGTTTCACCAGCTCTCCCTCGTGCAGGTGAGGAGAGCAAGGAGGAGGCTCCGCCCGGCGAATTGCCAGATGAAAGTCGCAGCCAGGAGGAGGAGGAGGAGGAGGAGACAAGACCAGGTAGCTGGAAGGCGAGGCTCGCAATGGAAGGGAAGGCAGGCACCGGTGACCTTGGGCCCCACCTTCAGCTTCCAATCCCTTAGGAGGAGGTTCCTCAACCTCGGCGATTTTAAGCTCCAGCTTTACCACCTTTTTTGCACTGGTCGTTAAGCGAGCGCCACGGCGGTCATTGAGCAAACCCATCTTTCACTTTGGAGCATTTTTTCCTGGAAACTAGATGTAAACATTACTTTTCGGCAGCAATGCCATAACTCGTTGCCACCACACTTTTGTAAATGCAGAGTGATTGCCAAGCAACCAAAATGTGGTCATCCTAACTCTCAAACCAGGTCGTAACTACCTTTTTTTTTTGGGGGGGGGGTGTCTGTCATAACTTTGACCGGTCACTAAGTAACTGGCCATAAGTCCAGGACTACAGGTACACACTTAGCTAGGAACATGCAACGGGTTCCCAGCTTTCAGACGGAGAGAGGCCGATCGACCTGACTCCCTTGTGAGAGGTGGATCCTCCCTATGCAGGGGCAGTTCGCTGCAAGCAAAGGGAGGAGGGCAATACAGAACAGTTGGCCAGTGTAACCGCTTGATTCCAGAGATTGTGGCCGCTCCGTCCCTGGAGGCTTTTAAGAAGAGATTGGGATTGAAATGGCCTAGGGCCTCCTGCTTAGCGGAGGGTTGACTAGAAGACCTCCGGGGCCCCTTCCTACCCTGTTGTTGCGCCCGGAGCTTTTGCGAGTGTCTCAGGCCGGTCTTTTCTCAGGGAAGAGAAACGTCCTGCAGCGGGTGCTGAATGCCCTGCGCTTCCTGTGGGTGCTGTGCCAGGCCGCGGTTGATGGTCTGACCCGGTGGCTGAGGGCCCTCACCAAGGACCACGAGCATCTCTCCAGCGTCCTGGGCCTGGAGAGGTTTGTGCTCACCCAGCAGCTGGACCAGGTGAGCCCCCGCCAGCCAGGCTGGCGCTGCCTTGGAGGGGAGCTTGGCCTGCTGCAGAAGGCCCACTCCTGTCCCGTCCACGCAGGCGGAGGAGGTTCAAAGAGGCATCCTGGACAGATTGTACCAGCCGCCCCTGCCGGCCGACAGCACTTCGCAGGACACGGCCCTGCCTGGGACGGCAGCAGTATCGCCCAACAGCATGGCTTCCAGGCAGGTGCATATGGGGCCGGGGAGGGGAAGCCGGGGCAGCTCTGCCTTGTGGCACGTGGGGTTGTGGGCCCAGGGTCTGCGCCGGCTCCCCTGGGGCCCCCAGGAGTTGAGGAAGGAGCACCCCTTGCTTGGAATGGGGTTGGGTGGCCTCTTTGGAGCAGTTTGAGGCTACTTTTCTGGGTGGCTCTGAGGTCGGGAGGTCGGGAGCTGGTGCAGTTAGTTTCCTTCTGGTGTAGCATGTTGTGTGAATGTCTGTTTCAATCATCCAAATCATGGTTGTCCCGAAAGCACTTTTCCAAAAGACAACTGGACTTTCTCGGGTTTTTTTTCCTTGAAAACTTTTCACTTCTCCTCCAAGACGCTTGGGTGAGAAATGAACTGAAGAAGCTTCTTGGAGGAGAAGTGAAACGTTTTCAAGGAAAAAAACAAACAAGAAAGTCCAGTTGTCTTTTGGAAAAGTGCTCTTGGGACAGATACACAGTGTGACCTGGGAAATAATCAGGTGAATTCAGTCAACGTCGGCTCTTGGGGCGACCGAGGCCCCTCGCTGGAAGAGGCTGTGCAATCCCTCTCATGCGTCCACAGTGGCTGCGACGGGGCAGAGGTCTTCGGTGCTGACAGCACCGGCTACAGCTCCCGAAGCGCCAGCGAGGAGCAAATCCCAGCCGTGGACCTGCCGGACGACGCAGGACTCCTTCCCAGCAACTCCCAGGAGCTGCTGGCTTGTGCCAAGAGTCGCCCCCGCACCGCCAGCGAACTGCTGCTGGACAGGTACCGCCTTGGGCAAGCAAGGGCACCCCGCTTACCTGGGCTTCATAGGGTCACGTGTGCCAAGGCAGGCACTGTGCCTGGCCTCCGTCGTCATCACCCGGGTAAAGATGCCCAGCTTCGGAGGTTGACCTGGAGGTCCCACTTTAGCTGGCTGGGGGATTCTGGGGATTGAAGTTCGCAGGTCTTAAAGTTGCCAGGGTTGGAGAACCCTCCTCCAGAAGGAGTGCCAGAACTGTGATCCCTTCAAAGGATGACGCAGTTGTAGATCCCTGGGACGTCTTCGATAGACAAAGGGGGATGCGTATAAAAACAGTCTTTCTGCCCTCCAACAGGTTGGAACTTCAACTCCCAGAATTCCCAGGCAGAGTGGGGCATTGTGGGGGTGGCGGGCTTGGACATGGGGATTCCAGCACCTGGGAGGACTTTGCTCCCCACGGAGCCTTTCTCTGCCTGCTCCCAGCCGCTGCCCGTCCCTCCTGCCTTCCAGGCGCGTCTCCTTCGAAGAGCTGGAGGAATCCGAGCAGTTCTACCGTTCCCAGAACCGCTTTGTGCAGCTGCTGGTGGCCTGTTACCGCTTTGTGGCCGGGCACTCGGACCTGCTGTGCTACTTCATCATCATCCTCAACAACATGGTTACCGCTTCGGTCATCTCCATCGCCCTGCCCATCCTCATCTTCCTATGGGCCATGCTCTCCATCCCGCGGCCCAGCAAGTCCTTCTGGATGACGGCCATCGTCTACACGGAGGTGGGGCCCGTCTTCGGCGAGGGCGGAGGAAGTCTCTGAGGCTACTTTGGACGGGGAGAAACGGCTGAGCACAGCCTTTCCCGGCAAACGGAAGGCGAATGGACTCCCACTCCCAGAACTCTCAGCAATGGCTTTGCTGGATGTGGAATTCTGGGAGTGGAAGTCCATTTACTTGGAAATTGCCACTGTTGGGAAACCCTGAGCAGATTTCCTCTCACTGGGTGCCCGCCTGATCTGCTGGACTGCCTCCATTCCCCCACCAGCCAGAACTGGGGCCCACCATTGCACCCCGGAGGGGGCTAGCTTGAGAGACTCTGGCTTAGGGTTCTCGGGGAAGAACAAAGCACAGCTGCCCCCAGCAGAAGAAGAAGGCAGCTCCATCTTTGCAGCTCTGTCAAGTCTGGAAGGGCCTGTTCAGGAGAGCACAAGGCTGGGCCCTCAGGGCTGAGGATGCTGGCTGAGAGTTGAGCCTCCATATTCAGAGGCAACTTCTCTTCAGCTGTTGGGTTTCAGATAGTGAGGCAAGATGTGGCCTTCCATCCTTCCTTGTGAGGAGACCCTTCTGGTAGAGAACCAAATCTTGGCTCTTGCTGTAGAGTTCTTCTCCCCTGGACTCTTCTTGCACAGGTGATGGTGGTGCTCAAGTACCTTTTCCAGTTCGGCTTCTTCCCCTGGAACAGCTACACCACCACGGTGCGCTACGAGGGGAAGCCTTTCTTCGTGCCTCGCATCCTGGGCATCGAGAAGACCGACAACTACATCAAATATGACCTGATGCAGCTCCTGGTGCTCTTCTTCCACCGCTCGCTGCTGCTGGTAAGGAGGAGCCCGGGCTCTGGGAAGAGGGGCTTGAATTCCCACCTGGGCTGGGAGAGCAACTGTGCACGAGGCCGAGGGACACCCGGCAAGGAACGTGGCGTTTGGGGAGCTGCTAAGGATTGCGGCCAGAGGCGCAGCTGGGGAGGCTCGGGGCGGCTTCTCCCGTGCTCCGCTGGGTCCGCGGCACAGCTTGGCCCCTTTCTGAGCAAGTTCTCCTCTCCAGAGCTACGGCCTGTGGGATCACGAAGAAGGCCTGCTGGGCAAAGCTCAGCTGGAGACAGAAGAATCGCCAGATGCAGCCAAAGGAAAGGAAGAGCCGGAGCCTTTGGCGTCGACCAGCCCCGAGGCAGAGATCGTGCTGATGGAGGAGAAGACGGAGCCGGAGGTGAAGAAGGGGATCCGCTCACGGTTCAGAAAGAAAAAGGAGAAGAAGAAGAAGCAGCAGCAGCAACTGAGCAAATCTCTGGACGAGCAAAGGGAGGCAGGTACCTCATGGCCACCGCAGAAGGAGCTGAAAAGTGGGAGCGGGGGGGG
Source organism: Oxyrhabdium leporinum (assembly GCA_032468155.1). Taxonomy (NCBI): domain Eukaryota; kingdom Metazoa; phylum Chordata; class Lepidosauria; order Squamata; family Cyclocoridae; genus Oxyrhabdium; species Oxyrhabdium leporinum. The sequence continues at coordinate 37,760 of JANHFL010001866.1, forward strand.
GACATTGTGTTTAGCTACTTCATTCAACCGTTGTATTGATTACACCGATTTATAGGGCCCTCCGGGTCCCCTTAGAGGGCACAGCTGAAGTGAGAGGACCCTCTCGCTGGTGGACCCTGTGCCTCGGCTGGGAGAGATGAGGGGGACGAGGGACTTTGTTGTAGAGGCTGCCTGGCTGAAGCACATCCGTGGGTCGTAGGTGGGAGAGATTGGCCGAGAGTTCATCCCGCTCCCCTCTTTCCAAGCCCCAGAGATTCAGGAGCAGGAAGGAGAGAAGAAGGTGGAGGAGGAGGAGGAGAAGAAGTCAGCGGCATCCCGAGAAAAGATGAAAGCTGCCAAACGCCAAGTGAAGCACTTCTTTGCTTCTACGTAGGTGATGGGAACCTGGGCGAGGAGGGGAGGCAGGCGACAATCTTTGGGTGAATTCCCCTCCCGAGAAACACCGCTTGTCGTGTTCGGGGTCTTCCTCCCACGGCTTAGGCTGTGGCAGGTTCATGCGCTGTGTTCAGCCATTGTCGTCGCCGTTCGATGCGGCAGAGAGAGAAGCCAATCCCACGGCAAAAGCTAGGAGGGCTTGGATGGAGATGGGCTCTAAGAGCAGGACCTTGCGAGTCGGATCGTGCCGGCCTGCCCTTCGAGGTGGGGGGACGGGGGAGGTGTCTGCTGAGCCCCTTCCCAATTATGATCTCCTTGCCATGGCCGTGAAACAGACGTCGGGCCCTTTTCCCCAGGCCTCCATCGGGGCCCCCTTCCTGCCTCTCCACAGTCCTTCTGCTCCTGGCTCAGCCTGTGTGCAGCCTGTGTGCAAACCCTCCTCCCGCTTTCCTGCCGGGCTGTGACTCCGGCTGGGCCCTTCCTTGCACCCTGCGGAGGTGACCTGGGCCACAGACCGCTGACCTCACTCAGCCCCCTCCCCCCTCCTCCTCCAGAGCAGAGCGTGCGTTCCGGCCGGCGCGCCAGTTCTTCCAGGACATCCTGCACTGCAAGTACCGCGCTGCCACGGATGTCTACGCCCTCATGTTCCTGGCCGACGTGGTAGACTTCATCATCATCATCTTCGGCTTCTGGGCCTTCGGAGTAAGTGGCGGCGGCCGCTGGGGGTTTGCTGCTTTCCTCAAGCCATCGCCGGTGGTTTTGCTGGGGTGGCGCTTCCCGGAAGTCTTAGCCAACTGCTGGGAATTCTGGGACTCGCTGTCACCGAGCATCTGGTAGGGGCTTTTTGGACTATTCCAGCAGCGCTTTGGGAAATGGGATGCTCCAGGACCGAACTCTACCAGCTGAGAAGGGACAGAAAGGAGGAGCTGAAGGCTCCCCAGTGGGCTTATCTGCTGCCCGGGGACCACCCTCCCTCTTGCTCTTCTGAGCCTGGGATAAAATAGAGCGACAGATCCCAAGCGTCGCTGCGATCCAGCACAGGTTCACCACCAGCCCCCCTGTAAAAGGGGAAGGGCAGTGCTGTGCCAGGGACAGTGAGCGTGGGGGGGGGGGGGGCGGGAGAGGAGAGG